>CAWUFW010012046.1:52500-569059 GCA_963921515.1 Calotriton arnoldi
AGGCTCCCCAGGCACTATGGAACCCCTTCCCGGGCCCCTGGCGGAGCGGCAGACCGGGAAACGGAGTCCAGGGCGGGAGTGCCCTCCCCGGGGCCCGGCAGGTCCCCTGGACCCCGTCGGGGCTCCCGTGCCCAGAGGCGCAGAATGGGGCCTCCCCGGGCCCGCAGGACCCCGTCCTGGGCGCCCTGCCATGTGGCAGGCCCGAGGACGGAGCCGGGGGAGGGGAGGGCGCCCTCCCCAGGGCCCTCGGGGGGCCCCTTCAGAGCTCTTGTACCCAGCCAAGCAGGGGCAGGCTCCCCGGGCTCGGCGGAACCCCGTCTCGGGCCCCTGGCAGAGCGGTGGCCAGGAGACTGAGCCCAGGACCCCTGGGCCCCGTCGGGGCTACCGGGCACAGGTGAGGCCTCCCCGTGCCCGCGGGCACCACGCCACACGTTGGGCTGGGGGACGGAGCCCCGGGCTGGGGGGCGTCCTGGCCCATCCGGCCGCCGGCTGAGGACCGTTAGGCCGAGAGGGGTTCCGGAATACTCTGTCCCTACTAATCCGAAGGAAGGGTACCCCCCTTTCTAGTAACCTGTGCGCACCGCAAGACTGAGGGGACCCAAGGCGCGGACGCGCCCGACCTCCCGGAGCCCTGGCTGGGATCGGGGAGGCAAACGAGCCACGCGGTAGGCCCGAGGACGGAGCCCGGGGTGGGGAGGGCACCCTCCACCCCAGGGCCACCAAGGGCCCCTGCCGGAGCACCTGATCCCAAGCCGAACTGGGGAATGCCCGACGGGCCCATGGCGGAGCGGAGGACGGAGCCCAGTGTAGGGAGCGCCCGGCCAGAGCTCTCGGGCCCAGACGCCCAAGGGAGGACCGCCCGGGCCCGATGGAGCACGTCCCGGGCACTGTGCCACGCGGCGGGCCGGAGAACGGAGCCCCGGACAGGAGGGGGAGGTTTTTGCCCGGCCTTAGCCCATCTGGTCGCCAGCTGAGAGCCCCCAGCCCTCGAGGGGTTCCGGCGTACCCTGTCCCTAGTAATCCGGAGGAAGGGTACCCCCTTTTCTGGTAACCCGTGCACACCGAGTGACGGAGGGGACCCAAGGCGCAGACGCGCCCGACCTCCCAGGGCCCTGGCTGGGATCACGGAGGCAAACAAGCCCTCATCGAGACTTCCAGGGCAGCCCGGCCATCTGGTCGCCCCATTGGAAAGCATTGCGCGCGACCAGATGGCCGGGCCCGAAGGACGCCCATCAGCCCTCCCTGCGCCTTAAAGGAAGGGCTCCCGCCTGCCCTTGGAGGGCTTGGGGGCTCGGCTTCCCGGGGGCTCATCAGAGCCCTTAGCTGGGTCTCAGGCACGGGGCTCCGAGGGGGGCCCCGACGGAACTCTGACCCGGGGCCCGCAAGCACCTTGACACGCAGGCGAAGCGGGGGGAGGACTGCCCTGGCCCGATGGACCCCCGTGACGGGCACCCGGACCCTCGGCTGGCCGCAGGATGTGGGCTCCTGCACCCCAGGGCCTGCCGGAGCCCAGGCCCCGGAGCCGGTCCCCGCTTCTGAACCCAGACAGGCAGGGGAGGGGGGGGGCTTCCCCGGGCACTAGGGAACCCCGTCCCGGGCAGACGGACCCTCGGCAGGCCACAGGACGGGGGCTCCCACACCCCAGGCCCTGCCTGAAGCCCAAGCCCCGGGCCCGGTCCCTGCTTCTCAACCCAGCCAGGCCGGGGGGATCTGGGAGCCTGCCCGGGCACGAGGGACCCCCGTCCCGGGCACACAGACCCTCGGCTGGCCGCAGGACGTGGTCTCCTGCAGCCCGGGGCCCGCCGGAGCCCAGGCCGCGGGGCCTGCTTCTGTGGAGGCGGGTGGCGGAGCGGAGCAGAGTTCCACTGAGTTTTTTCATAACTCCATGGAACTCCGCGTATTGGCACTACGCCAGCTCCACCCAGGGTTAGAAACTAGTCGACCGACCAGGGAAACGGTAGGTAGTTTACCTCAAGCATTTCCCATTTATCCCCAGATTTTAGCATATCAACTAGGGGAGTGAATAAAAGTATTTTTTCCCACTTGATATTTTAAACTTTTTTTGTCATATAGATAACCCACTCCATGTCTCACACCCACATAGGTGTGTAGGTGTATAGGAACATCCTTTTTACAAAGTGCTCCCGCGTCTCCGTAGGTAGTAGCACGCCCCTGTCCGTAGAGGGCAGGGATGAACCCTATGATGAAGCATGCCACCAAGGGGCACCCCTGGTGGGTGAGGGTTATTTGAAAGAAATGTTCTCTTTCCAGTCCTACTTAGAGGTTAGGTTCCCCCTCTTTTTCTTCTCCAGCAGGAGGGACTCTTTCCTTGGTTATTTTGACAGAATTGTGGAGGACGAGTCTTTCTTTTCCTACCTCTACTCTCCCTCATTGATGTGATATTTGTAAAGTGCACATTCACCCAAGGGTATCTTGGCACTGACTAACAGATGTTAATTGTTACCCAACTCAATGGTACTCATTTTATCGACCTCGGAAGGATGAAAGGCTAAGTGGACCCGCCGGGATTTGAACCTGTTACCATGAGGTCGAATACAGGCCCCTACAGTGGACGCATTAGTCCACTAAGCCACCAGACCATACTATAAGGAGATAGTAAGAAACATTGCACTTACCCCAGGAAATATCAGATTAAATTAACAGAATTCACATGGGGTCGTGGCGGGCTATGAAAAGCCAAGTCTTGCTGCTTGCTGCCCTCGTGGAATGCTCTCGGTCAGACACAGCCCAACCTACAATTTACGTATCATTGGGATACCCAACAGGTCCAGTTTTTGGGCCTTTTAATCCAAAACAATGATGGCAAACTGATTACCTCCTTATATAGAAAAAATATAGAAAGAAACACTCTCTTATCATTTTGTCGCCTGATCCCTCAGAGGAACTTACCTTATGGTCAATTTTTAAGACTAAGGCAGAACTGCACCAACAAGAGTGATTATATTAAGCAGGCCACTGTATTGAAAGGGAGATTGCTACAAAGAGGGTACCCAAAAAAGATCGTGAAATCTGCTCTCGAAAGGGCATGGTACGATCAAAGACAGGATCTTTTAACAACCAAACCCAAAAAACAGTGTAACCAAATGGTGTGTGTCACTACGTTTACCCAACATAGCAATAACATAACAGCATCTACTAGAAAACACTGGCATAGTTTATGAACTACAGATCCCTCCTTTGATTTAACATTATTTCCATTCAGAACAGGAAAGAATATTTGTGATTATTTAGTCCATTCTGCAGGCCCCAGACTCACAGAAACCAATGTCCTTGGCCGCTTAAGGGATCAACCACTTTTAAAAGGTCACTGCAATGTGGCAGCTGTGTGGTTTGCCAATACATTACCAGCACAATTGTTTTTTCACAATATGTTACCAACTTGGAATTAAAACATTTTTCAAACTGTAATACCAAAAATGTATTGTATTTTGTCTTGTATCCCAGCTCCCCGATTTACACCAGACAGACTAGTCAACAGGTGAAGACATGTATTGGGCAGCATCAAAGCAGGATCCGCTGCGGAATACCTATGGCTCCATTGGTAACCCATTACACGGAGAAGCATTACACCACCAACGATATCAGATGGCAGGTACCAGCTTGTAGCCAAACTAAAGGAGAGGGGATGAGACGTGTCAGTCATTTTGCAAAGATGTGAATGTAAATGGATCCCTCTCTGTGACTCAATTTTCAATGGACTAAACTCCTTAGAGGAATAAAGGGGACTTGTTTCTTTACTCCAAGAATTCGGATGGTGAGCACACCCAAGTTCTTTATTCTCTCATTTGAGATGTTATGGACTTGAATTGTGGTAATTGTGAGAGGATGAGTTATTATGGAATTTTTTCTGTTATCATGATTAACTAATGGGCATTTTTCTTGTTATTTTTCCTTCTCAGGAACTTTCACTTATTAAGTGTTTTCCCGTTTCTCTTGTCCTTACCTTATATTCTTTGACTGCAATTGATTTTTTAGCCCCACCCTAAAGCAAAGTCCTGCAATATCCCTCATTCTCACTCCATGTTTTAACCTCCCTCAGCAGCACTTTGCTCTTCCTCACCCCAGCACTGCAGTGCCTCAGCTGCACTGCTTTTTGCACCAACACTACCACACTCTGCACATCCTCGTTCACAATCATCTTTGCTTTATTTGGACAGTCATGGAAAGCATTTATGTATAAAATGGTTGGAAAAAAGATGGCAAAGTGGTGGTCACCCACATCAGGTCTCGGGATAAGACAAAACACCAGATTAAAAGAATCTGTGTAGACATGCAAGGAGATCCTCCAGGACATAAACTTTAGTATGCATGTTGAGCAGCTGGTGTTATAGGTTGCCTGTTATTCTATACAATTCTAATCTCTGAGCAGAGAAATGGCCCTTGGAGCGCTGCAAGGATTGTTGAGCAATGCAAGACAAAAGAAACTCTGCTCAGAGTCTGACAATGCAACATCTTCAGGTCCTGGTGTTCAAGGAACATGCTAGTCTACATGCAGGGACACACCTAGATGTCCATCCTACTCATAAGGGAATCTGATGACCTAAAACAGCTGCTAATTTTAAACACTATTGAATTATTTAGTATAAATAGGGAATAGCACTGAACACGAGTAAACACTTCTTGGAAATACCGCATCACAGCAATATTATCTTACGCTGTATTTGTGAGACAATTGGAGCATATTTTTTTTTTTTCGGTTTTACATTAAAATTACAAGATAGCCACGTAGCTCACAGCGATCGCCATTAAATTGCGTGCAAAAATATTCCATCTGGAAAAAGCGTAACACGTGTATCTGTACAGCATACGTTTACTGCTTGGGGCATCTTGGCACTGAATAACAGGCGTTTACAATTTAATGGTACTCAATACATTCTGCAATGACATACAACAAGAAAGTTTAACGAAGGCGGTGCCTAAAACTGGTCGTACCATGCCACAAACCAGAAAACACAGAACCAGCACGTAAATTATTTTAAAAATAGGAGGGTCATAAACACCATTTCTAGAAATTCAGAGAGCAAATTATGTTTCAGCACTCAATTCGACAACCTGACAAACCGAGATAAAAACGTATAAATTAAAGACTAGAAGATGATCTAAACAAACGAACACTTGCGTACATATTGGACATAATGTTACTATTGCAAACAGAGTTGAACTCTCTTTTTGTAGAAGGACTATAAAAATGTCCTTTTATTTAGAGAGTATTGGCAATGCCAAGAGTTTGCGCTCAAAACTGAAACTGTCTCTTCAGTCACTGGTGAGTTTCGAGAATAACTTATACATTTACTTTGGCAGTCATCCTTTGACTGATGCAATTATCCACCCAGTGACTAATTCTTACATTCACCCACTTACTCACCCAGAATAAAACACATACTTATCAAGTATATTAAAGATAAATTAAAATAATAGAAGTAGAAAAAAATAAAAAGGTCGCCCATAAATGAGGCCATCTTGAATAGGCATAATTTTTTTAAGTTCCAACTTAGCCACCACATATGTCGGCCATGTTGGTATAGAAAAACAATGATAAAACTATTAAACTATACCTACAACCATTTCAACATGATCGCCCAGTTTAAAAGTATCCCTGAGGAATGGGGCACACTACAGATGAAATGACTAGCAAGTAAGTAATCCGGTAGTACTGTCTGGGAGCTGGCAAACATTCTATATAAAAAAAATACATACATAAATAAAAGTAAAAGAGAACCTATAGAAGGAGAAAATTAGACTCTGAAGATCTGGTTCCATATTCCAGGCATTGAAGCATGCTTTATTTCATGTGGATGTGCACGTGATCAGTAAAAATGTTGCCTTTTTGGGTAATACAGTCAATAGCTCTAGTTTGTTGACCCACTGACACATGCTGCACGTTGTCACAAGAGGTAACAGAATGTGAATGGCATTTCAACAGAGCAGTAGCTGAAGAGGGCTAACCCAAAGTCTCTCTCTGTATGTGTGTGTGTGTGTGTGTGTGTGTGTGTGTGTGCAGCTATTTTTATGATTTTTTTATTACAAGAGGCTGGCAAACAGCTCAAGCTGTCAGGCAGCTGCAAAACATACTTCCAGTGCAACCACACAAGCAAAAGCCTAACATTCTTATTTTTACCTTGGTATTTTAAGTAAATAGTAGATAACTGAACTCCTTTCCCTTTTTGTAGTTCTAACTTGGAGATCACATGCTTTTGGAAGATTTCTTGTAAATCCCAGAGCTTGTGTGAAGACCTTAACTTAGAGTTGTGTCTTTTTCTCAAGTCCCTTCCTCTGGATTACTTTTCATTTATCTGTTTAAATTCACTTGAAGACAGAGTTTTAACAAAACAGGAGTTGAGATAACTAACTTTAGACTCAACCACCAACTGTTCTTACTATAGGACACATAGGTTTTTGAGTCAACTCTACTGCCTGTCATAACTTTTCATACTAGACAAATCATGGAAATTTTAACATTTGAAATTTTTAATTGCGATTTTAAAGTAATTGTTACAATAAATTGTATGTTTCTTTTATGTTTTTTTAACCAAATAGTATAGTAGTATAATACACAAATCAAACAATTAACATATGTCATACTTTTTCCCAATGAACCAATCTGCCTATCGCCTTTATCACTGGCTTGTAATCCTAACCAACTGCAGCCTACTGTACTGAGCATAAGGTTTCCCACAAGGCACCAATCAGGCATGCCGCCATGCAATTACAAACATGTACAAAATTACAGTAGCAAACCAATATACAGCTCCTCTCCAGGTTGGACCCACTAGGATTTACATTGCATATCTTCTATCCCCAGGCCATGTCAGAGGGAGTACAACACCAAATCACTTGCCTATCTGTCTACAAAATTTAAAATAGTATAATAACAACCCATTCAAAAGTCTATTGGCCATACCATATGCTTTTCACAGTAAATATGTTAGACCTATGTCTTTGAAGTAACTTTTCATAATAAGCAGATCAGATTTATGACATCTGACATATGCTATCACTGTCTGGGCATAACCAACACAGACCTACTGTACTGAGCATATGCTTTCCAACAAGGCATACAGTGCAATTAAAGCACTTTTTCTGTGGAAGCGCACAATATCAACCCAATCACATTCTATTGGAAGGAATATCAACAAGAGGGTGGACCTAAATCCCCTCTCTCAGTAGTCCTTCTTCAAGCTCTTTTTCTGTTGGTCACATAAGGTCTGGCTACTGTAAATAATGCACTGTTTCTATTATGAGGAAACTTCGGAAGAGGGGATTAAATGCAACGATTACTGAAACACAATCAGACAAATAAGTTGTATCAATAATCCCTTCTTTACCCAATTATTCTAGTAAATCCTTTATATCCTTGCAAATACTAAGTGGTATTGGCCTGACCATGTGGATGACTGAGATGGATTCTTTCCTTAGCTTTATGCAGTGCTCAAAACCCTTAACACAGCCCACCTTAGGATATTTTGAGATGATCAACGCTAATACTATTCAAAATGATTGCACTTACTGGCATATATATTCCAATGTAACCGGACAAAAGCTTCTGGCCTTCAACATAGTGCCTAACTCACCCAGGTCCAACCACCACATTATGTTCCTCCAAGGCCCAGCTACGCAGTTGATGGAGCAAGAACTCACAAATGAGACTTGCTCGGAAGCAATCTTCTCACAGTACTAATTTATTAATCTTTGTAATGTTCGTACTAACCACTGCACACACGAATACAAGTAGAAGGAAGCTTGCCTATGTGTTTAAACTAACAATTAACGCTTGTCTAAGCTAAAATGGCCGCTAAAACGCGGGAAACTTATTGCGCATGTGTCAACCATATCACGTGGTGTGACGTCTTTCTTTGCTTGGCGGGAAATCCTTGCTTCTGCGCAGTGTGTATTAAAATGGCTGCTTAATGTTTTCACGTGCTACAGCTTGCTTACATGTTGCAATTAAACTGTGATATCCTAACGCTATTAATGCGGGATAGAATTTATAATTAAATGGGAATAGAGTAGAAAGAGTGGGTATACAGTGAAACCATTTATTTGTGATTTTAATATTTTCTTCTTTGACTTTTATTAGTTTGTAAATGGGCCTGGGGTTGGTTGAACTGAAAACTCGAGAGACAATGGTTTTGCGCATGCCCTGCGAGGCTGCCCAGAAGAGAGGATGAAGTCAACCTGGACGTCGTCCAAGGCCATGACCTGATGGCCAACATTATTGTACCCACGATGTCCCTACCAAAAGAAACAAATTATATAAACATTGTAATAAACTTTGTCATGAGACGGGTGGGAAATAAAGCAAATGTATTAATTGTGATGGGCGGTATTTTAAAACAATGGACCTAAAGAAATTGAATTAAATCAATATGGTGTGAGGATCAACCCCCTGTCCCCGTCCAATCAGAAGTAGTGGACCCATATTTTTGCAACATTAAGGGGAGGCACATGGGCGTAGAAGGGTATAATAGATATAGTATTAGCTAATTAGTTAGTTCAAAGTTCGAGATCCATGACGAGCTGATCGATTGCAGACTGAACCGCTGTCCAGAGAGGTCCTGAGGTGGGGGCGGCGGAATACATTAGAAGGAAGACACAGGAGAAATCGAGGAGAAGCGAAGTATCAGAGAGGGGAACGACGCAGGCGTCGTTGATAGAGAGGTCACCGGTCCTGTCCTGAACCAGGAGGAGGTCTTTGCTCTTCATCCTTCTTGGGTCCTACCTTTCCAACTCCTTGGCCAAGGGGTTTGGTTCTCGCACTTTTAGGTAAATATAAATGCAAACCTTAGTTGCGCTGCTGTTTCTATCTTCTCCTTTTCTGAGGGACTGTCATTGATTAATAATTGATTATTATGCTTCATCCTTGATATACGATTAAGTATCGTTGTTGTTTGTAAATTACTCTGCTAAATCTTTAGATAAACATTTTTTGAAACTTCCTGACTCAGTGATTATTTCAGGAATTATGAATTGTATTGAATGTCACTCATCTTAAATTTCCCAATTGATAAGGGGTCCATTGGTAAGTCATTACTCTTCAATCAGAAAAGTAATTGGTAGCAGGGATTTTGATAAAGAGTACAACTGACCCACCAGCGGAAATTGCTAGCGTAGTATGAATGTATGGGCCCAAGTGAGTATTTAGTGTATGAATGCTTGTTGCTAGTAACCCGCTGGATCAGTTTTCTGGTTATCAGAGGATGGTTGCACTTTGTTAATTGGGTAATGAGAATTTTATTTTTATAAACTAACATCCGTGTGTTTAAAGTTTGTTTTATGTTGTCTAAGAAAATCCCCGGGGAAAGAATAGCGGATGGTAAGTGGAAGCCATACTGCAGTGAGGTTATCTGTCAGGCAGAAATAGTACTGAAAAGTTAAGTAGGGCTATCAGTACTTGTTAGGGACTCTATGCGTGTGAGTAATAGCAAAGGAATATGCTGGTAAAAATTTGATGTTATATCACCTAGAAAGGGTAACATTGAAGAAGTAGCAGGTATTTCTGAAGCTTACGTGAAGAGTAAACGGAAGGGTTTTACTCGTAGTGTATGTTTAGTAAACGGAAAGGTTTTACTAAGTGTGAGAGAAACTATCTTTTTAATTTTAGAGAAACTGGCACGATAGCGAATGTTTTATGTTGTTACTGAATTTTAATAAGAAGCGTAGAGAAAATAAAGTTTTGCGTACGATTTTGTAAAGGGAGAGTCAGTTGTCGGAGAGGAAGCTGACGTCACAAAACGCCGCGCTGGGATTGGTTGAAACCGCGGGCGTAGAACGACTCTTGTAAAGGAGGGGTCAGTAGTCAGGAGCAGTATTGACGTCACAAAACGCCGCGCTGGGATTGGTCAAAACAGCGAGGGACAGAGAAGCGCAGATTGTAAAGGAGGGGTCGTCAGAAAAGGCGTCACTGAAAGGCCGCGCTAGGATTGGTTCAGAGACAAAAAGCTAGCTGGAATCTGATTAGTTGTTACCATAGAAGTCGAAATTCTAGTGGATAGTGGAGATCGTATGTTAAAACGTGATCCAACTTTCATAGGAACTCGTCCGGATAGGAGATTCCTAGGTTTTGCAGAATATAATTTTGTACATCGAGATTTATCCAAAATGTACGGAGAGAAGAGGAAAATGTCATTCCTACAAAAGATTAAGAATTATTTTAAAAAGGATAAAACAATCAAAACTAGAGAAGGAATTATCATTCCACCAGCTAAAACGCCCGCTTCATTCATGATGATGGAAAGAGGTTATCATACTTGCGTATGGTTAGAAAATTGGATAGAATATACCAAAAATGATGGAATATTAGCATTTCCCGAGAATGGTACTTTCAATGGGAGAATTCTTCAAAATTTGAGATTGAGGATGAATGATTTAGAACCCAGACCAAGATTAACTCAATACGAAGCCTTAGAAGAGTGGGAAACCGAGGCATTCGAACGCGACCGATCCAGGAGTAATAGGGTATTTTTTCCTAGATACCAAAATGATTCAAGGGACGGTCAGATGAAACAGTGGAGAAGAGAGATGCTTACAGAGGGTTTATATCCAATATTAATGGCAGAAGAATCGTCAGGGAATAAATGCACAGAAAAGACAAAACATTTGACTAGATTTGGAGATTCAGAAGATGAGTTTATGGAAGAAATATTAAACAACCCGCCACCATATCAGGAAGGGACAAGTGGATGCACCCCAAGTGCACCACTGCTAAAGACACCATTGGTACCACAAGTATTGCATAATCCCCCGTTAGTAGGGTACTTCATGATAAAGAAAAGGAAGCAATAGATAAAAACAGAGCAGAATTAATACAGAAAGTAACACAATTGAGTGTCCATCCTGATTCGCTGACCATACCTGTAACAATTGGTCCAGTGGTTCCCTTATATGGTGACAAAGTCAGTTATCCGAAACCCTTAGCAATGCCCACATCTGTAGAAATCCCGAAACCAGATCCTGTATTAATTGATGATCAATTTAGTGATTGTGAATCTATGGTATCCTTAATGGATTTGCCTATTCGAGGATCTATAAATAGTACTCCTAGAAGAATAACACCTGGTTGTTCCAAAGATGTAAACATAGTAACCTCATCAGGAACCAAAAGTGCCACAGTAGTTACACCAGAAGACTTAGAAAGGTGGGCACAAGGATCAGACAAACAGAGTTCACCTCCAAAGATCATGGACATTTACAAATTAAAGGTTGAATTGGAAGAAATGATAGCAGGAAATGTAGGAGTAGATCGTCTAAATACGTACGATGAAGAAGAGCTATTATTTGTATGCAGAAGCATCATTAGAAATGTAAAAATATTTCATGAGAAGTTATCAGATTTGGCTTTACAGATGGGAATCGAAATAGGGAAGTCCAAGGTGTTACAGAAACCCTATAGAGCAGATTTTTCTGACAAAGATTTAGAAAACATGAATGCCTCTGGTCAAAAATTACAAGTAAAGGAATTAATGACAGTTTTACAGAAATGGGGAGACCTAGATAAATGGAAAGCTAGATGGACAAAGAAAAAGGAAGAGGCACGGTACAGTAGAACCACTTCTGAATATTTATTGAAAGAAACAGGGAAATCAGATCAGATGTACCCGATGCGAGAAGTTCCAGGAGGAGGTTATGTACATGTCCCATGGAGTAGACAGGATATTTTGTCATTTAGGAATGATTTTCCAAAGTTGAGAGAAAAGCCAATAGAATGGTACAAGCAAGTTGAGAGGTTTGTGAAAGTATCAAAGGTATTGTTGAAGGACTTAGATGGACTGTTCGACATAGTGGTACCTGCCGATTTATGGACAGATTGTAAAATCACAGTTGATTGGCCAAGCGAAGAGTATCCTAGAGATCCAAAGACAGGTGCCCCGTCAAGTGATGTAATGAAAAAGTATCAGCAGGTGATAACGTACCTGAAAGGGAAAATACCACCAAAAGAAACAGATTGGGTGAAAATAGACAGAACTACCCAAGAAGCCAGCGAATCGGTACATGCCTATTATGAACGTTTATTGCAGGTATTCAAACAGTATAGTGGATTTGAGGATATTGGAGATAAAAACATGAGTCAATTTGTTTACCGATTTGTTTATGGATTAAAACCAGAAATTTGTCAGATGATTAAGCAGCACATGTTGTGCTGGCAAGGGAAACCGATTGATGAGATTTTGAAATATGCGAAATATTGTGGAGATGATATTGAGGATAGGCACAAGAAACTGCAAGAGAAAGTGATGTGGGCTCAGGTAAAAATGGCTGAGCGACAGGGAATTAATTTGGATAATCCAAGTGATAATCAGGGAAAAGATTCTGGAACGAGTGGTGACACTGGGAATGGAGGAAAAGTAAGAGGACGAATGAGCAGAGAAGAGGCTAAAAAGAAGTTTCCATGTCATGGGTGCGGAAAATTGGGGCATTGGAAGGATGAATGTAAAAAGATGCGGAATAATAATGGCCCAAATCAAAATTTAAATCCACAGACGCAGAATGACTCACAGCAGGGTGTAAATCCTCAGAGTCAGTTGCCACCTGCACCTATACAGGGTAATGTAAGCAGAGCAAAGCACGGTACAGACGTCGGATAACAAGGAGGAAGTGGTAAGAATGAGTATGTAACCTCACAATTTCTTTTACAGGACGACTTTTGTCCATATAGTCAATGACGGTGCCTAGGAGAGGGGGAGAAGGAGTGCGTACTTGGTGCATCCTTACCGGTAGATCAGTCAGATCCATATGTTGAAGGGAATGTGAAAGGTAATGCTATTACTTTCCTTTTGGACACTGGCGCTACCAGGTCTACTGTGAGAACAGCAGACATCCCAGACCTTCCTCTCTCTGGAGAAGCTATCCAAGTATTGGGTGTAGCTAATCGAAAGATTAGAACACCTCTTACCGAACCAATGGAAGTAAAAATTGGAAATTTTAGAGAAATGCATCAATTTGTAGTGTGTGATTCCAGTCCAGTAAATTTATTAGGTCGAGATTTGTTGTGTAAAATGAACTGCACAATTTTCTGCACACCGGATGGTGTGGCAGTTCAGACCCCGGATGAAGACCACGTATATAAATTTATGATTGCAAAGCAAGGTACAGAAGTAGATGAGATGTTCTCTTTGATAACAAAAGACGAGATGCCAGAAGAATTAAAAACTACAGTAAATTCCATAGTATGGGATTTCACGGGGAAAGAAGTAGGACTTATGGCCAAAATAGACCCAGTTAAAATTACTGTAAAGGAAGGTGCAATTTTCCCAAATACCAGACAGTACAAAATGAGTGCAGAAGTAAAAGCAGGAGTCATTGAAGAAATTAACAGAATGGTAAAACAAGGCATACTAAAATAAGTAATGAGTAGCCCTAGTAACTCACCAATAATGGGTTTAAAGAAACCTAGTGGAAAATATAGGATTGTTCAAGACCTGCGAAAAATAAATAAAATTGTGGAACCTTGTTGTCCCATAGTGCCAAATCCTGCAGTGATTCTATACCAAATTCCTTGGCGTGCAGGATGGTTTACCGTGATTGACTTATGCCAAGCATTCTTTTCAATACCATTGCACCCAGATAGTCAGTATCTTTTTTCATTTAAATTTGAGAACAAAGTCTATGTATGGAATCGTGTTCCTCAGGGGTATACGGAAAGTCCTTCCATCTTTAATCAGATATTGAAAAAGTGTCTAGAGAAACTAGTGATGCCAGGAAGCTCAGTCCTAGTACAATATATAGATGATTTACTGGTGGCATCTAACACCAGAGAGGACTGTGTTGTTGACTCCATTGCATTATTAAATCATTTAGCTGAAGAAGGGCATAAAGTTTCACCTGAAAAGTTGCAGTTTTGTACAACAGCAGTTAAGTATCTAGGACACCAAATTGAGAGGGGAAAAAGAAGGATAACCTCTGAAAGAGTAAAATTAATCAAGAAAATGCAAATGCCTGTCTCCCAACGAGAAGTGAGAATGTTCCTTGGAATAGTGGGTTATTGTCGTCAATGGATACTAGGGTTTTCTCTGCTAGCAAAGCCATTAATTCAAATGACGAAAAAGAAGGCAAAGGGCCCAGTTGAGTGGGATGATGAAAGTGTAGGAGCTTTTGTAAAATTGAGAAGTGCTTTGTGTGCAGCACCTGCCCTAGGCATGCCTGATTATAAAAGAAGATTCGCATTATTCTGTCATGAAAGAGAAAATTGTGCACTTTCAGTCCTAACCCAGAGACATGGTTTGGACAGACGTCCTATAGCATATTTTTCTGCTACATTGGACCCAGTGGCAGCCGCATTGCCAGGATGTTTAAAAGCAGTAGCGGCTACATGTTTGAGCTTTGAGCAAAGTGAATCAATTGTAATGGGACATCCTGTCAAAGTGTTTGTTCCACATTCAGTTGTGATTCTATTGACAAGAACCCGAACTCAGCATCTTACTCCTAGTCGGCTGACTAAATATGAAAGAATAATACTAGGTGCTGAGAATGTGACTATTGTAAGGTGCACAATAGTAAATCCTGCTACCTTACTACCAGACCCATATCATGAGGAAGTTAAAGATGATGAAGAGGAACATGATTGTTTACAAGTCACAGAATTGTGCACAAAACCACGTCCTGACATACAAGAACTACCCCTCAGGGAACCAAACAGGGAGCTGTTTGTTGATGGTTCGTGCCAAAGGCATGAAGATGGTAAACTAACTGCAGCATATGCAGTATGTGAATTAACTGGAATAGTCGAAGCATCCTATTTACCAGGAGTAAAATCTGCACAAGTAGCTGAATTAATTTCTTTGATAAAAGCCTGCAAAATTGGGAAGAACCAGAAAGTAACTATATTTACAGATAGCCAATATGGTTACGGGGTTGTGCATGATTTTGGCCAATTATGGATGCAGAGGGATTTCATGACTTCTTCAGGATCCCCCATTAAAAATGGACAGTTCGTAAAAAAATTATTGGAAGCAATACAATCACCAAAAGAATTGGCTGTGGTGAAATGTGCCGCACACCAGAAAGGAGATGACTGGGTGGTAGTCGGTAACAGATATGCCGATTTGGTGGCTCAACACTGTGCCAAAAACAGGTTGTCAGTTAATTAAAGGGTTGAAAGAATGGGAATCAGCTGCCAACTTATGCTGTATGCACCTCCTGAAACATGGAATGATGTGAAAAGACTACAAGATGATGCTGATGAGAGTAAAAGAAATACATGGATTAAAATGGGATGTTCTCAAAGGTCAGACGACGATGTATGGATTTATGCCGATGGCCAACCAGTCATGCCCGACTGTCTGATTTCACAAATGGCCAGAATGTATCATGGAGACACACATGTAGGGAGAGATGCAATGATTAGGCTCTTCAGACAAAATTGGTACAATCCAAGGTTTAGGGCTGTAGCAGAGAGTCTTTGCCAGAGATGTCTAACTTGCCAAATGCATAATCCAGGAAGAAAAACAGTAATTGGGTTTGGGAAAATCGGAAAGGCAGAGGGTCCATTTGTGAGATTACAGCTTGATTTCATTCAGTTACCACCATGTAGAGGACTGAAGTATGTACTTGTCATAGTGTGTCTGTTTTCAAAGTGGGTGGAGGCTTACCCTACCAGGAGGAATGACAGTATTACAGTCGCAAAGTTGTTGCTACGAGAACTCATTCCTAGATTTGGTTTCCCAGTAACTTTGGAATCAGATAGAGGAGGGCACTTCAACAATGATGTGATTAGAATAATCTGTGAAGCATTCCAAATTGAGCAAAAATTGCACTGTGCATATCGTCCAGAGGCTTCTGGAGTGGTTGAACAAATGAATGGTACAATAAAATCCAGACTGGCAAAAATGTGTGCATCGACATCGTTAGATTGGCCGGATGCATTGCCACTTGTTTTGATGGGACTCAGAAGCATTCCTGATAGAAATACCGGATTGAGTCCACACGAAATAATCATGGGAAGAGCAATGAGACAAGCACATGTTCCTACAAATAAACTGCTGAATATAACTGATGATATGGTTCTGGATTATTGCAAAGGATTGGCTGACCTAGTGCGTTCTGTCTCTCACCAGGTTGGGGAAGACGCAGTTTCCAGGCAGCCAGAACAAGAGCATGATCTGAATCCCGGTGACTGGGTGGTTGTGAAGCATCACACCAGAGAAACGTGTCTATCTCCCAGGTGGGGCGAACCTTGTCAGGTCATACTAGTTACGAACACAGCAGTGAAATGTGCAGGATATCCTAATTGGATTCATGTAAGCCACACCAAAAGGGTACCAGACCCTGAAGAAGAAAATCCTCAGACAGCATCGATAACTGAGGAAGCTGAAGGTTGCCCAGCTGAAGAATCTCAGGTCCGAGATTCGAGGGAAGCTGAAGAAGAACCGAGCACAAGTCAGGACTGGATACCGGTGGTGGAAATATCTGAAGTCTACAACAAAACAAGAAGTCAAGAAAATTTAGAAGAAATTGAGGAAAGTCAGATAGGTGAAGAAGAAGCAGCTCAGGAAGAGGAAGAACAAACAATAAGAGAACCTGAGCAGGATCAGATAGGGAGAGGAAATTGGGCTCAAATCAACAACGAACCAACAGAATTTGAGCAGGGACAGACAGGTCTAGAAGAATGCGGTCAGGCTGCAGAAGTACAAAGTGTAATAAGCCCTGATCAGAATCAGTTAGATCTAGGAAAATACATTCAAACAGAAGATCTCGAGAATCTCAAACATGAAGACGTAGATTCTGAACAAGGTCAGTTATTGGAAACTAACAGTGGAGCAGCTGAAAAAAAACCAATACGACCTGAAAAAGAACAAATAGAGGAAACAGAAATTGAAGAAAACAAAACTGTGCCACAACCCGAAAATAAAAGAATTTCTGAAGAAGAAATAAAAAGCAAAGAGACAGTGCAAACAAAGAAGGTCAGAAAAGGTGATCATTGGCCTAGTGTTATTAAAAGAGTAAAATACCACATAACAACCAGAAGTGAAGATCCAGAACAAGTAAATGAAGTGACAAGCCTAACGGGACAAACAAGTGGAATAGAAAAACGAAAAAGCAAAAGACTGAAACTTGTGAACAACAAATTTAAAGGTCCCGATTGGACTTATATTATCCTTGAAGACTACGAAAGCTCAGAGTCAAGTGAAAGTGGTGACGAAGGAACAAGTGCGGAACTGACTTATGAGAAAGAAATAAAACCACCTTGATAACGTAAAGAGACTTTAAATTACGAGAAGAAGAGAAATCTTCCTTGTCAAAAATGCCTGACGATAGAGTTTCTGGGAGACCAAAACAGAAATGTTGTAAAAGATGCTGTGCTATATGCATATGTAATCTGGTAGTGGTGCTTATAGTATGGTTAGTTGTGATCGTAGCAATTCCTTACCTTATGATAATGGATAAAAAGATTAACAACGAAACGAAGGAAAGGACAGATAACTTGAAAAGTAATAGAGTAGAAATAAAGGCAGAAGATGAACCAGAATTTCATCATGAAGTAACAGATAACGACACTAGTCTGAATGTTTTCACAAAATTATTGTTTCAATATGTAGATACCATGGAAGTTAGTAATTGTTATGTCTGTATGAAATTACCTGAATCAGTAGCAGAAGGATTAACATATCATCACTTGCCATTAACTTATGGCATATCATGTAGTGTATTGACTAGTTTATTTTATAGAACAGGACGACTTCAGTATTATTATTCAAATATAGATGTGATATTTTCTGAGGTTCCGATTCGAAAGAATATGAATCCAGTGCTTAGTAGTAAAGATGCACAGTTTATGGGAGAATTTTTCTTAACAATGAAATTAATAGACATAACACATGCACATAGAAGCAATCTAACATGTTCATTACATGAAGAAGAAAAGATATTTTTGAATTTAGTGGAGAATAGAAGACAAGATTTCCAAAAGAAAGCTTCTGAGCATAAGGCTCATCTGCCACCATGGGCTGAGAAAGTGGGTAGTTACACACCTGGCAAGGCTCAAGCTGCTATGGCTCTAGATTTTGTAAAGACAGGGAAAATTTGTCTACATAGGTTAAAGACTGAATATAACAATGTTTTCATCGGTACCAGTGAATGTGAACATAATTTCTTAATTCTTGCAGGTTGGGGACTAAAAGGAGGAACGGATTCAGTTTTTCCTGGAATCTATTATGTGTGTGGGAATAAGGCTTACTTTAGGCTTCCTGCACGGTGGTATGGAAGTTGTTATTTTGGGATAGTATTTCCAAAAATATACCACGTAAAAAGGAACACTGGGAGCAATGAAAATAATAGTGAATTAACACGTAGCAAAAGAGCTAGTTTTTCTGAAATTGTAGGTGATATATTCGGTGCATTGATACCTTCAGTGGGAATAATTCTGAACTCAAGGAAAATATGTAAATTATCTACAGTAGTTGATCGTTTATCAACTGACACTGCTGGAGGATTTCTAATGATTAATGCAGAAATGGTTGCGATTAGATCTATGGTTATGCAAAATCGACTTGCTCTTGATATAATACTAGCAAAGGAGGGCGAAGTCTGTCAATTATTGAAGACGAAACACTGTTGCACTTACATACCTGATAAAAGTGCAGAAATTGGAACATATATACAGAATATAACTAAACTTGAGAAGGAACTAAACCACTGGAAGTTGATAGTGTATGGGAAAGATTGACAAATAGTATTACGTCAATTGGTACCTGGTTTGCTAATGTAGGGAAAGGACTTATAGGTCAAATATTAGTACCCTTAGCAGGGATAGCAATAATAGTACTGTCAATAATAATATGGTGCAAATGTTGTAGAAAGAATGAATCGTATAATGTGACAGGAAAAGGAAAGAAGCGAAAGTTTGACGAAATTGAATTAGAAGATTTGAGAAGTCAATTATACAAGAAACTGAAAAGAGATGTGAAAAATAGAAAGTGTAAAAATGAAGCTGAGACAATTTTATGCTAAAAGTTGGCATCTGGTTGCGGGTAGTAGTTTGATGGCTCAGAAACGCCATCAGAGAGGGGATTGATGGAGCAAGAACTCACAAATGAGACTTGCTCGGAAGCAATCTTCTCACAGTACTAATTTATTAATCTTTGTAATGTTCGTACTAACCACTGCACACACGAAAACAAGTAGAAGGAAGCTTGCCTATGTGTTTAAACTAACAATTAATGCTTGTCTAAGCTAAAATGGCCGCTAAAACGCGGGAATCTTATTGCGCATGTGTCAACCATATCACGTGGTGTGACGTCTTTCTTTGCTTGGAGGGAAATCCTTGCTTCTGCGCAGTGTGTATTAAAATGGCTGCTTAATGTTTTCACGTGCTACAGCTTGCTTACATGTTGCAATTAAACTGTGATATCCTAACGCTATTAATGCGGGATAGAATTTATAATTAAATGGGAATAGAGTTGAAAGAGTGGGTATACAGTGAAACCATTTATTTGTGATTTTAATATTTTCTTCTTTGACTTTTATTAGTTCGTAAATGGGCCTGGGGTTGGTTTCACTGAAAACTCGAGAGACAATGGTTTTGCGCATGCGCCCTGCGAGGCTGCCCAGAAGAGAGGATGAAGTCAACCTGGACGTCGTCCAATGCCATGACCTGATGGCCAACATTATTGTACCCACAATGTCCCTACCGAAAGAAACAAATTATATAAACATTGTAATAAACTTTGTCATGAGACGGGTGGGAAATAAAGCAAATGTATTAATTGTGATGGGCGGTATTTTAAAACAATGGGCCTAAAGAAATTGAATTAAATCAATATGGTGTGAGGATCAACCCCCTGTCCCCATCCAATCAGAAGTAGTGGACCCATATTTTTGCAACATTAAGGGGAGGTACATGGGCGTAGAAGGGTATAATAGATATAGTATTAGCTAATTAGTTAGTTCGAAGTTCGAGATCCATGACGAGCTGATCGATTGCAGACTGAACCGCTGTCCAGAGAGGTCCTGAGGTGGGGGCGGCGGAATACATTAGAAGGAAGACACAGGAGAAATCAAGGAGAAGCGAAGTATCAGAGAGGGGAACGACGCAGGCGTCGTTGATAGAGAGGTCACCGGTCCTGTCCTGAACCTGGAGGAGGTCTTTGCTCTTCATCCTTCTTGGGTCCTACCTTTCCAACTCCTTGGCCAAGGGGTTTGGTTCTCGCACTTTTAGGTAAATATAAATGCAAACCTTAGTTGCGCTGCTGTTTCTATCTTCTCCTTTTCTGAGGGACTGTCATTGATTAATAATTGATTATTATGCTTCATCCTTGATATACGATTAAGTATCGTTGTTGTTTGTAAATTACTCTGCTAAATCTTTAGATAAACATTTTTTTGAAACTTCCTGACTCAGTGATTATTTCAGGAATTATGAATTGTATTGAATGTCACTCATTTTAAATTTCCCAATTGATAAGGGGTCCATTGGTAAGTCATTACTCTTCAATCAGAAAAGTAATTGGTAGCAGGGATTTTGATAAAGAGTACAACTGACCCACCAGCGGAAATTGCTAGCGTAGTATGAATGTATGGGCCCAAGTGAGTATTTAGTGTATGAATGCTTGTTGCTAGTAACCCGCTGGATCACAGTAACTTAATATATTGATTACAAAATCCGCAATTGGCTTCTGATTAAAATCAGCTTATAAAAACTTCTTACCCTTCCATAAATCAGCAAAGGTGATATCCACCGCAATTGTTATTAGTGATTCCGAATTAGCCTCGATGTTGAGTGTCACATTAACAATGAAGACCCAACATAGCCTTTTACAGTTTCTTTAATTGGGGCTAGTTTACGCAAGTTGGCAGTTTATACTAAGCTATTAATTCTTTCTGTGACCACATTGTCATCATTCACATTGCTCACCATGTCTGTATTAGAAATGTTTGATGCTCTACGTACACAGTACAAATGACCACCTTGTCTGCATGTATTGCATCTCTTTTCTATAGCTGTTTCTCTGTCCTATATGCATTTTAGAGCCACACCTGAAACATGCCCCAGTGAATTACCCTTTCTTACTAGAATATTTTCCACCTTTATGTTTATAGTGTACCATACACACTGATTCACTGTCCATTCCACACCTGCAGATAAATCTTTGGCTGTGGTCATTGATCTTTCAATACTATTTGCAATGTCAAACGAGCATCAAGAGTCGAATTTACACATCCCATCAGTCTCTCCTGAATCTTCTTTGAGCGGCAACTGAAAACAAAATGATCCCTAAAATACACCTCAACATTATTTCCAAATTTGCAGGTAGATGCAAGGATGTGAAGCCCCTTGAAATATATTTCTCCATCGATTCACCACTTGACTACTTTCGCTTAAAATTTTTTTGTCTCTACAGCATGAAACGTCACACCTCAGTTAAATGCTTTTCAAACCATTTACTGCCTCTGTTTACTCATCCTACGTGCTAAACTCATTACCTGGTGCTTACATTTCAGGCAGGTTTTCAATTACTTGGTTGCCACATCACCCAAATTATTAACAAGCAACGTTTTTTCTTGCTGCATAATTTTTTTCCATCAATAGCAACCAGATAGTTTTCAGCTGCAATCTTTAACTTTCCTATGACCTATTGTTTCCATTGCATCAAAGGCTTTCCATGATGCTGCTGGAAAAACCTGGATTGGTTTATGCTTTGAGAATTAACCATGAGATAAGATGCCAATGTGGAAATAAACCCCCACAAATACAATTAGCACAATAAATAACGCAACAAACCTTTGTCTCAATTATTAAACTATTGTTCTTCATTCGTCTTGGGTACAAAGCCTCTTACTTTGTTGCGTGGGGACTGCACCATGACACCTTCAGCAAAATCGTTTTTTCACACTTGGACACAATACAAGTATGACTAAGAGCACCCGCTTCTCCACACACCATGGTAAATAGGCGAAGCACTGAAACATCTGTTAGTGTCTCTTCCATAAAGCCAATACAGCCCACAGCATCAACACGACTCTGTGTCGTTGAGTGGGTCAAAATGAGCACCCAGTGAATTATTGTTCCCCTGGTGGCCTCCATGATGCACGGGTGCAGTTCCTGAAGCAACTTGTCATCAATACGTAAAAGATAATACATCCACACCAGCACGCATGCAGTGGAAACTGTTAATTGTAGACTACCCAAACAATAAGGAGCTCACGAAGAACCTAGACACAACGGCAAGACAAGAAGTCATTCTGGTCGGAATCAGCTGGGGAACCTCGCACAGCTTCCATAATCTAGTAAAGGGCAATCTATCTATTTGAGCTGAATCATATGCAGAAGAGATAAAATACACATAATTCATGAGTAACATTGGCCATGGTAGTTTTAGTTGTAATCAGAGTTGTGAAGGGATGTAGTGTGCTTCCCAGCATCCCCATCACAGTCAACATACATACAAGCATCCCAGCACCAGGTATGGTGGAGGGCATAATTAATGAGGGCGAGTGTGGGCAGGCTCAGTCCTGTGACAGCCAATGCGTATATGCCACCATTTTGAAGCAGGATAGAGGGGTATCTTTAAACAATGCATAAGGCAATTTATTTTACCCATTGACTTGCATTGAGGTGGGAGCAATTTCAAGCGGAGCAGAGGGCTAAAATAAATGCATTTTTTACTTTGAAAATCTGGGGTCCCGCTATTGAATCGGTGTTTTGGCATGTATGCCAATGTGAGTCGAATACAGTCAGTATCACCCTCTGCAAGGAGTGTCCATCACAAGCTTGCTTAAAAACTATGACGCCATTCCATAGCCCCTTCCCAAGCTCACTTTCACAGCTATGCAAGATCACAAACAGAAATTAGCTGCAACTGGCATGGCACTCTCAGCTCAGAAATGTTGTGCCTTGACATCCATTGAGGGTGTAATCTCCCTATAACCGAACTTACTTAAAAATAAGGCAAGTGGCTGAGAGGATTGCGTTTGACTTTTATTCAATTATGCTGAACCGCAACATTACTACTAGCACTGACTGTACGAGAACAAATGCAACTCAAATACAGAAAACAAAAATTGCAAACACTTACAGTGTGTTGCAGTCAATGGAGCAAGATCGGAGCCAGCAAAATATCAAGCAATACAGCCCAGGAGAGTTGCAACTCGTGCTTTCACCGATACACCAGATCAGTCACAGCTCAACATCCACAGATGCAGTGCTCTATGTACTACTGTAGATCAACTTCCTTATTCAAGTGACGACACATACGAATTGCCCAATAATAGCGTACCTTTCAATTTGACGTAGAGATGAATTTGCCAAACCTCAACAACTATTGGTTTAATATAAACGAATCTGTGATTTGCCCTTGGACCAGTCTGGTCCCTTGTGTATACAGTTTATATTGTTGATAGTGTCAATTATTTTCGGCAAAGTGGGGCGACAGCTTCACGCTGTGGATCGTGTCTCAGATTGTATAAAAAAGATGCCATCTTGGAATATGCACACATATCAGGTGTGACAAGGCAGTTCCTTAATTCTTAGTACCTCTAATTATATAATAAATGGATTGCGTTTTAATAAGCTGCGTTTTCTTATAACGCACTGGTATGGCAAACTGTACTACCATGATTGGAGTCTGCAATGAAATCACATTTTAGAACATATTTAAACGGGTTGGGTGTTTCTAGCATTCGTTGTATACTTTACTTTTCTCAGCTACATGATAGTACTTGCAGTTCGATCTAATGTAATTTCGCATTCCTTAGACGTCAGTACTGTTTGCCTGCTACTGCTAGCAGGTAGTATCTACAGCTGTAACATAAGGCGGGGGCGTTGCCCGCGGGTTCGTACAATGATTGTCAGGGCATAAATCCCACTTCCCTCCCACCTCCTTCTGTCCCCAGCCCGCCCCCCGTACAATGCGCAGGTTCAGTTCCTGGTTCAAGATGGCGGCTGATAAACAGAAGCATGATGGGCGGGTGAAGATCGGGCACTATATCTTGGGGGACACGCTGGGGGTCGGCACTTTTGGAAAAGTGAAAGGTGACGGGCATTACATTGAGGGTGGGAGAGTGGCTGGGGGGAGGGTAGTTGTATGCAAATATGAGGCGGTTCAATGAACCGGGTTCATCTCTTACTGTCAAGACTTGGGCTCATGGGGGAGCTCTATGAATTATTGTAATTTGAGAGTAGGAAAAAGGGATTGCCTTAACAAGGAGTGATGTGAAGGACAGTCATAGGTGTGTGACTGTGAGCCAGATTCTGTTGTCAGGATAGTCTCTCCATTTTCATTAGGATTCCTGCAGCGTCTGTATCCATTGCTTTGTTATTCTGTATGTAGTAATAAGATTAAACCCCCAGAAGCCTATTAGGGGTGCAGTGGCACATGCAGCACCAACGCAAAGACTAGAATGCGTGTGTGCGGAGGACAGCTGGGATCATACTTGGCAATTTGTCAGAAAACGATCATTTTGTAAGGTTTTCGCAAATTAGTACCTTGTTCTTTGAAACCTCGTCCCAGTATAGATACTTTAATGTGGTAGCCGTCCCGTTGGATCCCTTCAAGTCCATTAATGGCAGTACGATTTTCCATTTGTCTAAGCTACACTCACTCGTGTTTTAAACGGCGAAATATACTTTCCCTTTCTTTAGCAAACTGCAGGTTGGCTATGTGTTATCTCCTGGATAATGAGGCAGCTTTATGCATTCCTTAAACTGCATGTTAGCAAAAGCACAGTTAAGAGGTTTATCATGTGCATGTGCGCCAGAGATAGTAAGAGCTATATAACTGCAAAAACATACTATGCAGATGAGAGGACATGAAGGTGGGCTTGGCGTTTCTGAGAACAAGGTGTCTGAGCACACAATGAGAAGAGTTCTGAGTGAGTAGGGCAAAATCTGACCACATTTTATTCCACTGGCTGCCTTTCTGTATCTCGATGCAAGCGGCCCCTTTGTCCCTGCATTGATGAATGAAGCCTGACTTTCTAGCCTTTGGTCTACGCACCATGCCCCCAAAATGATGATAATATCATTGGCTGGCTTGGTGTAATTCAAGGGTTAAGAATAGATAGTCTTTGTCCTTAGACTTGCTGGTGCGGTCTTGGGAGTCTGTGTATTCATCCTGTGCTGTTATTTGTTGTGTTTTTTTCACATATTTGAGGGGGTTCTCTACCAATACCCTTTTGGGGGGTATTCCTCTGTGATGTTCCACTGGCTACATCTGTGACTTGGCGAGACCAGTGGTCGAAGGGGAGGGGAGGAGGAGGGAGTAGGGGACCTGTGTTCAGAGAATCAAAGCTTGGGAATAACCTGAGGATTGGGACCGTGGGCGAAGACAGGTGTGGCGAGAGAGAGCAAAACATCACAATTTTTAGTATTTGTTTGGCATTTCACTGACCAGTTACAGCGTATTACGTTATTTAATTCAACCAATGGATACACATGTTTAATATGAGTAATTGACATTAAAATACATTCACCAAGTGGAATACGTTTCCAAACCCAGAATGTCCCAAATACGTTTAATAGTGGAATCGATGGCCATTTGTCTCCTAGCCATGCCGTTTCTGTCATCAGCACTTCTCCTCCCTTTTTACCACAAGTGCAGTTCAAACATGAATGGCAAAATATCCTAGTTTGCAGATGTTTTCCACATAATTATGGCTCTGCCATATTTGCCACATAATACAACAACTGCTGCATAATCTGATGATTTTAACAGAAAAATTGTTTTGAGCTCAAACGGATCAAACGTTACTAAAAATGTGTCTTGTGTTGCTGCAAAGTGGAGGGCCCTTTGCAAAGGTTCACTGGTCACCTTTCTCGCTACTGCATTTGTATGTTACACTGGTACTAATGAGGCAAAATCTTTGCAGAGACTGTTTAGTATGTGTAGAAATGTCAAAATAAGAAAGTACCAGAAAATGTACCGCATTACATTGCAGTTTTTTTTTTTTTTTTGCTGCATAATTCAACACTGCGTCATAATTTTGTCCTCCATTGCTGCTTAAATCCAGTGACCTCAAAGCAGGCAGCACATGTTAAGTGCTTGCGCATGAAGCAGAGAGACCATGAAGTTTGCAAACTTAGCTTGGTGTGCATGCAAATCCTGCGTTGCCGATCCTTGGTGAGTTGCATTACTACTGCTGAAACCAGGCCAATGGAGGTACCGATGGGTGAGGCGGACTGGCCCCAAGGGTCCTGTGACCTCAGTGACAGTCACTGTCGCTATAGGGCACGGGTACTCATAGTACGGCCCGCGGGCCGCCAGCGGCCCGGCAAGCCTTCCTTGGCAGCCCGCGGACCTTACAGATATCATACCTGCTTTTTAAAAAAAAAATTAGTGTGTCAGCAAACACCGCCGGTTGCAGCAGTGGGACTCCAAGAGACTGCTCTATGGGGGCCGGGCGATTCCAGGGATAGTCAGAGTGGAGATGCAGGGGCGCTAAGAAGAGGTGAAATACAACAAAGCCTCATTAACAAGTAAATGGTCTTTTAAAGACCTGTGAAGTACTCGGGTGCGGCTGTGTGTGCGCCCGGGAAGCTGTCTCAGCCCGGCTGACACACACGAGGGGGGGGGAGGGAGGGGGGGCGAAGCCCTTTGAACTCAATGGACGTTGTGCGCCTGTATGTGGCACATATATTTCCTGCAGGGCTTTGGCCTGACACGCAGGTTTATGGTGGTCACATACATAAGCTTGCTTGCCCCTGGCTGGGGCAGGGCTGTCCTTCACAACCTACTCTTAATAACAGTGTCCAAAGCTTCACTTTACACCCAGCGCATGGCTGGAGCCGGGCCTTGGGAAGCATCTGACCAGGAGCCCCTTTGGCTCTGTGACTCAGGGGCCACCCCTGCGGTTGCGGGGAGCAGTCCTCCCACTTCGCTTCTTTCTCTGCTCTCTTGTAATCCGGGAATTGTTGCCCAATTACAGTGACCAGGACTCAAAGACAAACCCCGTGACTGATTGAACCAAGCGTGAACTCGGAGATCACTCTGCGCAGCTCGTGCTCCCCCGAGTAGCATTTGTTTTATCGACACTGAAGGGATGAAAGTCTGAGTAGGCCCAGCCTTACTTGGAATCTCTGCCCTCCGGATTACACCTGATCTCTGCCGTGGCGGTCCAGCCAGCTCTCGTGCACCCTCTACATTAGGGTGTCATTAATAACGTGCTGCAGATTTTGGGAAGGCTGGGGAAGGTGGTTCGATGTGTGCAGCAAAGAGCTCTTGCTTTTCGAGATATTTCTAATAGAATTATTACACCTCACCTAGACAGAGATAGGGGGAGAGAGAGAGAGAGGAGGGGGAGAGAGAGAGAGAGGAGGGGGAGGGAGGGAGGGAGGGAGGGAGACAGAGGGTGACAGAGGGAGGGAGATAGATAGGGAGAGGGAGGGAGTCAGGGGGAGACAGAGGGAGGGAGAGGGAGACAGACAGAGGGAGAGGTAGAGAGACAAAGGGAGATAGAGCGACGGAGACAGAGGGAGGGAGACAGGGAGAGAGGGGGGGAGACGGAGGGAGGGCGACAGAGGGAGGGCGACAGAGGGAGGGCGACAGAGGGAGGGCGACAGAGGGAGGGCGACAGAGGGAGGGCGACAGAGGGAGGGCGACAGAGGGAGGGCGACAGAGGGAGACAGACAGGGGGAGACAGACAGGGGGAGACAGACAGGGGGAGACAGACAGGGGGAGACAGACAGGGGGAGACAGACAGGGGGAGACAGACAGGGGGAGACAGACAGGGGGAGACAGACAGACAGACGGAGGGCGACAGACGGAGGGAGACAGACGGAGGGAGACAGAGGGAGGGCGACAGAGGGAGGGCGACAGAGGGAGGGCGACAGGGGGAGACAGACAGGGGGAGACAGACAGGGGGAGACAGACAGGGGGAGACAGACAGGGGAGACAGACAGGGGGAGACAGACAGGGGGAGACAGACAGGGGGAGACAGACAGGGGGAGACAGACAGGGGGAGACAGACAGGGGGAGACAGACAGGGGGAGACAGACAGGGGGAGACAGACAGGGGGAGACAGACAGGGGGAGACAGACAGGGGGAGACAGACAGGGGGAGACAGACAGGGGGAGACAGACAGACAGACGGAGGGAGACAGACGGAGGGAGACAGACAGGGGGAGACAGACAGGGACAGACAGACGGAGGGAGACAGACAGACGGAGGGAGACAGACAGACGGAGGGAGACAGACAGACGGAGGGAGACAGACAGACGGAGGGAGACAGACAGACGGAGGGAGACAGACAGACGGAGGGAGACAGACAGACGGAGGGAGACAGACAGACGGAGGGAGACAGACAGACGGAGGGAGACAGACAGACGGAGGGAGACAGACAGACGGAGGGAGACAGACAGACGGAGGGAGACAGACAGACGGAGGGAGACAGACAGACGGAGGGAGACAGACAGACGGAGGGAGACAGACAGACGGAGGGAGACAGACAGACGGAGGGAGACAGACAGACGGAGACAGACGGGGGGAGACAGACGGGGGAGACAGACGGGGGGAGACAGGCGGGGGGAGACAGGCGGGGGGATACAGACGGGGGGAGACAGACGGGGGAGACAGACGGAGGGAGACAGACGGAGGGAGACAGACGGAGGGAGACAGACGGAGGGAGACAGACGGAGGGAGACAGACGGAGGGAGACAGACGGAGGGAGACAGACGGAGGGAGACAGACGGAGGGAGACAGACGGAGGGAGACAGACGGAGGGAGACAGACGGAGGGAGACAGACGGAGGGAGACAGACGGAGGGAGACAGACGGAGGGAGACAGACGGAGGGAGACAGACGGAGGGAGACAGACGGAGGGAGACAGACGGAGGGAGACAGACGGAGGGAGACAGACGGAGGGAGACAGACGGAGGGAGACAGACGGAGGGAGACAGACGGAGGGAGACAGACGGAGGGAGACAGACGGAGGGAGACAGACGGAGGGAGACAGACGGAGGGAGACAGACGGAGGGAGACAGACGGAGGGAGACAGACGGAGGGAGACAGACGGAGGGAGACAGACGGAGGGAGACAGACGGAGGGAGACAGACGGAGGGAGACAGACGGAGGGAGACAGACGGAGGGAGACAGACGGAGGGAGACAGACAGACAGACGGAGGGAGACAGACAGACGGAGGGAGACAGACGGAGGGAGACAGACGGAGGGAGACAGACAGACGGAGGGAGACAGACGGAGGGAGACAGACGGAGGGAGACAGACGGAGGGAGACAGACGGAGGGAGACAGACGGAGGGAGACAGACGGAGGGAGACAGACGGAGGGAGACAGACGGAGGGAGACAGACGGAGGGAGACAGACGGAGGGAGACAGACGGAGGGAGACAGACGGAGGGAGACAGACGGAGGGAGACAGACGGAGGGAGACAGACAGACAGACGGAGGGAGACAGACAGACAGACGGAGGGAGACAGACAGACAGACGGAGGGAGACAGACAGACAGACGGAGGGAGACAGACAGACGGAGGGAGACAGACAGACGGAGACAGACAGACGGAGGGAGACAGACGGAGGGAGACAGACGGAGGGAGACAGACGGGGGGAGACAGACGGGGGGAGACAGACGGGGGGAGACAGACGGGGGGAGACAGACGGGGGGAGACAGACGGGGGGAGACAGACGGAGGGAGACAGACGGAGGGAGACAGACGGAGGGAGGCGGACGGAGGGAGACAGACAGACAGACGGAGGGAGACAGACAGACAGACGGAAGGAGACAGACAGACAGACGGAAGGAGACAGACAGACAGACGGAGGGAGACAGACAGACAGACGGAGACAGACAGACGGAGACAGGGGGAGGGAGACAGACAGGGGGAGGGAGAGAGGGAGACAGAGGGATAGAGAGAGAGAGAGAGAGAGAGATGTGTGTATGCCGGGTCTGGTGGCTCAGTGGACGAAGGCGTCCACTGCAGGGGCCTGTGTTCAACCTCATGGTCATAGTTTTTTTTTTGCTCTAGCCCCGCCCCCCTCCCCCACTGACCCCGCCCCCACCGGTGCGGCCCTCGGCCACAAACCACACTGTAAATTTGGCCCCCGAGAGAAAGTTTGTGAGTACCCATGCTCTAGGGTGTGCTGCTTTGTGTAGGCCTGCCCGCAAAACTGGAGGTGAACTTCAGTATGGATAGTGGTAGACAGGCCTTCAAGGTTATCCCACATTTGCCACCTCTAAGTTCCAGCTGCCGGTACTAAGACACCAGGGCTTCTAAAGCCTAGCAGGGCATTTTAAGGTCTAGCATGGGAATGTGCTCCCTCAGGAGAGTGGTCTGGTAAACTGGTCATGAAGGCTGAACCTGGTTCCCCAGTTCCAAATTTGGCAGCTCTGGCCACAGTGCCACAACCTTTCCCCCACTGAACACCATACTGCCCCACTGAGAGAAGCTCGCACTGCCTTCTGCTACAACCCAGTTGTGCCATGCTGTAAACACCTGGATGCGACTCAATTCAAATTATGCACTAGACAAGAGTAATATGCTGCCTGAAAAGAAAAAGTGATAACATCCTTGAAAAAGCAAACACTCATAGGGAATGCAAGCATGTGAAATGTAAGCAGGAACGACATGGTTACCATAACGCTTTTACACTCATTATTCAGAAATCAAAGCGTGTTTTGCCCGTAAAGTTAAGGACATGACTACAGGGACCAGTTTCAATGTCCATTGCTAATATCCTTACAAAACGTAAGCAGTATGGTGTCAAAAGGCCACATCCTTGAACACAGAGTGCACATTTTATAAACTAAAATAAGGAAAACAGCTGATAAGGATCACATTAAACAGTTTCCACTCCACGCATCAACCAGGTTTTGCAGTACCTTCATGAATGGTGCATTTCCCCGCCTGGGTAAAACAATGTTAAAAGAAAGACAAGAAAACAAAAGTAGCACTTCACTGGCAAACTGTAAAGTGGCGCTAATGTGTTTGGGTGTGAATAAAACCTATCTGGTCACTTTGCGACCACTCTGGCTTGCTTTATTTAGTTGTTTTGTATTTTGAACCTCCTTTTTTTTTTTTTTTTCTTTTTTTTTTTCTTTCCCCTCTGTCCCGAGGCTTCACAAAGGGAATAGAAAAATGTCAGAAAAATACGACATTTATAGCAAAAGTTTCTTTCTTTGGTCTATTTCACAGGGGAACGGATGGAGGAGAGGAAGACAAGAGAGAGGAGAGGGAGAGACACACGTTTCTTGAAGTCAGGTTTTCATTCAGCAAGTTAGGAGGCATGAGACAGAGAGAGAAAGAGGAAATAACAGTAAGCGAGGGGGCAGTTGACCGTGGCAGAGCAGGAGAAGTGGACACTGTCCTTCCCTCTCTGGGCAAGAAGGAAAAGATCGAGTCCTTTTCCTTCTCTGCCCACCCCGCCGGCCACAAACGGCTGAGCCTTATCTCTAGGCCTTGGCTATTTCTGCCATCCTGGGCTGCATTTTAACAATAAAGTAGGGAAACAGATTATATTAAATTAAAAAAAAAAAAAAAAGTAGGGACATGCTGTACCCTGCCAATCCCGCCCACTTCGACCAATGGGCGAGACCCACCATTCACTTTGTCATGTTCTATGTCGAGGAACACAACTCTGGCGTTTGTGTTTGCTCATATTTTCTGTGATGAAAATATGTTTGTCTTTTTATTTCTTTTGGATTGTGTGCCTGTGCTGCACTCATATTAACACTGGCAAATACCCAGGTGTTTCATTGATGAGTGGCCGGCTGCATTGGTATTTCAGAGTAAGGGGGCCTAAATTATCTGGACCCGTAGCTCATTGAATTCTAATTACGAAATCAGTGTACAGTACAAAGAACGCTGGCCATTTGCTGAGGCTGTGGGCGTGTCTGTCTCCTGTTTATAGCTTTTCCTGACAAGTGAATTTGTGTGTGTGGCAGAGTTACGGAGGTAACAACGAAAGGGTCATTTATGTGACACAGCTTCAATATATACATTTTAATGTTGACCTCATTTGATCATAAATCTGTGTTCCTCCATAGTCATCCTTAAGACCTTAAAACCACCATTTATTTTTGTATTCGGTCTTCATATAAAAATTTGTATTCAGTCGATTCAGTACCTAGTATTCAAAAAGGTGTTATAAGAGCCATGTTTTATCTGAATGAAGCAGACAAGGCAAGTTAAATGCAAATAAGATTATGTTCACTGCTCAGTCTACCGCAGATTTGATAAGTTCTTGAGCATGCTTACTCATCACAACCCCTGTAATAGAAAAATGATTCCGTGTCTCTGACTGTCATCACTCAGGATATACACATTGATGTGGAAAAGGCATGGTTGGGCTGACTGCTTTCAGGCCAAGTTGTGTCGTAGTAAATAAGTGGACTAGGCGGATCCTCGTCTCCATGTACGCGGATGATGTTGTTCTTATTATCCGGAACCCGTGCGAAAACTTGGACCCGCTCCTCCGGGAGCTCATTTGATTTGGTGGTATGGTGGGCATCACTATTAATTGGACTAAGTCCATTCTGTTTCCGCTTACTGACACTACCCCAATCTTCACTCCCTATTTTCTGCTTATGTGGGCCACTGATTCCGTTTGTTATCTGGGAATATGTCTTAACTGTAATACAGAGGAGTTGTGTTGAGACAATTATGGTAGGTTGATGTCTTGGCTTGAAAACCGAGTGCCTGTATGGTCGAAGCTCCCGCTGTCCCTGAACGGTAGATTGGCAATTGCTGAAATGGTGGTCCTCCCCAAATTTCTTTATCTCTTTATTAACTTGCCCCTTCCTCTCACAACCGGTTTTCGCCGGCAGCTCTAGTCCCTGCTTGTTTCATTAGCCTGGGCTGGCAAGCTGTGAGCCCGAAACCGGTCCCAGGATGCTTGTTTCTGGTCCAGGGAAGACATGGCTTGGCAGTTCGGGCTGGACTGTTCCCATGATGCACGGGGTCAGACTGATTTGCATATAGCCATGTCTGAACTGGGGTGGCGGAGTGAGCTAAAGAATGATGATGGATTAAACCCAGATCAGTTGACTGGGGGTGAGTGCTTGCAATGTTCAACACTCCGTCCATCATTCCCTTTGGTTTTGCTAAGCGGCCTTGTGTCATGGATTCTCATGCTTCCTTATGAATCAGGGCGACCTTGGATTGCCTGACATGGACCTTCATTTTCTTGGCGCACAGGCCCACTTTGCGCATTTCTGGTTCCACCCAATCAGTTTAAGCCCCACACAGCTCCCGAAGAGGACCACGTAGCTCCGTGCCCACTTCAGACCATGCTCTAAAGCCCTCCTCATAGGGTAAGGTGCCAAGTGGACACCATGACATTTACGGTTTGGGCGTGGAATGAGCAGCGGAAAAGAGCTCGCTTACCTTATCTATATGCCCCTTCCATTCAGATTCTGGGACACCTGTTGCTCCGGAGGCTGGAATGCGGGCGCATCTCCGCCGATTAAAATTACCTCCTTTAGGCTGACATACACTGATAACACCTTCGTTACTTATCATATTTTTCAGGACACCTTAGTGTCCCTTTTGGATGCCATGACCTATTATCAACTCCGAGCGATCTTTGTGTGCCCTTCATAACACCTTCCCGCTAGCCCCTCCTGCGTTTATGGTTCTCTTTCTTTAGCAAACTGCAGGTTGGCTATATGTTATCTCTTCTGCATGATGAGGCAGCTTTATGCATTCCATAGACTTCATTTTAGTCACGCCTGCATTTACAGTACCTGAGGAAATGCTCACTAACCCCTTCAACTCATAGACTAATCACATGTATTTACACTAGTATGCAGCGGACAGCACAGATCAGGGTCGCCTCTGCTCGGCAGCTCTGGTCTGACAACATTAATGTGGTGATCATGAGTAACAGTGGTCCTTTTGCAGTCCTCAGTCTAGGGCCCTATCTCTGAATTACAGGCTGCAGTTGAGTCACTTAAAGTTTTTACACAGAATTTCCTATTCAGCGGCGCGCCTACAGCAAATGGGTCTAGTGGAGGACATGCGCTGCACGTGTACTTCCTGCATCTGGCGTGGGAGTGTCTCGAGATCATGACTTGTGGGCAGTGGTCTTTAGGGATATTACTAGCATTACTGGCCACACCCTGGACAACACGCCGCTTATTGGCCCCCCCGAGGTCCGCTGAATAACAGCAATGCTGCTGGCAAAGCGTAGTAGCGATGCATTGAGGCAGACAACAAGCCCCCATAAGGAACAGTTGGTTACATGATGAAGCCTTTTGCCAAGAGCTGCTGGACGCATAATGGGAGCTGATGCCTGTCCGCTTCCGCCCTAAGGACGTTTGGGGCCCCTTGACAAGTTATCTCAGATTGCTTAACAACTCTCCTGGGAATCTACTGGGTTGTGGAAGCCCCACCCCCCAGACTGTGCCTATATTCACATCCCCCTCTCATAATGGTGTCTTGCTTACATACCCATCCATCTACATCGGAAGACTGCCTTAACCAATCCAGCTATTAGGTGTGCTTATTCCAGATTTAATCAGCTAGCAAGAGGGGGATTTTTGAGTGGCACTGTTATTGATTGCTCTTTGGCTGGTCTCCAAGCATTCCTTATTTCCCTCCCTCTAATCCTTCCTTCCCATCCATCCCCCCCCCCCTCCCTACCCTGTCTCAAACGGCTTTTTTGTACAATCGTGATGAGACTGATTATGTAATGCAACCGTCTAAAGATGCAATCTGTGATCTGTTTTGTATGTTACAAAATCAATAAATAAAATGGAAAAAACCTATGGCAATAGAGACATTGAGAAGAGCTGATTATAGACAAAGATCTCCAAAGCGATTCTAGGTTTTCAACGTGATAGATTGCTGGGGCCGGATGGGCTAATTAACCAATTGCATAAGAAAATAAATAAAATGCAATTTAAAAAAATGATTACAGCCAATATCAGTTTGTCACAAGAGGTTTAACTCTCATACATGAAAATGGAGAACGGACTCTGGAGTAGGTTGAGAGGTGTTGGAACACCTTATGTAGAATGTCGTACATGCCATCGAGTCCATTTGAAAGTGAACATCCTATCTCTTCATGTTACTGGGTTGATTTAATTTGTAGAAAGTTAGCTACTGTCATCTGTGCTCCAACTCATCATATAGTTTACACTGTGCAAGCACTGGATAGTGCTTGAGGTCTTGCATCAGAAGGCTCCTAAGAAGTGGAGTACATGTACATAGTTTGGTTTGTGTGTTCTTTGCTGATGATTCATGTGTTTATAAGGATTTTCCAACCGACAGTAGAAGTTGAGGTCATTGTTTAATTTACTTTTTACTACTAACTGCTGTAAAGTTGCTTTCTCTATATTTTAGAGAGGCCAGCAATGCCTTTCTTAAAATACATGCATACACAAAACAATGTCTCAACCGATAATCATTCACAAGGCAATTAAACAAGAGGAATTAATCGAAAGGAGAGAAGGAAAAAGGGAGACCCAAAGAAGTTTGTAAGAAAAAGGTTCTTATTTGCAAGTAGCTGTAATGGCACTACAGTACATTTTATGTATAAGTAACCATAAGTGGGTTGTGCACTGGACGTGCTTGTGATAGTGAACGGCGCAGTGACACAATGAGGTGACAAAACAGCGTGAACGGCGCAAAAATTACAATAAGATTGGTGGTCAATAACAAAACTGAAGGTATATACAAGATAAATATTCCGCTTTAAATTATTTAGATTGACCACATTGAAGCCAGAGAGAACGCTGGGTGGTCGACGGCGTTTCGACCTGTCTTAGTTTAGGTCGTCATCAGGACCAGGTTACTGGAATTTGATATAGTGCTGAATAGTAGGAGGATGGTCCAGTTCAAAGGGCGAGGAAGGTAAGGCAGTCCAGTAGGTATCTGCAAGGGTTAAAACTGGTGGGACAACGTGGGACTAAATGAGGTCCCCGTGGGGTGGAAAGGAATTGCAGGTCTGTGCGGCAAGACAATGTCATCCGCGACGTCCCGGATGTTTGTAGAACATCAGCTCAAGTGTGGTAGAGGTACCAATCTCCGTAGGGAAATTCAAAGTGGAGTGAAGCGGGTGGGAGCACCGCGTCAAAGAACCCCTGTCAGCAATAGCAGTAAATCGGAGGCAAGCCAGTAGTATGGACGAGCAAGGCTCTGCTGCGGGGAACAATCGCGGTCAGAGCGAGAGGCCATAATGGAATAAAGTAAACGGGCGAAATGAAGCATCCCGTCACAGGTGCCCGGGGAAATGGTGCAACCATTTGCTGACCAAAGTGCTGACAGCGGTTCTTTGACGCAGTGCTCCCACCCGCTTCACTCCACTTTGGATTTCCCTACGGAGATTGGTATCTCTACCACACTTGAGCTGATGTTCTACAAACCTCCGGGACGCCGCGGATGACATTGTCTTGCCGCACAGTCCTGCAATTCCTTTGCACCCCACGGGGACCTCATTTAGTCCCACGTTGTCCCACCAGTTTTAACCCTTGCAGATACCTACTGGACTGCCTTACCTTCCTTGCCCTTTGAACTGGACCATACTCCTACTATTCAGCACTATATCAAATTCTAGTAACCTGGTCCTGATGACGACCTAAACTAAGACAGGTCGAAACGCTGTCGACCACCCAGCGTTCTCTGGCTTCAATGTGGTCAATCTAAATAATTTAAAGCGGAATATTTATCTTGTGTATATACCTTCATTTTTGTTATTGACCACCAATCTTATTGTAATTTTTGCACCGTTCACGCTGTTTTGTCACCTCATTGTGTCACGGCGCCGTTCACTATCACAAGCACGTCCAGTGCACAACCCACTTATGGTTACTTATAGATAAAATGTACTGTAGTGCTGTTATAACTACTTGCAAATAAGAACCTTTTTCTTACAAACTTCTTTGGGTCTCCCTTTTTTCCCCTCTCTCCTTTTGATTAATTCCTCTTGTTTAATTGCCTTGTGAATGATTACAGGTTGAGACATTGTTTTGTGTATGCATACTCTACCCGGGTCTCGACTGGGTTAACAGGTGTACTCCTGTTCTTCTGTTTATATTTCTTAAAATACATGGCAACAGATCTTCTAGTTTATATTCAAACAATCCATTATCAGTTTTTATTTTTCAGTTCATTAAAACAGCATAAAATTGTTTATCCTTCTAACTAGTGTAATGAAACTTTCAAGTCCACCTTTAATCTATAGAATTCAATACATTGGATTTGCGTAATCATTAGAGATCAGCTGCTTTACCAAGTGGATTCATGGAATCTCTGGCCAAATATTAAACATCATCTTGGTGGTGTACAAGTAAAAAATGCTAACCTCAGTTTAGGTGTATATATCGGTTTCCTTCAAAATAAGTCATACAAGACCGGATCATCTGCATAATATAGTCCTCTGATCTCCAAAGCAGGGGAAAAAGATGGAGTGTTGCACAGGACATTTTAGTGTTATTTCCAATTCACAACTCTGGAGTAGTCCTCAGTGACAATAAATCCATAAGCAAACGCTTGCCTATGGTGTCTCTGGAGGGTATATCGGGTATTTAGACTGAAATTGAACCAAATTCTAATTAAGCCAATTGTGGTTCTTATTGAATAAAGTTTACTCCATAGGAACAATCAATTGGATCATAGGCTTTTGAAGAGACCAATAAAAAGACAGTGGAGCAGTCCAGTAACATGTTGAAGCACGTCTCGCAAAGACCTTTAAGATCACTCCACCATATACAACTGATAGACCTTTCAGAATTCCTCTTTGTGTAATACAGAATCTTACTAATTTCTATCTGTAGTTGGAGTTAATCTAAAATTATTTTGGAGAATAGTTTTAGAGATGGAGAGCAACGGTAAGCCACATGATTGCAGGGATCGCAGTTTTGAAGATTGCCACACAACAGCACTGTTCCACATCTCTGGAAATGCTTGTCGACAAACTATAGCGTTAAATAGAGATGCCAGACCACGCGCTTGCCATGCTGTATCGATTTTGTGTTCATTTATAGTCTGTGCAATCGTCTCAAATGATTCAGAGGTATTTATCTAGGAATTTATCAGTGGAAAATAACCACAAATAGTATTTGCTGCGAAAATGGTGCACAAGACATCGATTAGACTCATCAGGAAATATTCTACACAATTTAGGATGCCTTAATGAAGTATATCTTGGTGGTTTGTGAAGAAGACTGACCCCATAAACTTCAACAATATCTTGTTTGAAGGTGGTCGAAGGGTTCCAGTGAATAAATGCCAGTAAGCTGTGTGGGGGCTGATTCCTGGAGGGTCTAAGGGTGGTGACAGAATGTTGGACTTGTGCTCCAATATGGCAGCTGGAATTTGCATAGGAAATTGTAGCAGACTGAGAGCCAGATTGTTTTTCTGAAGGAATGGGGAACATGGGATATTGAGAGGCTGAATACTGTAGCTGACAAATATTGGGGATTTACAGACCTTTTTGAAAGGAGTAGTATGAAGGGTAGAGTAAGAGGAGCTCTTGTGTAGACTTCCACCTACTTGAGCATTCCAGTACCATAAACGTGGTTCTTTTGTTGTTTTTTTGTGTGTTTTTTTATTTTTTATTGCTAGAGTGGAAGGAGGAAGGGTAGAAACATGCTTCTAATGAGCAACAGATAAAAATGACTAGGGTCTCTATCGTCGTCAAAAATACATGGAAACTTTGAGCTCTATTTTGTTGTGCAGGTTCCATTTTGGGTGCCTAGTACTTCATGCCACCTTCCTGTGATTAAGTAAGTATAAGCTTCACTATGGTCCTAGTAAGAAAGCCCACACATTGAAACCTCATACACCATGAAAAACCGACAACTCTGTTACTGGACCAACTACAAGTTCCAAGTAGAACAATGGGCTCTGCTACCCAGTTCAGAGTATGAATTATGAAACGTGCTCTCCGCTTGGAGAGAAGTCACTTGACTTTCAGGTAGAAATAGTCAAATGAGTGCTGTTCATGTTCAGCGCTATAAAGCAGGATGAGCGGCAAAGGTGAATGTGCTACGTAGAGGATGAGATGCCTTTACTTGCCGCCTAACTTGGTGTGGTAGTGTCTGAACTTTGACATGAGTGTCTTTTACTGGGACTGCCTGTTTACAGTATATAGCGCTTAAGTTTAGTGCAAAAAGTCGCATCTCTCGGTTCTGTTTTTGGGTTACTTTTTTTGTGTGTTTGTTTTGGTTCTTTTTAGGTCGCGCATTCAAGACCTCTTGTATATACTTTATTATATACTTCTCTTGTGGACTTAAAGCCATCCCCCTACTTTTCATTTGTTTGTTTCAGAGTCCTTTAAAAATCCTTGCTTGCTAGTGGTCAGTCCTTCCTCTTTTTCCCTTCATTTCATCAGGTGTTCACTCCCCAATACTTGTACCCATCCACTTGTCCCATTGTAGAATCTGTTTAGGGACTACTTTTCCCTTTCTCTAAGAGCATTTGACCAGAACGCTGGATGTTTTCAGTCGCTCCAGGTCCAGTTCTGTAAACAGGGCTGTAAATCATGTTCTTCTCTAGTTACATTTGCTGTGCATTCAAAGGCCGAGGTCAAATGTTAGTCTGTTGTCCGAGGGCGCCAGTTTCCACCGCCACCCCACTGCACAAAGAGAATCCATACCACAGCTCTTTACTTTGATTTCCAGTTATGAGCTGCCGATGCGCAGAAAAAATCGCTACAGCTACGATTTTTAATGAATATTGCCCCAATTGAAGATGGCGACCACACGTCATTCGCGATGACATCATTAACCTCACACACCATGATGAGGCCGTCTTGTTTCTTAGTCGCCTTCATTTGCATACAACGTTTTCCATTCAATAAAAAAGAGCTGGTGCGTGCCACTGTTAGGAGGAGGTTGCGTGGCGTGGAAGAGTCCGCGATCTCTACCAGCCATTTGGCAGAGAGACCTGGCTAGGTGAAGGAGTTGTCGGACGCCTACAGTATAAAGGAGATGGCTCCTTGTAACGAAGTGGAGCACTCAGGTTAAGGTTGAAATTAAGATTTATTCTAAGTAAGAATCCCATCCAATGTAACACTGCTACCAGGGAGCAGGCTCAGCTTCAACTGCTTTAAAGAGCATCTTACATCACTACATTCCGAAGCTCTTCGCAACAGAAGAAGAAGCCTAGAATACCACACATCTCCCCTCTTTACAAATAAAATGAACTGTAAACAAAAGTAACACCAAATAACAGAGATAAGAAAATTAGCCAAAGCGAAATATCAGCATGACAATTACTTTACATATTCACTTAAATATGCTGGAGGAGAAGACAATCTTGAAGACTTGCGAATAACATCTGAACTTCCAGAAGAGTCACATGGATTTCCAGAGGAGTTAGTTGAGTCAGATCCTCCACACAAAGGATGACCATGAGCCAAATCTTCCCTAACAACAACCACCCTGTTCAGATTCCAAATGCGATGATCAGAGGTCTTGACAGCATTATTAAAGATCTTAATTACCTGCATAGGTCTCAGAAATGCTGTAGAAGAAGCTGTCTTGCAAGGGTTTTTAATTAAAACCCAATCACCCACTTTCACAATAGTCTCCTTCACACTTTTTCTTTGATCATAAAGTTCTTTACGAGCTACAATCCTCTTTGACTCCGCCAACCTCCAATCATTCTTCTCATTGCACACATCATGATTGGTTTGCATATCATTGACCCAAGAGGGGGCCATCAATGTGTTAGCACGCCTACCCCTGAATAACTCAAAAGGAGTCTTCTTAGTTCTAGCATGGGGAGACCGCCTATAAATTTCAACCTTTTTATCTATTTCTTCACGCCAATCCAACCCTGCAGATTTTGCCATCTCAATAGTCTCTTTTTAAACACGATTAAAGCGCTCCACCATCCCATTAGTTTCCGGATGATATAATGAGCACCTCTTGTGTTTAATACTATGCCTATTCAAAAACTGTTCCATTTCTCTGGAGACTAAGTGTACCCCATTATCAGTCAAAATTGTATCCGGTATCCCTTCTCTGGCTATAAGTTTCTCCAAAAAACGCCTTTACATGCTTGGTTTCTACTCCCCGTGTAATGCTTATTTCTGGCCACCTAGAAAACAAATCCACTAAAACCAGAACATACCATCCTCGTCGCCAAATGTAACGAAGTGGAGCATTCCGGTTAAGGTTGAAATTAAGATTTATTCCAAGTAAGAATCCCATCCAATGTAACACTGCTACCAGGGAGCAGGCTCAGCTTCAACTGCTTTAAAGAGCATCTTGCATCACTACATTCCGAAGCTCTTCGCAACAGAAGAAGAAGCCTAGAATACCACAATCCTCTTCCATTTTTCGCGCACAGTCTTTTGAAAGGCAGAGTGAGGCCCAAAACTGCCCATCTCCGAGCAGGCCTACTGGTTGGTGCTGTGTGGGCTGCCTCGCCTTGAACAGTCCATGGGTCGTTCACACTGATTCTTTAAAGCCAGTAGGACTAGGAACAGCCACTCTGTTTGTGCAAGGGCTCTCCAGCGTTTGCTGGGCCTTTTTCGCCTTTACTGATCCCTTACTTCGCAGTCAAGGAGGCACTAGCTCTCCCTTTTTTTCCATCCCTACCGGGACTGTTCCTTCACCTCTGCCCTCTTGAAATTTTTGAAAAAGGTTTACAATGCTCCTATTTCTCAAATATTTTAGAAGTCAATAATAAAAATAACCTTATAAGGTGAGCACCCAGTTTATTACAGAGTTTGGGCATTTGTTTGAGCATGTATAAGCTCTTGAAATAAAAGGAACGCTTGCTGTGTGTTTGGCATTATATACACGTGAATTGATACATGTAAGAGTTGAGCTTTTCGTCTGCGTTTCTAAAACGATATAGTATGTACGCCTTAAGAGCCGATTCATTCACGCTTTTATCAACACCCACCTTTTAACCTTCCCCCAAAGGTCCCCAGAACAGGTCTTCCACTTCCAAGCGGTGGTTTAGTCCGCTGCAACAAACTTTAAAAGATTCTCCAGCAGATCAAATCAGGGCGGATATTTGCATCAGAGCATGTGAATCACAGCATGGTGACACCAGAAGCCTGTGAAATACTCTCCACTGCACAATTTCGCAAAATCAGCGTTAAAGACAATAGTTGTGCTTTGGCGGTTTTTCAGACTTATTGACATATGGATATTACATTTTGTGCTGTGTTTATGAGATGAGAGAACTCCTAATTCATTGCAAAAGGCCATTCAGCCAGCTCTCTGTTAATGAAATAAGTCCGGTGGTAAGCGTTCATAATAATCGTTTTTTTATACATCATGCTTCTTTTAGACTCTCCCTGTTTTTGCGTCATAAAAAACCAGCGTCATTATAACCCAGCTCAATGCACCACTTGAATCGATATCGAAAAGATGAAAGACTGATCCTCGAACCTGCGGATTTTCACCCATAATTTTATTACTATGGGGGTAAGCAGTCTGTGGCCGACCTCCTCCGTTGGGCTCAAGTCAAAATCTGGGGTATGCGGGGAGTTTGGGGTGGGGCTTGAGGAGGTGTATCTCTCTAAGGAGGGTGAGGGTTGGCCACCGCTGGCATTAAAAGCAGTCTCTCATATCTGCAATGAAATCACACATTTGATCGACTCTGGTGCGCAGTAGAAGATCCCTTCTCTAGTTCCAGGTAAGAGCGCGTCTTGTCTCATGTGTAGGGTTTGTTGTAAGTGCCGCTTGATGACGACCCCCTTCATCCTAAGGAGCACAGCCCAGTTTTTTTATTTTTATATATATATTTTTTTTAACTTTAGGAGGGTTTATATAGCGCCTAACTCTCCTCCGAGGGAGCTTCCAGGCTCCTGACTTCCCTCTCTGAGCTCTACAGCTGACGAGGTGTGGACGCTGTTAGTATACATTTACAATGCGCGCCTCGTATTCATGCTACAATCCAATCTTTCATTCTTCTCCCCTTCCATTGTATCTTTCTACCTACTTTACGGGTTTGCACTTCCTGGTTTAAGGAATCCTAAAACTAAACGAAGTACATGAACCAGCACTTGCTGTCGGGACCTTTGTACTGTATGCAGGACCGTTGCTGGCACATTCTGTGGCTCCTGTACCTTTAAGTGAACAGTACTGCAATTAGGCGGTACTATGACCCTATTCTGAAAACACAATATCGTGCTGCTATCAAGAACTATCATAGAGCCATCCAGAAGGATAGAGCTGCCTACTATGCCAATGAGATCAGACTTAGCAGCAATCCTGCCAAATGTCTCTTCTTTGCTCAAGGACCTTAAATCCTCAGGGCAACCTCAAGCTACTCCCCCCTTCTTCCAATCAGCAGTGCGAGAGCCTCGCGGCCTTCTTTATTAAAGTCGAGGACATTTATAAAACTTTTTCCCACACTGAGACTAGGGCCAGCCCCTCCCTGCCATGCCCAGGTACTCTGTTTTCCCGGCGCTCGCTCAAGAAGCGATGCGCACGATTTGTAATAAATTGAAATCAGGACCCTTTGCAGACCCTCTCAAACCGGATCTATTCCAGAAATTTTTACCTCAACTTCTCTCCCCCTTTTGTAAACTCGTCAATCTATCTCTGTCTTCTGCGGTGGTTCCCACTTCATGGAAACATGCCAAGGTGGTTCCTCTGTTAAAGAAGCCCACGCTGGATGCCTCCAAACCGGAGAACTTCCGCCCTATCTCCCTCCTTCCGTTGGTCTCCAAGATCACTGAAGCCCACATTAATGCCACCCTTATGAAGTTTTTAGAAGACCACAATCTGCTTGACCCATCCCAGAACGGGTTCTGGCCTTGTCATAGCACTGAGTCCGCCCTTCTGGCTGTAGTGGAACATCTGAGGGGTACGTTAGATGTCGGTCGCACCTCCGCTTTAATTTTATTGGATCTGAGTGCTGCGTTCGACACTGTGTCCCATCGGATTCTGCTGCAGTGCTTGGAGGACATCGGTGTTGGTGGTTCTGCCCTGGGCTGGCTCACTTCCTTCCTAGCAGAGTGTACCTTCCAGGTGTCTGTCCCTCCCTTCTGCTCCCAGGTACATGCTGTCCACCAAGGGGTTCCGCAGGGCTCGGCTCTAAGCCCAACCCTTTTTAACATCGATATCCAACCTCTGGCAGCAGTGGCCAGGAACAAAGGATTAGCTGTGGTATCCTACGCGGATGACACACAGCTGGTGGTGGCACTATCTGACGACTCTGGGCAGGGTGCACTCAAGTTCAAGGAAGATCTAACAGCCATCGCAGATTGGATTACGGCCAATTGTCTTCAACTCAATGCCAACAAATCGGAGATCTTGGTGGTGGGCAAAGACATCCATCTGTGGAGTGACCTCTGGTGGCCGTCCTCTCTGGGCCCTCTGCCGGCTCCTAAACCGGCAGTAAAAAATCTAGGAGTCTGGATAGACTCCGCTCTTTCCTTTCAAACCCATACTAAGGTAGTAGCCGGGGTATGTTTCGGGCTCCTACGTAGACTCAAACCTATGCTGGGTTTCTTCGACTCTACCACCCGTCTGGTGATCATTCAGGCCATAGTCCTTTCTAGACTGGACTATGCGAGCTCCCTATATATCGGGGCCAATAGGACAGAGATACTGCGTCTCCAAAGGGCACCAAATGCGGCAGCCCGGGCTCTCCTTGGTTTGCTGAGAATCTGTTCCATCGCTAGTGCCATCCGCAAACTACATTGGCTGCCGGAGGAGAAACTTATTCAATTTTAAGACTCTCTGTATTGCCCACAGAATCATGTTTCTCCAATCTCCCGCTATTCTGGCTAGCCTCATGGCGCCCTACAGACCCACCCGCCAGTTACGCTCCAGGGACCAGCATCTGGCTGTTGTTCCCCGGTTTAAGAGAGTACGGGCCGGAGGACACGCCTTCCGCGTGTGTGCTCCTAAGCTTTGGAACTCCCTCCCCGCACATATCAGAAACATGCAAAATCATTCTCTCTTCCATAAAGCCATCAAAACTTACCTCTTCCCCGCATAATTGCCTTGTGTGTTTTTGGCTTGCTTACGTTGCTGGAGCAGCTGCGCGCTCTATAAAACCCCTTAACATAACATTTCTCAGCAAGGCTCTGTACTTTACTACGGTAGGGTCCAATTCCCGCACTCCCCAGTAGTTATTGATATCGTTTTAAGGGAGCACTATTGCACATTCTCCCTAGGGATGCTATATTTTACTTAGGTTTGTGTCTGCAATTGAACTTGCAAAAGTACCACTCCTAATGTGGTTGTCAGACCTCTTGAGTAATTACCAGAAGTACACGACTACTTGAAGACGTCAACTCAACTATCCAGCGTGGCATGATTTCAGCACTAGGAGGGACCCTAGTGCAGGACTGCCCCCTGTTCCTCTAGTAAGGAAACCGTCATGGTGGGGTCACTGCATATGTATGTATCTTTCCTATTATCTCAGACCTAACAAGCAGGGCCTTAACGCATGGAAAAAATGTGGAGGTGGTGGGGCCTCTAAAATGGGTGTGGCTTATCTAATGAAGGGCGTGGCTTGAACACATAAACTAAACCTCTATGATTACCATAGTGTGACGCTCAACCGTAGGTTGGACCATCTATGAGCTTTCTGTTATTGCATACAGATCTATAGCACAGCAACTGCCCTACACTTAAAACCAGCCAGGACTACTGACTTTGTCAATGATTGGTATCTTTTCAAGACAAAGTGCTTTACAAGAGTAATATGCGACACAGAAAAAAAAAACCAACATACTAGTAATAGCCAACACTCATATGGAATGCAAGGTTATGTAAAACATGTGAAATTGAAAGGTAAACAGCAACTAAATCGCTGATATGGATTACCTTAACGTTTTTGTGCTCATTGTTCACAAATCGATCCGTGCTTTTACCAGTAAGGTTACAGACAATGAGTAGAGCCAGATAGGACCCATTTCAATGTCACTTTTTAGGTCGCGCTTTCGAGACCTGTTGTGTATATACTTTAGTATATACTTTGTTGGCTTAAAGCCCTCCCACTGCTTTTCATTTGTTTTTCAGTGCCCTTTAAAAATCCTTGCTTTCTAGTGGTAAATCCTTCCTCTGTCCCTCTTTTTTTGTCTTTCGTTTCCTTCCATGGAGCAGGGATCAAGTACCGTATCTATTTTTTTTTTTTTTTTTTTTTTTTTAAACCTTTATTGATGCCAAAAGGTTCTAAACACAGCATGATGCCTACATCCCAGGTGGGCCGGCAATGCAAATTGACGTTTCATAAGGCATTATAGGCGGGGGAGGAGGTACACAGCAAGCCGCCTACAACCACATTGGGCCGGCCGTGTCCGGTGGGCAAGTATAGTTATCGGCATTAAAAAGGCCTCGAACATTTATAATCTAGAACCGAGTAAAGAAGTAACGGTACCACTGTTCACCAATTAAACAGAAAGAAAAAAAAATGCCCACATGTGTTGATTCCTGCCACACAGCTGCATTAATAAATGGTTTTATCCTATACTCTGTTGCCCCATTTAGTTGTCATATCCTGACCCGCGTGATTTTCCACATGCATCAGTTCCCATCCCCGCCGTGTGCGCCATCCCCGTCAGCGCGGGAGTCTGTGATTGTGTCCGTGGCTGTGGTGTGCTCCAGGAGGTAAGTCTGGAGAGGAGCCCATATATCGCGTGGGCGAGAGGAAGGCGGTAAGAGTTCAGCATAGTTATTCAATTGCTCTTGACAATATATAAGATCGTGTAGCCAATCTTTAAATTTGGGAGCTCTTCCTCTGCCCCACCTACAGGCGAGTCGTCTTTTGGCGAGGAGGAGTGCTAAGGAAACCTACCGTCGCACCTTAGCGGGCAGAGGCTCAGTGTATCCCAGGAGTGCGGTGAGGGGGTCCTCCAAAACGTGTAACCCAGTCATTTGATCCAAAGCGAGCATAACTTCCCCCCCCCCAGTAGTGTCAGACAGGCGGGCAGTCCCAAGCTAAATGTTTGAAGTCAGCTCCCTCTTCCCCACAGCGATCATTGTCGCGCAGATGCAGGCGACGCGGGCGTGTAATACAAGCGCTTAATGTATTTGTAGTGTATGATGCGCAATCTACTGCTGGCGGAGACCTCCCCGGTTTGGCGACAGCAGAAGGACCTTTGATCTTCAGTGAGGGGAGACCCCAGTTCCTCCTCCCACCTACTCTTAGCTGGGGGAAGATCACACTCTCGATCTGTTTGGGTGGTACGATATAGGAGTGACACTACATGTGTAGGAGTAGTTTGCTGCAGAAGGGCATGAAGGGGGGGCATAATGGAAGGTTCCTGTGGGAAGCATGGGGTGAGGGTTCGCATGTCCTGTCTAAGTCTAACATAGTAAAACCGTTCAAGAGGGGTGGGGGGAGGTTCCGAAGAAGTCCTCACTAGTGCAGAATGTGCCTTTTACGTAGAGTTTTCCCCAGGTCAGGATGGACAGCTGACGGAGAAGGCGACGACACCCCCCTTCTTGTGTGACCGGGAGGTCGTGTCTCCCCTGGAGGGGTAGTAAGGGTGAGTAAAGTAGGGGGCAGTGGATCCGTCGAGCTAGGTCATGCCAGGCGCTAGTAGTGCATTGAACAGTGGTGGAGGCCAGGCGTCTCGGGACCGCAGGGGTGCTCAGGTATGCAGAGCATGGTGTGGGAGTCATGTATCCGTCCTCTATCGCCAGATGGGGCATGTAAGGGGGGGGGGGGGGGGTGTTGAACCAGTAGGATGCAAAGTGAGCCTGAGCGCAGCTGAAATATAGTTCCAGATCTGGTACCTCAAATCCTCCGGCAGCAAAGGGTCGCGTGAGGATGTCCCAGCTCAGCCTAGCTTGTTTCCCGCCCCAAACAAGGCGAATTAGTTGAGTTTTAATCTCTTTAAAAAAATGGCGGCTAGGAGCGTAGGGGATATTTATGAAAAGGTAGAGCAATTTGGGTAGCACCACCATTTTTATCAAAGAAGCTCTCCCAGCCATGGAGAGGGGTAGCGCTATCCACCTGGTGATTTTTTTCAGTTAAGAGATCAAGCGCGCGTCCGTAGTTGGCCAACATCAAGTCGTTCCAGTTCCGAGAAATAACGATTCCGAGATAGGTGAGCGTATCTTCACACCATGTGAGTGGGAAATCGGGCTCGAAGCGCGTGGTGGTTTCCGTAAGGGGGTATATCTGGGATTTCCCCCAGTTAATATTGACCCCGGAGAGGTGACCAAAGAGGATGAGTAGCCTGAGAATGGGATTGAGACTTTCTTCTGGATTGTGTGGGTACAGAGTAAGGTCGTCGGCGTACAAGGAGATTAATATTTGCCTCTCTGGATAGATGAGAGCGTGATCTCGGAAATGCTGTCGGACTTTGGCCGCCAGGGGTTCAATTGCTATGGCAAAAAGCAGGGGCGGGAGAGGGCACCCTTGACGAGTGCCTCTGGCTATGGTGAAGGGGGAGGATTGAACGCCGTTGACCATGACTCTGGCCTGTAGGCCAGTGTATAGCAGGTTTATCCAGGCCAGAAAAGGAGCAGGAAACCCCATGCGTTGCAGGACGAAGGCAAGGTAGTCCCATTCTAATGAATCGAACGCCTTGGTGGCGTCGAGAAATACAGCCGCGGCGCTCGTATCGGGATCAATATCATGGAGGACCGCAAACAGGGTGCGTAGGTTGTGAGACGTGCCTCTGTTTGGTACAAACCCCAATTGGTCGGGAAGTACTAGGGCGGTCATGAGGGGGCTGATGCGGTTGGCGATCAATTTTGCTAATATTTTGGCGTCGACATTGATCAAGGAGAGGGGCCTGCATGAGTCACATTGACGCCCGGTTACACTTTGCTGCTAGCTGCCTGCCACTCACGCCACTTCGCCTGCCTGTCCCGCCGCAGCGCTCGCGGGGACCAGGATTGAACCACAAGCCCCAGGGGGCTCTGCGACATCGCGGAGGGAGCCGCGCACCGCATCAGCGCCTCCCGGCGCATAAATCGGCGTCAGGGCTCCCGCGGCGCGGGACGCCCGGTTACACTTTGCTGCTAGCTGCCTGCCACTCACGCCACTTCGCCTGCCTGTCCCGCTGCAGCCGCAGCGCTCGCGGGGACCAGGATTGAACCACAAGCCCCAGGAGGCTCTGCAACATCGCGGCAGGAGCCGCGCACTGCATCTGTGCCTCCCGGCGCATAAATCGGCGTCAGGGCTCCCGGGACGTGGGACGCGCCCAGGCCAAGGGCGTGCCCGGAAGAGGCTGGGCTGGGCTACCCCTCCAACATTTTGCCTCTTGGAAAACAACGGTTGGTCGCTGCTGTTGCTGGAAGGTACTGTGAACTGTGAACTGTGTTCTGTGAAATCCCTTGATACTGCCATCTTGCTCTCTGGTTGATTGAGCTGCATAGACAAATAATTGAATATTCTAAAGAGATGGAGAAGCGTAAGGGTGCAGCAGGGACACTGGATGCCTTTTTGGTTAGGGCTGAGTCATTATTGATTCATGAAATCGAATTAACAGAGCGTCGATTATCTATGGACCCCTTAACTCAAAGAGAAACTCATGTAGCGGGTACGGGTTTGTGTGTAAATGATGGTTTATTTATTAATTCCCCCAATATTCCATCATTCTCGTTATGCTCCCCTTCTACTGTTTGTACCCGGGAATTGACGCCGGAAGCGGCGGTGGGTAGAGTTACTAGACCTAAGTTACAAAAAAATGTGGCTGCTAAGGAAAAAGCTGCAGTTCCTGCAAAAAGGAAGCGGGGGGGCTCCTGTAAGAAAATCTAAACCTGGGATGGCTTCAGAGGTAATGGATAGTCCTGATATGGAACATGTTTTAAATAGTTGCCAAATCCTTACCACTTCTGTTGGCACACAGACCGATCCTGTGATCTTCGATTTAGGCACAAGTAATGTTAAGGAAGCTGCGACAGGTATTGATGTCATCAGCCACGCCAGAATGATAGAAGAAATGGCTAATGAGATGCAGGGTTTTCTTAATAAAGGCCTCAAACAGTTATGGGACAAACTGAATAGCTTAGAAATAGTAGTAAAAAATCTAGGGAACAATAGAGAGGTCAGATTGGCTGAAGATCATACTGGGGGAAATACTGAAAGGGTCGGAAGGGTGGATAGAATTACACAAAGAACTACACATCAGTTGATGGAAGGAAATGGAGGTAATACCATCCAGATTATGCAGACTAGCACATGTGATAGGACTCAGGTGCCAATAACTGGCCCAGGATCATCCGAGACACTGAGGAATTCTACAGCACTCCCTAAAGTGGACAGGACACATGATGCACGGAGTTCAGTGAGGGCCCATATTTCAAATAGAATTGCCAATACGGACATTCTAAACTTGCCCCCTGCCCGTACACGTTAATATTAGCTGGCGTTCCTGCCCTTAGAACAACTGAGCGAGAAAGCTGGGAAGACCTCCGGAATAAAACCATAGATTGGCTAGCTAAATACAAGGATTTTCAACTAAGCGATATAAAGGAAATAATAATGGTCCGCAGGGTAGGCTGGCTTGGCCACTCTATCAAAAACATAGAAGGGGATTGTATAGTGGTAAACTTTCGTCGGCCACAGTTGGTACGTCAGATCCTGAACAGAAATGAGGAATTACGTTTGACTAATACTAACATTTGTGCAATTCCACTGGGGTTTTTTTACAGACCACCTTCATGGAATCTAACATCTAGACAGGATGCAGTGCCTCTGACAAACAGATACCAGGTATTGTCAGACTTGGATGCCCAAGACTGACAATTATCAGTGCCATGTGTAGAATCTTCTGCAGTAACTCTGCAACTTCAGGAGGAAGGGTCTGCCATGGTTATTACTACCACTCCAAATATGGTTCCTGTAGACTAAGTCAACTGTCGCACAAGGTATACTAGACTTGATTGCATACTAAGCACAGCAACTGGGTGTATGGAAGAAAGTGAGGTAGGAAGTCGAAGGGAGATAGTATTGATCTCCTGGAATGTTGCAGGTCTTAGAAGGAATTTAGAAGATGCTGCATGGCAGGAATACATTGACCAGAAAGATATAATTATGCTGCAAGAAACTTGGGCCATAGAACCTCTACATAAAGTAGGCTACAAAACTTTTAGTAAATGTGCTATCCCCTCTGTTAGAGGGAGGCCTTCAGGAGGCCTCTGTATTTGGGTAAAGGTTACTCTTGGTCTAGATGTCAAACCAGTCGATATATGTTCAGAGGACATCCTTGGAGTAAAATTTTATACACCCGACAAAAAGGAAGTCTCTATAATAAACATATACTCTAGACCATATTTAACAAGCAAACAATCGACGGTAATTGAGCAGTTAGATTACTTTTTAAGCACAACTGAGGTAAGGGCATTGAAAATAGTGGGAGGTGATTTTAATCGCAAATACGAACCTGTGGTGGGGCTAGAAAATATCTTTCAGGAAGAAGATTTGGCCAATAACATTCCACTCCTGGACAGCCAGTTAGTAGTGCCTTGTACAGTAGCGGTTGCTCAGTTACTAAGACTAGTTTCGGGACATTGCTTGAGAGCTTGTAACGGTCGTCTACCATCCGATAGTCCAGCAGCCCACACATTCATTAGGAAGAATATAAAAAGCCATTTAGACTACATAATGATCTCAGCTGAGCTTTGGCCAATGGCCACTGACTTAAAAGTCGAAACCAGAGTAGAGAGTGACCATTATCCATTATGTTTTACACTGTCAGCTGACCTTTTCCATTTTGCCACCTTGAACAGGGGAACTTGACAGTGGAACCATAGATCCACTTGTAAGTAATAACAGGAGAGCTTTAAAATGGCCTTCGATAGGGAACAACCCAGTGGCTATCAAGCAGATCTATGATACTTTCGTAGATAGGGCCTCCCCGTACGTAGATTTCCCTGTATCTGACATTCCAATAATGGACATCCACTGCAATTTAGTAAAGGACTTGGTACCTATACTAAGTAAAATCCCAAAGAAAGCTAACAATGAGATTACGGTGGCGGCTGAGTTGAAAAACCCATGGTATAATAAAGTATGTCGTACCGTAAAAAATGAGCTCATTGCGGCTTCGAAAGCTAAAAACACAGTGGCTTTAAGGGAAAAAAGGGCAGAGTATAAGCAACTGTTAACCTCAGCAAAGAAAGAATGGGAGGCGAACATCTGAGATGAACTATTAGTAGCAGCGAAAGCAAAAGACCAAGTTGGCTTTTGGCGGCTAATCCCAAAGGGCAACAAAAATGGTAGATGTAGTAGGGACCTTTTTTTTAGATGCCAATACTTGGACAACACATTTTTCTAGTCTCTACTCTTCCCCAAATGATATTGACTTTTGCCCAATGAGTTACGAAACTACATTAAACACTGCACCTTTATCCTTTAGCTTAAAGGAAACCCTCATAGCTATAGATGCACTAAAGACAGGGAAGGCGCCGGGTCCTGATAAAAATGCCTGGAGACCTTTGGAAGCACGATAAAGGTGTGTGGGGTCCCTATATTAATTTGTTGTGCAATTCTCTTACTTCAGGCGCTCCACTACCTGAAACTTGGAAAGGGGCAGAGATTACGACTATTTTTAAGAAGGGTGACCGGCATAACCCATCACATTACCGACAAATTAGTCTTATCGATGTTTTGCAGAAGGTATATGCCAGGCAAATTTTAAACAGACTGACTGAATGGATTGAGGAACACAACATTTTATCACAGTATCAGGCAGGTTTTAGAGTGAAGACTGGCACGATTGACCAGGTTTTTAGATTCCTTTGTATAGCCTGGAAATATATAATATTCAGGAAGGGACATCTGTATATCGCCTTTGTGGACCTAAAAGCAGCGTTCGATCTTGTCCCTAGAAATCTCCTGTGGAAGTCCTTAAAGGATCAAGGGGTCCCGGGGGAAGTTCTTTTACAAATAATATTACATGAAGACAATTGGGCAAAGGTCAGATGGGGTCCACGAGGCGAATTAACTGAACCGATTAGGGTTAATAGGGGCGTAAGACAGGGGTGCGTTTTAGCTCCGATCTTATTTTCTTTATATGTTAACGACATCCCTGATCATCTCTTGGGATGTGATCATGACTCCCCCAGGCTAGGAGGGCCGCCTGTACCGGCACTCCTCTTCGCTGATGATACGATTTTAATTTCCCAAACACCGAAAGGTTTACAAAATTTAATAAACTCATTTGGGGAATACTGTAAAGCCAAGGGGTTAGAAATAAACCCCAGTAAAACAAAATGTCAATTAACCCACATAAAACTTTTAAGAAAAATTTAACTGCGGATAACCAGATAATCGAGTTTGTGCATGATTTTAACTATTTGGGTATTACCTTGGATTCAAAACTGACCTGGAGGCCCCAGCTAGAAAAAAGTAGAACTATACTTCTCCAGAACACATTCCCATTAATAAGGAAAATCGAAGGCAGTATATCCAAAGCAATTTCACCCGCTTTTGAAGTGTACAAATATAAAGCACAATCGGCTTCATTGTACGGGGCAGAGCTGTGGGGTCCCGTGGTCAATGGAACACTCAAGGTGGGTGAAAATAAGTTTCTCAGAAAAATATTAAGTTTGCCCACACGAACACCACTGACTCCTGTACTAATGGATTTAAATTTTAATCGTGTGGATGATCAGGCTAACCTTGGACCATTGTTTTGGGTTCGCTTATGGAGCACAGAAGAGCTTATCCACTACAGGGAGGGTCTTGAAGAAATTCTTGGATTAAATGAAGGTGTGGGGTTGCTTTGGTTAAAGCACATCCATGATTGGTTTCTTAAATTGGGATTAAAGCATTACTGGGATGAGCCGTCCGACTTGACATTTGCCTCAAAAAAGCTCTTCAAGGAAACCTACTGGTCCTTTATACATGACTCCATGTCCCATTCTTCTAGGGTTGGGTCATTAACCACACGGTTCCTTGAAATGAAAATGGTCTGGAATTTTGAACCTTTACTGGATGAAATACAGCCACAATTAGCCAAGTCTTTATACCTCAAATATTGCTATGGTATTCTACAAATAAAGTCAAATACAGTAAAATGGGCACTGGGCAAGGACGAAGAGGACAGATGTGTTTCATGTGACTTAGGTGTAATGGAGAACGAGACACATCTGCTGTTCTTCTGTCCGGCCTACGCGCGTTGTAGGAATAAATGGATAAAACCTATTTGCCGTTTGCTTGGTACTAGATCCTGCCTTAAAGCAGAAATATTATTACGTTCTGACACCAGGCAGACTGTGGTTTTTAGCGTTAGTCGATATTTGTTTGGTGTAAGCTTGATAAGGATAAGGAAAAGGGAAGGTCTGAAACTCTAGGCTGAGAAAATGAATGGGAAATTACTATGACCTTGGCACGTGCACTTTACTAGAACTAAATGAATTATATATATCTGTTTATATATTCGTACAAAGTCTGTTTCTATGAGAATCTTTTTTTTAAATTTTTTTTATTTTACTGGTATTTATCTGTTCACATAGGTATTTTTTTTTTCGATTGTCCTGAAAGAGTTGTTCCTCCAAATTGTTTTTTTTTTTTTAATATTTTTAATTATTTAATATTTATGTAACTTGCGATACCGCTAGAACATCGTTAAATTGGTTGGTTAAATCCAGGTTGACTTCATAACGAATTATTAGCACTGTATTGTATTTTACTTTTCATAAGACGTATTGTGGAAACAATTTTACTGTTTTGTGAAATCTTTTATGGTTATTTTTAACCGAAATCAAGAATAAATGATGATGAGTCGCATTGCGAGGTCGACTTGCCTGGTTTGGGCAGGGAGATTATGCGCGCATCTCACATTGTTGGGGGCAATATGCCCGTTTCACGTGCTTCTTCGAAGACATGTCGCAGCACAGGAATAAGTAAATGGTGGAATGTTTTATAAAATTCGGCCGGGAGGCCGTCTGGTCCCGGGGCCTTGCCGGATTGTAATTGCATTATGGCGGATATGATCTCTTCTTCTTCATGGTGTGCTAGGAGAAATTCCCTCTGACCGTCTCCCAGCCAAGCTATTGCGGTATCCTCGAAGAAGGGGGTGAAGTCCACAGGATGAGTTCTATGTGTCTTATATAGGGTTTTGTAGAAGCTACGGAAAGCTCCCACGATCTCTGGAGTGTTTCTATGTAGTTGGCCGTCTTCATCTTCGATCTCTAGGACCATGTTAGAGAAACGGGGGTGGGGGGGCGGAATCAGGGATGCGAGCGCCCTCCCTGGTCTGTCGCCCTCTCCATATCGGCGTGCTTGATGGTATTTCCCTCTAAACTTACATTCACTCTCGGCTGTCTCCTGATAATCAGTAAGCAAGCTTCTCAACCGAGCCTGCAATTCAGGGGTGGGGGCAGCCTGCATCTGAGTTTCTGTCTGTTTGAGCTCTAGTTCCAGTCTCCGGAGTGTGGAGCGGATATCCTGCAGGATTCCTCCACTTTTTGCGATACAGAGTCCACGTATGGTGACCTTAAATGCTTCCCATATCGTGGAATATTGCGCGACAGAATCTTCGTTTCGCGGGAAGAAGTCAGTTATTTCCTGTTCTAGTTCTTATTTGAACACTGGGTCTAGTAGGTTTTGAGGGGCCAGGCGCCAGGTTAGGAAGGGCGAGTCTTCGTGCGGGGGCATGAGGGTGATGAGTGCTGGGGAGTGGTCAGAATACGTACGGGAGAGGTAGGAGGCGTGGGACAACCAAGGGGCAAGGCCTTTTGTGAGGAGCCACCCATCTATTCGTGACCAGGAGGAGCGGGCAGTTGTGTAGCAAGATCCCTCCCGAAGCTGCGGGTGCAGGTTACGCCAGGCATCAATCAGATCATAGTCTTCGACAATGTTTTTGAGGGTGTAATGCGCACTAGAGTAATGGTGTGGTTGCGGGTGTGAGCGGTCTAGTGTGGGATCTAGGGTAACGTTAGTCTCCGCCCCACAGCAGATGTGTGGACCCGATGTCTAGTATCTTTCCCCAGAGAATATGGAAAAATTCAGGGTCGTCAGTGTTTGGCCCATAGCAGGAGACGAGAGTTATGGAGTGAGTTGCCAGACGACCCCAAAGGATGCTGTAGCGGCCCTGCGGGTCTTCGTGGAATCCTATGGGGGTGTAGGGGAGAGAGCGCTTCACCAATATAGCCGTGCCTCGGGCGTAAGAGGAGTATGAAGATACGTGTCTATAGTTTGCCCATCGGGACGCGAATGTGGTCGATGCAGTGGGGCTAAGGTGTGTCTCCTGTAGCATAGCGCAGTGGACATTATGGCGATCCAAGTAAGCGAGAATGTGCCGGCGTTTACGGGGGTAGCCCAGGCCGCGTACATTCCAGGTTAGGAAGTTATATGCAGGAGGTCTATGGCGGTAATACAGAGTGGTGGTACTAAAGTGTGGACCATGTCTACTTCGGTCTTGCAGCTTGGGCATACATGTGCTAATCGATTCAGTGGATGGTGGCATAAAACAATCCCCTGTCCCTCTCAATGAGCAGTGCAGGGGTCCCCCTCCCCCCTCCCACAACAGCAGCCCAATCCTGCCGTGGCCCATTCCCCACCCCCCCTCCCAATTCAACCTTTGTGCCAGATTCCCAACTGGGGAAGGTGGCCTAAACATTGGCATAACTGTAAACTGCAGTTCTTAGGGTTTTCCTGTCGGGTGGAATCTAGAGGGCAAACCAGAGTCCCCTCGCGAGAGCGAGGGTGCTCGGGCAACGTTGTAGATATTCATTTAGTCATATTGTTTGTTGCGGCTATCAGTTTGATGGCTTCCTCTAAAGAGGTCATGCAGAGTGTTCTTAGTGGAGTGAAGATCAGTTCTCATCTCCAGTCTACAAAGCATAGATGTTTTGTTAAGGCTGCACAAGAGTCTGTTTGGAGGAGGTCTTCACTGAGGGAGCGTGCAGCTCCGTTGGGGACTAGTAATGTTCCCAGTATGTTAGAGTGTTATTTCTTGCCATGGTAATGTATAGTTCGTTGTAATCTCCTGAAACGTCTTGTAGAGTTCAACGCCCGGGTTGTGTTATGGTCTGCGGTTTGCCGAGTATGGATGGCATCGCGTGTATTCACTCTAAATCAGAAGCGCCACCATTGTCTTCCAGTCGGTTGGTTGGGGAGGACCGGCCTTCAGGTTTTTTGGGTAAGGTCTTGAGGAAGTCTTGGGCATGTTGCGTGTTCGTGAAGAAATGCTGTTTTCCTTGATGTGTGACCTTTAGACGGGCCGGCAACAGCATAGCATAGGGCATGTTGAGTTGTTGCAGTTTTTTCTTCACTTGGAGAAATTTCCTTCTTTGCTCCTGAACGGCCATGGTAAAGTCGGGGTAAATTGAGATTTCTGTCCCCTCGTATCGTAGCTGACCACGTTCTCTGGAGAGGCGGAGGGCTGTGTCCCGATCCCGATAATTAAGTATTCTGGCTATTATCGGGAGGGGTCCCAGGAGCGGGTCGGGTCGCCAGTGAGCGGTGCGCTCGTTTGACAACGAGGACTGGTGAGAAGGCCTCTCTGCCAAACAGTGTTATGAGGAGGCGCTCGACATAGTCTTCCATCTTGCCGGTGGCTGCTGATTCCGGCACGCCAAGGATGCGCAAGTTGTTGTGTCTTGAGCGGGATTCTAAATCCTCGTTTTTGGCCGCTATAACCTTTTAGGACCCTCCATCTCGAGTGTGCAATTTGCGGTGGTGGTGGAGGTGTCCTCCAGATCAGAGATGCGTCGCTCCGTCTCCATTAGTCAGTCATCATGTTTTTCGACCCTATGAGTAAGGCCATCTAGTCTAGCGTTCATAGAGTCCATTTTTGATTCAATGGATGTTAGGCTCGACTGCATTGCTAGTAAGAGTTCTTTCAGGTCTGCGGTAGAGGTGGTCGGGGCGTCGGCCTTGTCCTCCTCTGGTTCTGACTGGGAGCGGGCGGACTTACGAGTGTCAAAGGTGAGTTTCGGTTGGCGTACATCCAGTTTCCCCATGGTGACGGAGCGGGAGATATGAAGGAGCAGTCGTGATCAGAAGGAGGCAGCCTTGTGGTCGTGACAGTTGCGTCCGTTTTCTCGATGGCCGTGGGATGCAGGGCGGCTTGAGGGATGTCTTCTAGTCAGTGGGGTGTTCGGCTGCTCCTCAGAGCCACAGCTATGTGCGGCAGGCGCCGTCTCTCTCCAGTGGGGACTCACCCCGGAGCGCGTGAGGGAGTTCACTTCGGAAGGTGAATAGGCGAGTAGTGGCAGAGTGGCTCAGAGCCTCAATGTGGCTCAAGTGAATCGAGACGGCGCGGAGAGTGTACCGCAGTCAGAGCAGGCGCCGCTTTCTGGTGTATCAACAGGTCCCCCACTATGTAGGTTCTATGTGGTAGAGTGGAACGACATCCGCCATGCCAACCAGTAATTCGTGATAGCGGGGTGTGGTTCTCTAAGGCAGCAGATGTTGTGTAGAGCCGTTCTTATGGTGGGGATCTCGGGGTCCAGTGTGCAGTGGGCTGATGGTGGGGTGCAAGTTATCACCGGCTGACCACCTGCGCCATGCGGCGCTGTTCTCAGTAATTACCAGGGTATGCTTGTGGGGTTCTGAAGCAGTCGGTGTGGGTCTGGGTCACAAGCAGCACACTCCGTGCGTTGGATTGGACAGGGGAACCGCGTGGATCCGTGGAGTCGCGGCAATGAATCTCAGTACAGCCCAGGCCAAGCCCACTGGTGGGGGGGCGCGTGTTATAGCGCTGGGTCAGAGCACCCAGAGATCGGTGCGATGTGACCACTCTTCGGTGTACTTCGTAGGCTTCAAACTGGCGGGCACCGGCATCAGCAGGCAGCATCGTGGGGCAGTTGGGCATGGGCAGTAGCCAGAGCCGTGGCAACCTCCTCCACCCGCGGGTCTTCAGCATGTGCGGCCGGGTCCGCGTATGAGTCTTCCCCCTCCCCCGCGCCGCAGTCCCAGAGCGCACGGGGGGTTTGGCGTGTATGAAGAGCACTGGGTCACCCCCCGCGGTGGGCTACGCCGCCGTCGTGTTTGGCGGAAGGCAGGTGTGCGGTGAACCGCTTTAGCGCTGCAGGAGCGGCAGGGCCCCGGAGTGCAGTCCAACCTCGTGCGCCCTCCCCCCCCCCCCCCCCGAGGACAGCAGCAAGTCCCAGGCAGGAGAGCGGTCGCGGGGCCACAGGTCGCAACAACGGCAGGTCAGGAGATTCAGGTAGGCCCAGGGGAGCCGGGTTGCAGAGCAAGCCACTCACCGCCTCAATTCAGCGTATGCGTCGCAGGGGCTCCGGCGGACCGGCGTCCCCTCCCGTTCAGGGCGCCGGGCCGGCCAGGCCGCAGCGCCCCGCTCGAGGAACCCAGGCCCAGCGTCCAGGCGAGGAATGGATCCGCTGCAGGCAGACGCCAGTCCAGCACCAGCGGGGTTCCTCCCAAAGCGGGGCACAGCAGCAGCGTGATTGCGGGCGGTGGGTCCCCCCCGCCCGCGGCAATGATGTCCCACTCAGCTCACTGGGACACCGCGGTCGCCATCTTATGCCTCACGGCCGCGGGATCGGGAGCCCGAGTTTAGAGCGTTCAGGTCAGCTCCAAAGTCAATAGGCAGCAGCGGGAAGCTCCGTGAACGCGGTGATCAGTCGGCGTCTGTTAAAGCAGGAATAGGCTGGAGATGATGAGGAGGATAATTGCCGGATGGGATCCCGAGCAGCAAGAGCCTCACGCAAGTGCGGCCATCTTGCTTGGCGCCCTCTAGCGCCCCCAGTACCGTATCTTTACGCTTTATCTGTTCGTTTTGGGGACTTTTTTTTTGTTTTGTTTTTTTTTTCCTTTGTTTTGTGTGTGTTCAGCTTTGGCGCCCAAGTCTGCTTGCATTTTATTGCAGCATTAGTCCCCCCCCACCTCCTCCCCTCTCGCTTCCTCGAAGCATAAACCTACTCGGCTGTTTTATTGGAAATCTGTTGGTCATGTATGCATGCCGTTTCAAGAATACATGCAGATTTACGTTTTTCTTTTTATTTCCCCTTTAGTTTGGTTGGCAGGGGGAGTTATAAGAGGTGATCACTGAAGCATTGTGAGATAACTGAGTCCACGCAGAGTAGATGTGGTTGAGGATGTTTATTAGTAGAAGGTTACAGGATATGTTGATAAAGTAGATCAGTCCAGTTCAGGTCCTGAACCAGCCCCTCTCAACTGTGACTTTACTCACAGACTCTCAACATTCCTAAGCGCATCATAACTGCAACATTCCACTGGCTGAACAGGAGGAGAAAATGGCATTCACATCCACACACACAAGATACTACACATTGCTGCAAAGGCAGTCGGTGTTAAAATGTATGTTCTTAAACGCCCACATACTGTGGATTTTTTTCCCTGGGTGGCATGGGTTTTAAAAAAAAAAAAATTAATTTTTATTTTTTTTACTCTTAATAATTCTCTTTTATTAAGCAGAAAACTCAATTAGGAAGTTTAAACATTTGGAAATTGAAACCCATTTCTACACACACACACAATTCACTGCCACATAATTCAGTACCACCCAACATAACTACCCTTCACATAATGCCACTCAATGCATCAGGACTCAACTCCACATAATTACACTGATCAATACCACATAAATACACTCCATATAAAACCACTGTATGCCACATAACAATCCAGATAAATACACTCACCATGCCACACAATTCCATTCAGCATAATTTAACTCCACGCCACACAGTTCCATGCCACACAATTCAACTCCACACATTTCCATTCCACAACACATAATTCAACTCAAAAGGACAATTGCACAACGTACCACATGCATTCAATCTACACCATAGAATTCCACATCATGTCACAAAATTCAACAAAACACCGCGTAATTAAACTCCACTGCATACCACAACACAAAATACCAATTCACATAATTGCACTCCATGGCAGACAATTCCAGTACCCTCAATGCCACATAATTGCTACGCACACAATTCCACTACACACCATGTCACATAATTCCACTACACACCATGTCACATAATTCCACTACACATCAACTCCACACAAAAAAATGTATGCAGTGACTGTAGATCCCTAAATCGGCTATGGTCTCTTTGCTTTAACAGCATATTTTCTTGTCATTTCAATGTATCGCAAATGAGAAAAATAATGTTGGGAGCTCCATTAAAGACAATGAAGTGGCTCAGGGCTATTAATGGCCTTTTGCTCAAATTCCAATGTTTCTTTCTATTTCTCCCTTTTTAATTTAGAACTTTGTGCCCTCAGTGGGTGGAATGGTCTTTATAGCCCTTCTTCTTCGGGCTATACAGTTTGTCAAAGGCCCTCTCCTTTGTTATAGGCGTTCGCCTTCGGCCTGGGTCTAAAACTCGGGTCGGGGCCTTTAACAACCTTTGCAGCCCCCAGCTCTGGGCTACAAGCTATAGGGATTGGTTCAACTCGCCATAATCGGTGGAGGCCATAGGCTTGTGGGGAGGCAGGATTAACCTTTTCACACTCTTTTAGTTCAATGAATTACGATTGCATTTCTACATACTCTAGCCCCATATTTAACTTGCACCGAGGGCCTTCAAATTTCAAGTACAGTGGCTAAGAAACCAGTTTGCACATGTGAGGATATGGCTTTTTTTGCATGGTCACCCCAATTGTGGTTTTGTTGTTGTTAGTTTGATTAAATTTATTGCTGGTTTTTAGACTGCACATTCGGGTGCTGTGGTCTATTATCCAGTGTAACTGCTCTGACCCCTAAAACGTGCATATTTAATTCTCCTATAAGGCCTTAGTATATGGTGTAGAACCTACACACTTGGCTTATCACTTGCCGACTGCTGCACTTACTGTGCTGTCCACTAGTGTGACACAGGAAAACATGGCTTCAAGCCTACCATTGCAGCATGGCTGCCACAGGTTCAACCTGCAGACCAACCTGTCAAAATATGCCTTCGGCAAAATATTTATACATCATACCTATATTCATCTTCTAGCACACAAGGTAGGGTTCATGGTATTTAAAAGTGTAACATTTAAAAATGTTATGCCCTTGCGGTGATCATGCCCCAAGAGCTATTTTCACAGTGTAAGGCCCTGGTTGTTTTATGAACAAACTAGAGCACAGATTAAAATATTAATTCTACTATCTGTTTTGGGCTAAAAATTATTCAACCACTGTTTTAAATATTTGTTCAATTAATCTTATTGTAAACTTTTTGTTTATAATAAACATTTTGGTAAAGTAACTTTTAGAAATTACCTTTTTCCCCAACTGAACCATGTAGTCCAATTTGCATTAAACCGACTGCTTCAGCCCTGTCGGTGCTTGAGCTTTAATGAAGTATGACAACTGCTTCCTGAGCAGAACAATGGCTTCTTCCTGTTGATCGCGAGGTGTAGGTGTGGGGCAGGTGATCCATATCCCCACATGAAGGGCAGCTGGGGTGGTTACTAGAACTTCATTAAACTTAAAAGGGACTGAGGTGATGCCTGCCCATTCATAGATTAGTCTAAGGGAGACTTGAGGAAGGGGATGTAGCCAACTGGGGAGCCGCCCATTATGTGGGGGGTGGCGGGGACTGGTCCTTGAACCAGTTTTCAGTAGCTTAAGAGGAGGGGGACTGCTCATTTCCCTAAACACACCCTTACTTGGCACACAAGTTTATTCCAAGGCCAGAGGGTCTATGATATCTTGGATTGGAGAATAGTGCCCTGTGGGGTAGTTTGTACTAAGGTAAACTGGATGTGCTGTTAAGTGGGTAGGGTTTCCCCCGGAAACGTTTTCTCCATTTGTTGGGGAGTGCCAAAGAGTCTCCCCAACTCACTAGCTACTGAACTGCACAAGTTTCCACAGCTCCTTAGAACACTTTCTAAATCTATTGAACACCAGGAGGACTGCACCTGTTTGAGACCTGTGAGTGTACCTAAAGGGCTGGACCTGCTCCCTCTTGTATCGAGGACAAAGAAGTGGCCTACAAGGGTCAGATAGCTGACCTGTGTGGTTACAGGGACATCAAAAGTGGCACAAAACCTCTTGAAGTGAGCAGTTTCTACAGGTAGAGTATTGAACTCTGCTGGTGGCATCTGCTGGAGTGAGTCCTGGCCCCTAAGTGTTGTCTCTGAGTTCCTGGTATCCTTAGTGATGTCCAGAAGGACTTGTTCTGAAAGGTTTTGACTTTGAAAAATGTTGCCCTTCCAGACCTCCCGAGGACCACGGCTAACCACCTAAGCCAATGCATAAATGTAAATCCAGTACTTGTATAGCGCACGAATCACCCCCGAAGGGGTATCTCGGCGCTGGGGGCCGTTGGGAAGATTAAGCGAGCTATTGCCCAGAGTCGCATGGTGCTGGGCAGACCCCTGCTGCCGGAGCCAGGGATCGAACCGTGATCCCCAGCGTCAGTCGCCCTGGCCGCGGCGCCACACCTCTCCCCGGTGCATGACCTCACTAGGCAAGAAAATCAAGTTGTTCCTACTCTGAGCTTTTTGCCACCCTAAAATCCAGTTCAGCTGACGTCCTCGGCAAGCCTGTCTAATTTCAGTGTGGCCTTTCTTTATACAGCTTGCTGTCTTGCCCTGCTGGTGGAATCCAAACTCCAAAAAGGAAGGTACAAATCTTGACCATGTGAAAGCACTTTAAGTATCCGGCTGACGAGAGTTTTCCTGGGTGAGAAATTTTACTTCTCACTCTGAACCTTTCTTGCCCCAACCAACAGCTTCAGCAGGACCTTGTCTAAGTCCTATCTGACTTCAGAGGCAGTCTGCCTCTTTGCTCTATTGAAGGATTTTCACTTCCATTTCAGAGACTTTGTCAGAAGGTAAAATCTGTGGCTGGGATGAACCTTTTTGGTGTATCCGACCTGCGCTCTGTAGTGGTCGGCCTGAAATCGTGCCCATGTCCTGGTCATTCTCGAACAGTGATTCCTTATGGCGTTTACTTTTTGGGTTTTTTGCCTTTAAAAAAAATCATACCTATGGTTTCCCTTATTGGATGTTTGTCGTTTTGGAGTCCTTTTATTAAAATCTTCACTACTTTAATAAATTAGAGTGGGATTTTATTGTGTTTTGACTTTTTAGCTGTTTTAGGTACTTCCGAATGCTTTACACATTTTCTCTAAGTTGAGACTGTCTGCTCTGTCATATTTACCACAGTTGACTGCAAGTTTAAATTATTGAAAACTTGGTTGGACCTAACATTTATAGTGACTTTATTACTTGTAGTTAACTACCATCCACCCCACTTAATAATTTACTTTTATAGAACGGGCCACTGATCTAGGAATCGTTTCAGTATATTCTCTAGTCATGGTCTCTTTAGAAAAAGCTTGCTTGTTTTCCTTAAAGAACGTCTATTAGGAATTATCATATGGAAGACTTCATCCTCTGCCACCTCCTTCCATTTTTAACTCCTACCCAATGTTCATTACCCACCGACTCCCAAATTCAGTGTTAACCTCTGATAGATAGCAGAAGAAACGAGCATTGGCATAGCCAATCGGTCTCGCCAATGGGAGTGCCTAATTACAGAGACAGCAAAAGGGGTGTTGCGGCAGGGAATCAACCAATTACCATGCAGGCTGCGGACAAAGGATAGCCAATATATTACAATAATTAAAATAATTTTGCATGCCACAACGGACGAGTGTTTTTTTTTTTTTTTACTTGGGACCGCTATTAAATATGGAACCTTCAAAATGTTTTTATTTGGAAGTGTAAACAAGAAGAAACCGGAATAAAGCGCCCATGGGAGGGAGGAGGAAGCCAGTGGGGAAGGGTGGTGGGAAAAGAACCAACCGCCAACCACAGCAATACCACTGCAAGCCCAACCACCCTCCCCATGGGTGGCCAAAAAGTTTTCAAACTGCTCTCCACAAGCGCACACACAGATGCACAACTGCACCTGACATGCTGCGACCAACAGCCTAAGAGGGATGGAAAACACACGGACACAGAACATGCACGCAACACAAACAGGCAGAATCCAGAATGGGCGGCAGATGTGTAGAAAGGAAACATGGATGAAGAAAGATGCACTCATTTTTGTTATGCCATCCCCTCGTGTCCCCGACCACCCTCGCCCCTTAAAGTTTACAAATATCTGTACACAGTTTGAGATTTCACCTAAACAATACCTTTTTGAAACACTGTTTGCAATAACTTTTTTGGGCTCACATCAGCTGTTGTGGAAAGCTTCCCCTTCATCTCCTATGTACACTGAAATAAATGCGGTTGTAAATGGGCCAGGTTGTCTCAGGCCACAAGATCATTAAGGGCAACAAGAAAGCAACAACGGTTGAATCCCGGTCAAAGGATATTCAGACAGCGTTCTGTTTGAGTGCAATTTTTAAAGGAGAAGTGATCGTGGAGAAGCATAGAGCAAGCAGCCACGGGGTGCGGCATGGGATAAGAAAAAAAAACGGCGCTTGGAGCAAAATAAAACAGTAGTGCTCCTGATGAGGGCTCGAAAACCAAGAAAAATAAAGGGGGAGTGATCGTGGAGAAGCACCGGGCATGCACAGACTGGGCGCATGATGGGATAAGAAAAAAACGGCGCTCAAAACGAATTAAAACACTAGTGCTCCGGAGGAGGGCTCATAAACAAAGAAAATAAAGGGGAAGTGGTACAGCGCTTGGAGCAATGAAATGCGGGACAGGATGACAAAAAAAACGGCGTTCGGATCAAAGGAAACAGCAGAGTTCCTGAGGAGGGATCGCAAACCAAGAAAATAAAGGGGAAGTGATACGGCGCTGTGAGCAAATGAAAAGCAGGATCGGATAAGAAAACAAGCGCCCTGCGCTGTAAACAGACACCTTCAAAGCCCTCGCCCCCTGACCCCTCCCAGAAGCGCACATAATTGTAGACAGCCTTGTTAAAGGCACCCGCTGTGGAAGGAATGCAGCTGCCACCCTGCGCGCCGCTGCTCGCTCCCAAGAGCAAAACGCCGTGGGAGTGAGCCTTTGGAGAAGAGGTGGGACATGCACCCTCCTTTAGCCATTTGCGTGCTTTCATTCTTGAAAGACACACGCAAAAGCCAATCCGATGTGTGGGAGGAGTCAGACCCACACGGAGAAGTTTAGTGTGCTCACAAGAAGCCTCCCATAGAGCAGTTGCGCTAGGCTCGACCTAAAAATGCATGAAGCGCCTCCAGTTGACTCCATGGTTGTTATTGTTCAGTTAAGGATAAACGCGGCGTTATCCAGAAAAATGGAAAGGAAAAAAAACTGTACAAACTTTTCGAAGCTATGTAGGAGGCATTCATCGCAGCAGTACACCTGCCTAACATGCACTTCTGTTAGCTATTTATCCAAAGTATTTTGTGTGTGTTATTGACTGAAGTATATAGTTACAAGATGTAGATTAACATTATTGCGTTTGTCATTAACTTAAGAGTAACATTGGTTTCAAATCAATGTGAAGAGTACAGCATTTCTCACTGTGTTCGCTAACGAGTGGTCGAGCCACATTTTGATCTAATGTGAATTAACTTGGCTTTTGGTGTTGTGACTTTTATACTTATGAAGGGTGCTAGCAGGCTGAAACAACCATGTGGATTGGCCTCATACAGCTTGACGTTTGTTCTTTGTTTTGCGATTGCATGGGAATCTTTATTTAGCTCCTTTTTTAAAGCAACACATGAATAAAGGATTTTGAAGAACTTCTTGTGGACACGAGTGATCTACTGCAAGAAGAATTGCGTCAGTCACACTTCCGATTTGTGCGTTGCTCGCTGTCCACAGCCATTGTTCTCTCACTGATCATCCTGTTAGCCTTTGTTACCTTGTCAACCACTAATCTGCTGGTAAGCTGCCCGAGTTTGTGTTCATTGTGCTGTGGGGTATCTTTGGGGAAAAAAAGATACAGGACTATGGAGCAGTGGCTTGTGTTTATGGTTCAAATCTCGGCTGCCTCGTTTACATTTTAAGTGCTTTATGATTAACCTTCTAGCATCACCATAATGTGCACCATTACACACCGCCAATCCATCAATATTTTACAGCTTCTAAAATTGAAGACGTTTAAACATTTCTTTACAGTTCAAACAAAATAGCATCTGCACTTTGTCGGATGAACAAGGGACTTGGTGAATGAGCTTTCACTTTTCTAGCTAGTGTTTTTCCTTTTCAGAAAATAAGTAAAATAGAAATCGTGCTGTGTTTTTGTTTATTTACTTATTTTTTTAATACAGAACATTTGTTTATTTAAGATTAAGTCTCCCAAACAGTAGATAAAACGATTCATAGTTGAGTAATTCTATAGACTATAGATCAAATTATAAAATCATTTAAAACCATTAAAGATCTTGACTGTGCAGAGGAAACCTCTATAAATTGCCTAGAGAATAAACATTTTACTGCTGAAAATCTAGATGCAATATGATAATTAAAAAACAAAATGGTTTTACAAACCTATGTCGTGACATTAAAAAATTTAGGTAGTCTGTAACAATATGAACAATAGTGCAATTGTTTTGTAAAGCACAATTACCGATTCCGTCCAAATTTATAAACTCTTTCAAACCTTGCAGATGCACACATTGGGGATTTAATTTAACCCTATCCTGAACTTTAAAATTGTACTGCTCTTTTGTTGGTTTGGAAGGAGGTGTAATTATGGAAATGTTGAGTTATAAATGTATATATTTTTTTTCTCCATGACTTTTTCAACTGAGTAATCGAATCCTTTGCCATTAACATCCATCACCATCAGGTGTGTGTGTGTGTGTGGTTTTTTGTTTGGGGAGGGGGTGTTCGTCTTTTTTTTTTTTTTTTTTTTCCTTTCATTTTTTATAGATAGTGCTAGGGGACGCACTAAATTATTCTTTCATTTTAGACTGAGTTGCCAGAGAAGATGGTTGTTCTCTTAACTCTTTTGCCCATCTAGTCTAATGTAAGATGATTTCACCTTTACAAAAACATGCCTCTTTCGTTTGTTCAGTATTAATCAATTTGTTCCAGTTTAGCAAAGTTTGAAGGTATACTGATATGGACGAAGATCTGTTTTCAGCCAAATAGCTTGTAACATAGAGCTTTTGGGCAGAGAATTTTTTCACACATTGTCCTTCCACCATGTCCCATTCTACATGTTCACTTATGGCCAGTATCTCTCCCCCCATATAAAAATGGAGGTATCCTAGCTTGATGAGCTGTTCTTGGAATTAGTTACTTATTCAACCCTTGTCTGCCCCATGGACCACAAATGCCTGTGTTTTCTTACAAAGGCTATTCTTTTAGGTACCTTGCTGGAACAAAGATCTTTTGATCTGGCATTTTTTATTACACCAGCTTGCATGTTAGGCCTACGGGTGTATCTGATTTTAAACCGTCCATTTCGGCATACTTAACTCCAGTTGTCTGAACATTTTATTATGTCCATTGCTAACTTATTTCTTTTACATTCAGAAAATATTGCAAATATAATATTGTAGTTCACTGACTTTTCCTCAGAATGTAGATTTTCTTTTGCTGGATTCCGACTGAGATTAGAATCTCTCTTAATAAATATTAATGCATCTGGGAACCTTGTGCTGGTATGGCACAGTATCTGCTAGTAATGTTAACTGGCTTACACTGTAATCAGTTTCACTTCATCTTACATACACGTTACAATTATCATGCACCTGATTTCATCTCAGTTGTTGAAGAGATCTCTCTTACATTCACATCTGCCTTTTCACTTTTTTTTTTTTTTTTTTGATAATTGTTTAATCTCTTTTGCAATCTTTGATGCTACAACTGTTATTCATCTCCTTGGTTTGCAGCCTATGATATTGGGTTTTACTTGTGAATGTTTGTGTGAAGCCTATAAACACAGTTTGTTCCCCTGACAGACTGGTTTCTTGAAGTCATTATATTCTAGAAATTTATTGAGCCTTGAATTTTACAGATTTCTTAACTTGTGAACTTTCCATGAGAGAACGGACAGACAGTCCGGGGGGGAGGGGATGCCATTCCTAATCTTAAAACTGCTAAACTCCGGTGGATCTTGCTGATCGGAATTTAAACCATGAATCTATTGGACAGCTGTATATTGGTCGACCTGTTACAATGATCCCCAGAGGAATATTTTTATATTGCCTTTGTTGAACCCAATTCATACGGACCATACAGTATGCACCTCCACATCTTAGTATCTAACAGTCTGGGTTGTTCCTCCCCTAACGCAGTAGCAAGAATACATGTTTGGGCATCACTTTAAATGAGGTACTTGTCATAGCTGATAACAGTTGTAATGCATTGCAATCATAGCCTCTAAAAGGCATCACAGGTAAAATCACAGGATTAAGAATTTACAGCCAGACACCCTAGCAGGAATGTCTGGCAACATAACCCCACTTCGCTTATGACTCCACCTTACACAGGTACTTCACATTATATGTGTGACTTACAGTCCCTCTAAAAGAAATAACATTGGCAAATGCATTTCTGGTGCAATTGCACCTCTTCACCTCCAGGGGATGCCCTTCTCCAGACATCCCCAGCACAGCCTTCCACACATTGAGGCAATCCTTAAGGCACCCCCCAGCTGCAGAACAAAAGTTCCAGCCCAGGGGAAAGTTGATTGCTGGCTGCGCCCTTGAGGGGTTGTTTCTTTTAAGTCCCCATGAGACTTAGGGAGGGATTTTCCTCTTCGTGCTGGGGGAGGCTGCGTTGCTCCTGCAGCTCCCCCTGCACCTTTGCACACCAACAGCGGTGGCCCCATCTTCCTTGGGCCACCACACACCGAAATAGCCAGGTTCCCTTTCCGGCTTCTGTATGCCTGGCAAGGCATTATGGAGCGCTCCTTCCTTTGCCGTGCATATTATAGCAGAGGCTCTCCCGCTGCTCCGGGGAGTGCTGCGCTGCCCCCGGCGGCCTCACGCCGCTTCTCCAGGCTTCGGTGGGGGGCCCGGTCCCACCCGGACCCCCAGGTGAGTCCTGCAGCTCGGGGAGCCCACCCCCGGCTGCTCCGGCTGTTCTTCGGGCCCCTCGCACCTCCTCACTTGCCGTTTCGAGGCCCCGGGCACCCCGTCTTGCCTCTTGGGGAGCCGCTCAGGGACCCCACCCCCGGCTGCTCCCCGACTGGCCAGCACCCTTCTGTGCTGCCGCCGGAGCCGGCGCCTCTCTTCTGGTCTGACGCGGGGACTCCTGCCGGTCCTCCCAGACCTCTGGGGAGTGTGACGGCACTCCCCCGCCTTCTCCCTCACGTCGGGGGATGGGGTCCCGGGCCCCTGGGCCAGCTTCACGGGGAGCGCGACGGCGCTCCCTGACTTAGATTCATGGATTCAGGGCCCGGAGTTGGGATCCCGGGCTCCAAGGCAGCTTTGTGGGGGGCGCGACGGCGCTCCCCGCCTTTAGCGGGGCCCGGAGTTGGGATCCCAGGCCCCTCACACTATTCCCAGGGGGGGCGCGACAGCGCTCCCCTGCCTCCTTTTTGGCGGGGGCCAGGGTGGGCTCCTGGCACCCCACGGGCATTTTCACGGGGAGCGCAGTCTTATCTTCTGCTGGGGGCAGCCCCCGGGACCTGACCCACCCCGGGGGCATTTTCTGGACCGGCGGCGGAGCCCCACGCGCTTTGTCGTCGTCGGCCAAAGGTCTCCTACCTTCTGGGCCGGGCATATCTCAGCCCCCAGGGGACCGATCTTCATGATTTTGGCCTCCTCTTGCTCCTGGCGGCGCACCCCAGACACTTGGAGCACTTTCCTTCGCCCTCCTGGTCTCATGGAGGGGGGATTTAGCAGGGAGCTGTCTTCATTGGCTCCCTGCGCCAGCCTCTCACCTGGCTCTTCTCATGGGCCTCTCTTCTCCTTGCGCAGAGGCCCAGGCTTCTGGTCACTTGTCCTGGTCTCCCCTTTTTGCGCAAGGCAGGGTCCTGGGCCAGTCTGGAGGTTCTTCCTTCCAGCTGCCCATGGTGCCAGGCTCCAGCACCAGTCGTTCTCCGCAGACCACACCCCAGCGAGAGCTTCTCTTCCTGTGCAAACTCTGTTAAAGAATTTGGAGGGGGCTGGCAGAAAGTCTCTGTTTGCCCTATCAAACAGCGACACATCACTTCTCTGCCCCTGCTCCCTCCTGCCCGCCCAGGCCTCTGGGTTAGTTCAAAATGGCGTCGTCCAGGGGTCTCATGCCACATGGTCTCTGAAAGCCCCTTCCCCCCTCGCTGCCTTCCCTCCAGAGCAGCTTGGTGCCTGGCACCAGGTGACGGCTGCTGATGGATTAACCTGTAGCTCCACCCATCCTCTCCTTGGAGAGGAGGCCTTCGCCCTTGGAATGCTTGTCATGCAGGGCTAGGCCTCTGATGCTACAGCTTGGGGAGGAAGGTCATTAATTCAGCCTGGCAGGGTCAGCCCCCAGCCAGGCCCTGGTTATGAGCTGACTCAGAGAAATATGACATTTCTGGATGACCCAAAAGAAGTACAAATATGACTTTGGACTCTGCAGAATACTTCTTCTCACATAAGTTACAGTGGACTTTAGTGCATGTCTGGAATTTGTAGGCCCTAGGAAAGTGAAACTAGCCCAGGTGCTCCCCATCTTCCTAGGAGAGTAATGGAGTGAAAACAGTAAAGCACGCTGACTTTCCCTCAAATGTTCCTTCCCATTGTATAAAGCCTATTCCATGTCACCACCCAGTTCTGCATAAGTCCTGCCACACCATTCACTTTGTAGCTGCTCCTGGGCTGCGCACGCCAGGAATCTCCCCTGCGCAGCCCTTACACTTGTGCACACGCATGTGTACACGTGTCTGCATGTAACCAGCCCAATGCCCCTTACTCTGGCTGCAGCACAGCGTCCTTCTCACGCCAGGGGGACACCGGTAAAATACACATGCAGTCCCTTTCATCATGAGTTCACTGTGGGTGAGTCCCAACTTATGAGGCTCTCCCAAAGTAAAAGCTCAACACATAGGTGTTCAAAAAGCGGAAAATCCGGGCGTCTCAGATGGTCAGAACCACCTTCTAACACCGTACTACTAGCCTAACTAGATATTGGTACTCACAAAGTTTGAAAACATTTGATTAGCTAAAAATGTTTAAAACGTCTATAAAAAAACGTAAAACTGTCTTAAAATTTTTTTTTGCAAGCCATAGCTCTAAAGTGTCTTTAGCTATAGTCCGAAGCACTATAAGCATTAGAAAGCCATGTATGCCCAATAAATGAAAGGAATGTCAATTTTTGTTTTGAGTTCCAAATTTGAGCTTATTTTGAAAAAGGGCAAATTTCTTCCAGCACACGACGAGTCAAATGTTTGTGTCCTGGCTGGTAGACGCAACATTTTCGTTGCTTGCTTCCGCAGTAGACGGCCCCTGTAGCACCTCGCAGAGTACGTCAATTGAGCACAGATGATGTTCCACACTGTCCACAGCCGGTGCTGGGGCAGCCTGTGCACTGTCCAAAGCCTCGGTGTTAGAGGAGGAGCCGGTGTCCATACCAACAGGTGCTGTTACTACCTGTGGGGGCTCAAGGAATGCCGCCATCAACATCGGAATACGCTGAGGACACTGCAGAACATGGGCCGTTATCGGGTCCAGTAAAGCATTCATGTCCGGTTGCGCACATGATGGGAGTGTCAAATAAAGGTCTAACGCGCATTCTTCTCCGCAAAACAGGCATCGGAGCACAGGTAAGATGCAGTCCATCCAGACTGGTCGAAATGACAAGAACCAAGATGCACATAGTTCTCTTAGGCGAGGCGTGCCTAGATGTTGTACCATGCGGTCACGGTATTTACGCTCCAGGAGTGCTCTTTCCATCTTCTTGGTGACTAGGACGTCCATTGCGTAGTAAATATAAAACAATCAGGATACCTGCTACTAAAAACAGGATGAGCGGAAATCCTCCAAAGATGCTTCCGAATACGGAGTGTATGAAGTTTGGTATAACTCCAAGTACCGTCTGAAAGGTGCTCAGAAGTCCAGAACCTATCGTCTTAAATAGGTGGACTATGCCTGTCGTATCAGACATGTTAAAGATACGATTTACCATTTCTGCGAAATGGAAAGGGCAGTTTGTATGAATAAGCGCCTGTATCTCTGCCAAAGACCTTGCGATTTGGAGATCAAAAGTCTCTCGAGCGGAGGTTAAGGGCACAGACTTCTGTAAAAGCATGGCTTTCATTCTGCTTAGAGTATCAAACTGTATTAAAGAAACATTCAGTGAAGGCCATAACGGCGTCTCCCTGACTGTATATGTTGGTGGAAACAATACTTGCATACAACAAGTAACCCTGGAGCTCACGGTTACCAGATATGCGATGCCCGGGAGCATTCCGCAGCAGCCTTGACTGTTCAGCATCAAGTAACTCCCATTTGAAAGTAGCCTGAATGCTGGAGTAATCACTGCAGCTGGGGCACCCTCAAATGGCAGGACAGGTTTGCTACAGAACCATTACAAGCCCCGTGCAGCATTATATCCTGGCATATGAGTGATCCACTTAAAGCGTTTTCACAGTTTGTACCGCTTAGAAACACTTCTCGATCACCACTCCTGCATCGAAATCTGTATGGTAATACCCATGATTCCTTAATGTAGTCCTTACCCATCTCTTCATATCTGCCTGCTTTTGTTCAAGGCAATACTGAAACTGAAAAGTAGTGACCGGTAGAGTTATGTGGCCATGGATTAGCCATGCTGTGGACGGTAATTCTGCCACTGTAAATGCTAATCTATCCAGTTTTTCGATACACAGCATTGTATATTTTGCTCCCCTTTGTGCCATTTCTATCTGTTTATCTGTTAGATTGTATTCAGAAAACAGAGACGTACTGTTGATATAACGCCAAGGCACGTAGCCTGCACGCAAAGATTGCAGCGTCCAGCTTAATAACACAATAGAACGTATTTGAGATTGCCCGTGTTGTAATCTGGCCAAATCTTGTTCTAGTATGTCTATCGCAGAAGATACAATGTTGCCTAAGGAATATATCCTGGAGGTCAATGTAGTTAACCCATTGTCTCCCACTGCTAGAGATTTTTCTAGATTTATACGGTCTATTTCACGTAATCTCTCTGCAGCCTTTGTTGGGATATTTTCCAAATTTCATTGTAGACCGCATAATAGAAACGTTTCTGACGTGGCTTCCTGTGACCTAGTAAAAAATTCCTGTGACGGTAAGGATAAGTGTTGTTTCACCTTTTGTGAGTGTTGAGGTTTTTAGCCAATCAAGGCACAACTTCCCAACACTGTAGGATGTCACTACCCCTGGATGTTCTCTCTGCACATAACGTGTATCTGGCCTATGGATAGCGAAACCTTCGGTTTTACCCATGAATCTCGCCTGACAACTATTCGTGTCTGTGGGCCAAATCGACCATCTCTTCCAATCTGGGTCTGATCTGTTGTATTGTATAATGTCATTCAACGTAATCTCCTTCCGCGATGTTATGTTACCCTCTGTGTGTGATGGAGTTGGCAGCCGAGGTGTGCAAGTCTTTGTTCTTGGCTAGTCTAAGGCAAGACGTCTATTGCACTGTCTAGTTCAAAAACATGATTTGTTGAGGGATAAGGCATGCTCTAAACAAAGCTTCAACTCCCTGTACTTGCCATTCTCTAGTACCCCAGACTGATTTTAAGTCTATGGTGTCTTTCCATAAGTCGAAACCTTGTTCAGACAACTGGGCAATAAAGGAAGCCGAGTAAATCTGTTTGGTGTTTGTTAACATATTTTTCTGTGCTGATGTTAGTGCAACCTTATAATAATATGATGCTGGGTCAGACATATTAAACCCTGAAAAATATGTTAACTTTTGTGTAAATGTTTTTGAACTGCCTTTTGGCGGTGTCGGACCATGTTCCCACTGGTGGTAAGTGAACACATTTCTAGGATTAGCAGATTTATGCAGAAAGTGATGACCATAGTGTTGATAACAATACATTGTTTCGAAATCTGATGTGCTTTCCAATGTTTCGCTATTAGAACATGCAGCAGATTTTTCCAAATCAGACAACATGTTATTTACAGTTTCAAAATCCCAATCATCGGAAAATGTACTTGAGGTAATGATATCACTCAACGATATTTTAAATAAATGAGGAATTCTCAAAAGTTCGGTCGGACCAAATATTTCGAAATCAACCTTGTCCGAAACTACCATCCGGTATAGGAACTGCTGTAATGTTCACTGATGACCAGTCTCTTTGTTATCGATGTGATGATTGGTGTGGTTTTAAAATTAAATTCACCTTTTGGGCTGTAGAGCTTTGTCGAAGGTATTTTCCATTAACAAGCATGCTAAAAACTATTACTAAGCCTAACCAGAAAAGAAAAAAGTATCCCGGTGATTACCCATAGTTCTACCCAAGGTGATACCAGGTAAGTATTTTTAAGGAAGTTCCGAAAGTCTTTAACTTGCTGCTTGCGCGATTTTTGGGCTGGCATCATTCCCGGTTCACTTGGATCCAAAGAAAAAGTATCAAAGTTTATGAAGTAGCCAGAAGCAGTTCGATCAATTGGTATTGCATAAGGATTTGTAGAAATCGTAGTTTGCTCTTGTTGAGGCATGTTGATGTAGACATCTGTATTTGATCGAATTGAAATTTGTCTTTCATTTTGGGTCTGAATTTGAACTTCAGGTTCAAGGGGGAACGAGTTCCATAGCATTATTGCATAGTCCATCATTTCGTGCAGGAGACTCTTCGAACGTGATGAGTCTTTCCGTTTGAACTTCTTGAATTGTAGCGAGAGGAGGGCGTCTGCTACTTTGGAGTCCACATGGCCTACTACTCGGTATCGACCACATAGTGTGGTTTGATTAGGTCGATTGAGACAAATCTTTTCTCCTTTTTTCCGGCAAGAGGTGGTTGAAGTACAGTTCTTGTTCCTTCAACTGCTAGGACCGGTACAGGTTTTCTGTATGATGGCCCAAATTCTTTCTTGTCCGCTATTTTCTCTCTCACCAGATCCCCGACTTTTGGGATCCAGACAGGTCTTGCCGTGACTGATTTGACTTCCCCAGTGGCGGTCTGCTTCATAGGGACATTACTTTGTTGTGTCCTGGACTCATTTAGATCCTGTAAAACAGCCAAACAATCATGGATGTCAAAAGGCTTTTCATCCACCACTGCGCCTTCACAATCCAGATCAGGTACCCACATTCTTGTCCCAAACAGGACCTCCTATGGAGTGACCCCCCCCCCCCTTAGAGAACTTCTTGGCATGTTATTCAATGCTCGCTGCACTCCATACAGCAGATGTTTTACCCAACTCTCACCCGTGCCTAATACTCTAGCCGTTAAAGATTGCTTTAAGTCTCGGTTTTTCCTCTCCACGACTGAATTCCCTCGGGATGGTATGGAGAGGAGTACCGCAAAGCTACACCCAATCCTCGCATGGCCTCCTTGTAAGCCCGAGAGCTAAACGCAGGGCCTTGATCAGAATGTAATGTGCCAATTGCGTATGTCCCTATAAAGACTCGCAAATCTTATAACAGTTCGAGTGTCAGCAGAGCGTTGGGGGCCACACCCATAGGAATCTTAAGCAGGAATCCACTGCAACCATGATATACCTGTAAGCCCCATCTCTTTGTAAGGAGCCGCAGTGGTCCAAGTAAACACACGCTAGTGGTTTTTCAGATATGAATAATGGTGTCTGTGCTGGACGTGTTACGGTGGAACCTTTCATCTGCTGGCAGATGTCGCATTTCAAGACAGTCTTTAGTCTGCTTAGTTAACCTAGGCCACCAATAGCGTTGTTTCAATAAAGAAAGTCGCCGTAACTCCTGCATGTGCAGTACCTATCTCTTCGTGTGCTGTTAGAATGAAACCTAACCTACTATCCATGTTTGGAATTACTCTATCCCCCACTCCAGGAATCTGAGCAAATGGGATGTTATTGGCATCTAACTTGTAGGAGTACTTGAGTGGAAACCTTTTTGGTACTGCTCCGCTGTTTTTGCGAGAAGCAATGACAGCCACCATAATCTCACCGTCTATTCTCGTTTTAGAACGAGTGATTGCAGCTATGGAAGCCCTGCGTACAGCCCCCTTTGCGGTCTCATCAGCCAATGAATTCCCTTCAACGTGAACGCCATCACGCTGATGACTCAGTGTATGTATCACGTGAGCTCTCGGTAGTTCAGTTTTCAACTCCACTACCTGTTCCCATAGCATTTTATGCTTAATTGTGCCACCTTTTGCATCTTTGAACCCGTTTTGAACCCAGTGCTGCAAATATTCATTATATGACTACACAGTAAAATGAATCACACATAATTAGTGTTAGAAGGTGGTTCTGACACTATGGGCCGCCCGGATTTTTTGCTTTTTGCGCACCTAATTGTTGAGCTTTTACGGTGGGGGAGCCTCATAAGTTGGGACTCACCCACAGTGAACTCACCATGCAAGAGACTGCATGGGGATTTTACTGGTGTCCCCCCTGGCTTGACCAGGCCACTGCGCAGCAGCTCGAGTAAGGGACACCGGGCTGGTTACATGCAGACACATGTGTACATGCGTGTGCACACGTGTAGGGGCTGCGCAGGGGAGATTCCTAGCGTGCGCAGCCAAGGAGCAGGTGCAGATAGACTGGTGTGGCAGGACTTATGCAGAATGGGGTGGTGACATGGAATAGGCTTCATACACTGGGAAGAAACATGCCAGGGAAAGTCAGTGTGTTTTACTGTGTTTTTCACTTCATTATTCCCTTATGGGGATGTGGAGCCCATGGGCTAGATTAACTTTCCTAAGGCCTACAGATTCCAGACACGCACTAAAGTCCACTGTAACGGGTGTGAGAAGTATTCTGCAGAGTCCAAAGTCATATTTGTACTGCTTTTGGGTCATCCAGAAATGTCATATTTCTCTGAGTCTGCCATAACCAGGGCCTGGCTGGGGGCTGTCCTCAGTAGGCTGTATTGATAACCTTTCTTCCACGAGCTAAGGCCTCCTCTCTAAGGAAGAGAAGATGGGTGGAGCTACAGGCTCATCCATCAGCAGCTATCACTGGGTACCAGGCTGCACCAAGGAGGGAAGGCAGCAAGGGGGGGGGAAGGGGCCTTTTCAGAGACCATGTAGCAAGAGACCCTGGACGACGCCATTTTGAACAAACCCAGAGGCTGGGCAGGAAGGAGGGAGCAGGGGCAGTGAAGTGATGCGTCGCTGTTTGAAAGGACAAACGGAGACTTCCTGCCAGCCCCCTACTCAACTTTTAAAAAGAACCTGCACAGGAAGAGAAGCGCTCTCTGGGGTGTGGTCTGCTGAGGCAGAAGGTGCTGGAGCCTGGCGCAATGGGCAGTTGGAAGGAGGAACCCCCTGACTGCTCCAGAATCCTGAACAGCGCCAGGAGAAGAGACCAGGACCAGTGCGCAGAAGCAGGGGGCCTCTGCGCAGGGAGAAGAGAGGCCCAGGAGGAGAGCCAGGCGAAAGGCGGGGGCAGGGAGCCAGTGAAGACGGCTCCCTGCTGAATCCCCCCTCTCAGAGACCCAGAGGGCGAAGAAGAGTGCTCCCAGTGGCTGGGGAGCGCCACCAGGAGCAAGAAGACGCGAAAATGGAAAAGATCGGACCTCTAGGGGCTGAGATATGGCCCCCGGAAGTTAGGCGACCTTTGACTTTTCATGGGACCGACGAAGCACGTGGGGCTCCGCCGCCGGTCGGGCATGAGCCCCCGGGGTGGGTCAGGTCCCGGGGGCTGCCCCCAAAAGAAGTAAAGCCGGGGTGCGCCGTCGCGCACCCCGTGAAGGTGCCCCCGCGGGGTGCCAGGAGCCCACCCTGGCCCCCGCTGAAAACTAAGTCGGGGAGCGCCGTCGTGCTCCCCGTGAAGTTATTTCCCCACGGGGGGGCCAGGAGCCACCCTGGCCCCCGCCGACGAAGAGCAGCCGGGGAGCGCCGTCACGCTCCCCGTGACGAGGAGGAGGTGCCTGGGACCCCCCATCTCAGGGCCCCGAAGTGACGGGATGGAGGGGAGCGCCGTTGTGCCCCCCCCCGAAGATGTCCGGGGGCCTGGGACCCCATCCCCGGGCCCCGAAATGAAGGAGGAGGCCGGGGGAGTGCAGCCGCACTCCCCCCGAAGTCAGGCGAGAGCCGGAGAAGCCGGCGGAGTCCTGCACGTCTGCCCAACGGAGCGGGCAGACCTGAAGTGCTGAGCCGGCTCCCGCGGCAGCACGCAAGGGTGCTGGCCGCTCGGGGAGCCGGCGGGGGCAGCCAGGGGTGGGCTCCCCGGGCTGCCCTCCAACGGGGAGAACCTGCGGGGTTCCCGGGACCCCGAAGAGAAGCGCGGGAGGTGCCAGGGGCCCGGGTGGGACCGGGCCCCCGCAAATTGGCATAAGCGGCCGGGGGTGGGCTCCCCGAGCCGGCTTACTCACCTGGGGGTCCGAGTGGGACCGGGCCCCCCAACGAGGAACTAGATGCGGCGCGAAGCGCCAGGCCAAACAGCAGTGCGGCTCTCCCCTACACAGCGGGGGAGCCGCTACTCAAATATTCATGAGAAGGAGCCTGAAGCGCCCCATAATGCCTTGCAGGGCATGGGGAAATCATCGTTTTTGGTGCCTGGTGGCCCCAGGGGGGGTGGGGGGGGTGTCACCCTCAATTGTGAAAAGGATCTGGGGGGAGCTGCTGGAGACGCGCAGTCTCCCTCCCCAGCACGAAGAGGCGTCCCTCCCTAAGTCACATGGGGACTTGGAAAGAATAACCCCTCAAGGGCTCAGCCAGCATTTAACACCTTCTAGGCTGGAACTTTTGTTCTACAGCTGAGGGTGTATTGAGAAGTGCCTCAAGGAGTGAAGGGCTGAGTTGGGGATGTCTGGAGAAGGGCATCCCCTGGAGGTGAAGAGGTGTAATTGCATCAGAAATGCATTCACTGTGGTTATTGCTTTTAGAGGGACTGAAGGTCACGTGTAATGTGAAGTATCTGAGTAAGGTGATGCCATAAGCAAAGTGGGGTTATGTTGCCAGACATTCCTGCTAGGGTGTCTGGCTGTATATGCGTAATCCTGTGATTTCATCTGTGATGCCTTTAGGGGCTGTAATTGCAATGCATTCTAATGATCCACAAATGTGATGAGTACTGTAATTCTAGAGTGATGCTTAAACATGTATTCTTGCTGCTGCGCGTAAGTGAAGAACAACCCAGACTGTTAGCCCTGAAGATGTAAGGGTGCATACTGTATGGACAATATGAGATGCTCAGTCAGGGTTATGTGTCACCAGGGCAGGTGTACCTATTTTTAATGCGTGTTGAAGTAATTGGGTGGGTTGCCACTGGGATGGTGCCAGTGCGCAGGGCCCTCGCTCCAGGTTATGTTCAACTAACTGCATTGGGGGCAAGATGATGGGCATACATGGGAGTGGTGGTACTAGACTCCACCCCCCTGCGGGAGGGGTGGAGATGTTGCGCAATGTCACAAAGTAATTCCAACAGCTTATGTATATTTGTAAATTGGTGCATAGTATTAAGTAGTGTGTGTGTTTAATAAATGTACTCTTACTTTTATAAAGCAAAGTACAGACTGGACAATCAGTTATTGGGTGTTATTTCTGCGCACCTGCCAATGGCGATTACTAGCCCACACGACCTCCCTTGAGTAAGCCTCAGACTGCTCTGCAACGCTACCCTCAGAGTCAGGCGCTACAATTGGGTGTTTGGTTCCCAGTGAAGGACAAATGTAGTCATGTTATTTGTGCAGGCCTCACAGATGCTGCCTCGTTTTCCGACATTGGTGTCTAGCGGCGGGAAACGTATCCCATTCTGGTGCGCATTTATAGCATTTGATAAGTCCAGTTGTGCCACACATTACCTATGCAGTAATGAGCAAATGGAAAAGCGCAAGGCTCTGAGAAGGGTTCAAAGTTTTGGTTATGTGAACTAAAAGTATGTGAAAGAAAAGCCCCGCGCACATGTCATGTGAAGATATTATGGTTTAAATGTAAACTGTATTGATATGACTGAGTTATGTTGATTATCATGTGCTAGCGGGATGGTGCTTTCCAGGAAATGATTGCATACAAATGTTCTAAGCCATATTGTACACCTTTGAACCCTAACACTACATACACTACACCTGCAGGAGGAGGGTGTCTTCTCAAGAGATAGGGACAGCAACTGATACCTACATCACAGATGGGGGTGTAGGGGTGGATTGACCTTTGTGGGGGACAGGAGAGGTAGGGTGTTCTGGGAGATTCCTGCGCTTTTTAAGGGCAGGGAGGGTTTCCACAGAAGGGGCCCCGGGAATCCTTCCCCACGGAAAGTTTTCTTGCCATTGGCGCAGGCCAAAACCCCTGGAAGGGTGGGGCAGGAGGTTTCTTTACCCCGGGTAGTAACACCCCAGGGGTTCCCATGGTGTGGGACCCCAAAAAACCTTTCCCACGGTGGGAGGAGGGTGTGGTAGAGTTGGGTGTCCGGCAGGCCCCCCAGGTTAGCTGGTGGGGCTGTGAGCAACCCAGAGGTGGCCCCTGGTAGTGGGTGGCCCCAAAGGAGGGTAGTTCTTGAGTGATGGTGTGTAGTGGTAGCCCCTAGGTACCCTAGGCGGGCTAGGAAACCGATCCAGTGGAGATCTGAGTGGGGGTGATGTACTCCCTGGTTTCCAGGTGAAGGGTTAGTGGCGGACCCTGAGGTGTCAGGGTCCGGTGAGTGGCCCATGGGGTGGCCCATGGTGATGGGTGGCCCCAAAGGAGGGGTAGTTTTCGAGCTTGGATGTCACCCTGGAGCTAGTGTGGTGAGCCTGAGGTGGTGGCTGGGGCGATGCCTGGCCGGGTGACCAGTCAGGTAGGTCCTAGGGGACTTGTATCCCAGGACCGGAAGCATGAGGGTGTTCCCCAGCTCGAGGCAGGAGGTGGACTTCTGCAAGGTAGTACCACCCTGGACACAAGTGGGGCCCATCTTAAGTGAAGGGACCCTGTGTTTTCCCAAAGGGGTGGTGCAGGCCTAGCCGGTATCTTTAGGGTCCCTGGCTGAGGGAGGTAGTACCACCCTGAACACAGGTGGGGCCCTATCTTAAGTGAAGGGACCCTGCTCTTCAGAAGGGGTGGTGCAGGCCATCCAGGGATCATGTGGGTCCCTGGACGGTCTCCCAAGGCGCTGCAGGGAGACCGGGGAGAGCCATGAGAGGTGGGCCTGGGTGTAGCTAACTCTGGGCCCACAGGCTCTCCAAGGGCACTCCGGGAGGAGAGCGTGCCTCTGGAGGGAAGGGTGCATGGGCCCTGTTCTCGCAGCGGAGAACAAGGAAGGGGTCTAGGTTCCCGGGGTAGTTTCCGTGTGGAGCTACTGACTGGGGGGGGGGGGGAGGGGAGAATGAGCTGTAGGATGTCTGACGAGGCACCCTCCGTGTTCCTCCCTGGCACTGCCAGTGTGGTAGTAAGGCTGGTCTGAGGTCCTATCAGGGAGCCAGGCCAGTGGCCAAAGGTGCTTTTTAGGTCGAGTCTCGAGTAGCGCGCAAGCGCTGCTAGAGGCGAAGACTTTTAGTAAGTGACTTTCAGAAGCAGTCCAAACGCTCGTGCGTCGTGGCTGGCCTTTTTGGGATGGGTACGCGCGGCAAACATGTGTTTCCAATTATCGTGCCCAGACGCGTGCGCGATAATTGTAAACGCATGCCGGCAAAAGGCCATGACGCACGAGCGTCTGGTCAGCTGAGCAGGCTGCCGCGCTCGCTCCTCTCGTCCCCGCTCCTCTCGTTTAACTATATGCTCCGCTAACGTGGGCCACTTTTAATTTGGTGCCCGGGCATATTTTTATTCCAGTCCGACCCTGTAGTGATGGGTTCCATGTGCAGGCTGCTGGTGGTCCAGGCCTTGGGTAATGGGCCCCTAAGATGCAATTCATTCCTCGTTACATCCTGCTTTTCTGGTGAAGAGGCGAAGCAGCACAAGTAGGCGACTCAAAACAAGTTAACTTCCTAGCCCTGGCATGGTAAAAAGGCAGATGTAAACGTGGGACTGCACAACATGGAATAATGCGCTTGCTCACCCGACCCTCTTCCAAAAATCGTGACATGGCTGTATTTTTGTGAACAAAAAGTTTCGGGACGCCTGGTCACCAATGCTAGCACGCACCCACCTGACACTTGACACAATCCTGCTAGTGGACACGCTGCCGTTTCCAGTGCACTCGCACCTGGGCTGTGGACACTCACTCTTCACAGTAGCCCATTACGCGCGTTCTTACCAGGGCACTCACTCTCGCGGACGGACGCTCCAGCCTCTATTTGCAGGCAGCGCGGCTCTCGAGACACGGAGGTGGCCGCGCGCTGCCCCGCCCCTTGAACCCGGGTCTCGCGCCCCCACGCTTCAGCGCGCTGCTTTCACTTCGAACACAGACAGCATCCGTCGCGAGCCAGCGGGACGAGTCACGGGGCTTTCGCACCCCCAGGAGGTATCAAACAGCTGCGTCACAGAGCGAGGCGCGCGCTGAGAATCGAAACCGGAGGGAGGGGAAGGTGGGTGGGAGCAGCAGAATGACGGAGCTCATAGTGCGTGACCAACTGTCACTCAAAGTGGAGATGGGACCCATAGTCCCTCACGCGACAGGGTTAGAGAAGTGACTCCATAGCTCGGGACCTTACCTCTGTAGAAAACTCGTAGCAATGCTGCCCGACCCCCTCCTCTTCCACACTTTCACCTCTGGGACTACCACTGCGAGCGTTACCTGCCTCTACTCCGGTTCTCTGTGCACGTGCACAGTGAGGGGCCGTGACAGCCCAGCCCTCTGAGTCCCGCCTAGATCCCAACCCAGCATAAACATCCAGCCCAGTCGAACACACACACTGGGTCCCAGCCTCCGCCCCGTGCCGGATTAAACCCTACGGAGGCCCCTAGGCAGTCGAAATTTCGCCCACCCTCGCAAATTATCTCCTAATACCCAATGCACCCATTTCCCCCCCCCCCCCCAAAATGACAGATGCCGGAAGATGAGCTTTTAAGAGACAAACGGTTATGTGAATCTGATGTCTCTGGTTTATGTACTTTAAATTGTTAATGGGTACATTACATTAATACAGTGTTTTCTCTATAGAGTCTTTATTGTAAAGTTTTCATTTCATTGAGTTGATTCATTTTTTTTCTATCTTTTGGAAACAAAATTTAAGAAAGCTTGATTGTAATTTTCTTTCAACATCAAACCAATATTATTTTGATCCGTTGTCGCAGGCCCCTTAAAAGCAGTGGGGCCAATAGGACGGTGCATGCTTTGCCTATTTGGTAATCCGGAACTGCCTCCGCCCAGCCCACGAAGAGTCGGTAAAGCAGATTTTTGCCACCCAGATCCCAATTCGGTACCCTGATCTGAACTTTAATTAGTCATTCCCAATCCAGCCCTCGGCCACATTAATGTCCTGCACCATCTGCCCCACCAGAATTCTAATCCAACCCTGCCCTGCCCACGTTCCTAATCCAGCCCTCAACCATATCCATTACTAAACCAGCACAAGGTCCCGAATCCTGCCCCTGTCATGCACCGCCCAGCTCTTCGTCTGTCCACCCAGATTGTAACATTTATCAACCTGCCCTTCTCTGCTCTGGTCCAAATCCAGGCCCCTAACAGACCCCTCCCTGCTCTACCCAACTCCTAATCCAGCACTCAACATTTACCTCCCAGTTCCTAATCCAGTTCTGGCCTGCACCACTGCCCCGCTCAGGTCTCAGATTAACCCACGGCCAAATCCTAACTCAACCCAACCTGCTCCACACACATCCCAATCGACACTCCTTGCACCATTTAACCCACCAAACTCCTAATGCACATCTCTGTATAGCGTAACTTTTTACACACTATAACATAGATTGCCTCACTCTGATCCAAATGTAAAATTTCTGCGTATTTCTTTGCAAACAGTCTGACCCAGATCCTGCCCCAACCCCTTCTCCCAGTGCAGCCCTCAACCGGCTCCACTCAGATTCAAAATAAATCCTCCTTTATGCCAAGCTCTTTATCCACCCATATTTAAACTGACACATGAAAATTGCCCAACACCACCTTTCCACCCTGATCTCAATTCAGCACAGCCCTCCCCACCATGTACTTAGTCCATGCTCTATTCTGCCTGCCCAGCCTACAAAGGTCCAGACCCAAATACCACAGTCTGCCCACCCCGCGCTCTGCACAATATGACTTGTACCCATTTCAGAACCCTCCAAAAACACCTGCCCTTCCACAATGTGAATCTAGCCCAGGCCCTGCAAAACCTACACCAGCCTTTACGAATCTAGCCCTGCTATGCGTACTCTGCCCCTTACGTCATTTCCTTGGCCCCACTTTCCACAGTTTGCCTGTTTCTTTTGCCGACCTCGGACACATACCCTTTTTTATATTATCTTTTTTTATTAAACTTTTAAACATTTGAGGATATCAGCCCGGCCGAGTTTCTGAGGTCCATGCGTGATGTATAAAAAAAACCCTGACTGGAGTAGCCCATCACGCATTGGTCTTGGAAACATGGCAGCTACGGACAGTCCCACAAGTTATCCCAAACCTTGGGAGTGAGAGCCAAAGTGTCCAGAAGATTATCAGAGTTCAGTGCGTACATTGTCTTAAACAGCAAAGTCCATCTGTTCTCGAGGATGGCTCCCCTCCACATTACACCCCCCTCCTTTACAAAACAAGCATTGGCATAGCCAATAGGTCTCGCCTTTGGGACCTTATAAGTGTTTAGTTATCCAGCACAATATCCTTGGTGCAACAACATCAAGTGTTGCATGGCTAAACACTTATAAGGTCCCAAAGGCGAGACCTATTTGCTATGCCAATGCTTGTTCTGTGTGGGGAAAGCACGCGTAGCTGTGCTTTCTTTAGGGAAGACAGTCATCCCAAAAGGGTGGTGGCAGCAGAATGACCCCAGCAGCAGGGTGAGGGTCCAGAGAGGTTGCATCTTTGGGGTGCAAGGACCAAACTGAGAGAGGTTACTGGTTGGAACAAACTCCAGAAGGGAGACCAGTTGTGACCCAGGGGATGGGCTGTAGATCTATCCCAGAAGACCGCATCGGTGCTGAGGCACTGTACCCTTGTCCAGAGAAGTGGTAGGCATAGTGTTGCATGCCCAAGGGCAAAGGTGGGCCTAGTTAGGCTGAGTCCATGTAGACCATGAGTGACCTAGAAGTATCTAACCTAGAGCCCGGAGGGTTCTTGGGGTAGTCTGGGATCCCTGTCATGGGTGGAGATTTCATGGATGGGAGGAGTAGGTGGTCTGAGCGGATAACTGGTGAGTAAGGGGGGGTCTGGTCAGAACCCCTTATAACTAGTTATCGCTGACTACGGGAAGTGTACCCATGTAGAGTGGCTACTTCTTCCCTGTAGGAATCAGCTGGGCGCAGCGTGTGTTAGAAGGTGGTTCTGACACTATGGGCCGCCCGGATTTTTTGCTTTTTGCGCACCTAATTGTTGAGCTTTTACGGTGGGGGAGCCTCATAAGTTGGGACTCACCCACAATGAACTCACCATCCAAGAGACTGCATGGGGATTTTACTGGTGTCCCCCTGGCTTGACCAGGCCACTGCGCAGCAGCTGGAGTAAGGGACACAGGGCTGGTTACATGCAGACACAGGTGTACATGCGTGTGCACACGTGTAGGGGCTGCGCAGGGGAGATTCCTAGCGTGCGCAGCCAAGGAGCAGGTGCAGATCGACTGGTGTGGCAGGACTTATGCAGAATGGGGTGGTGACATGGAATAGGCTTCATACACTGGGAAGAAACATGCCAGGGAAAGTCAGTGTGTTTTACTGTGTTTTTCACTTCATTATTCCCTTATGGGGATGTGGAGCCCATGGGCTAGATTAACTTTCCTAAGGCCTACAGATTCCAGACACGCACTAAAGTCCACTGTAACGGGTGTGAGAAGTATTCTGCAGAGTCCAAAGTCATATTTGTACTGCTTTTGGGTCATCCAGAAATGTCATATTTCTCCGAGTCTGCCATAACCAGGGCCTGGCTGGGGGCTGACCTCAGTAGGCTGTATTGATGACCTTTCTTCCACGAGCTAAGGCCTCCTCTCCAAGGAAGAGAAGATGGGTGGAGCTACAGGCTCATCCATCAGCAGCTATCACTGGGTACCAGGCTGCACCAAGGAGGGAAGGCAGCAAGGGGGGGAAGGGGCCTTTTCAGAGACCATGTGGCAAGAGACCCTGGACGACGCCATTTTGAACAAACCCAGAGGCTGGGCAGGAAGGAGGGAGCAGGGGCAGTGAAATGATGCGTCGCTGTTTGATAGGACAAACAGAGACTTCCTGCCAGCCCCCTACTAAACTTTTAAAAAGAACCTGCACAGGAAGAGAAGCGCTCTCTGGGGTGTGGTCTGCTGAGGCAGAAGGTGCTGGAGCCTGGCGCAATGGGCAGTTGGAAGAAGGAACCCCCTGACTGCTCCAGAATCCTGAACAGCGCCAGGAGAAGAGACCAGGACCAGTGCGCAGAATCAGGGGCCTCTGCGCAGGGAGAAGAGAGGCCCAGGAGGAGAGCCAGGCGAAAGGCGGGGGCAGGGAGCCAGTGAAGACGGCTCCCTGCTGAATCCCCCCTCTCAGAGACCCAGAGGGCGAAGAAGAGTGCTCCCAGTGGCTGGGAAGCGCCACCAGGAGCAAGAAGACGCGAAAATGGAAAAGATCGGACCTCTAGGGGCTGAGATATGGCCCCCAGAAGGTAGGCGACCTTTGACCTTTCATGGGACCAGCGACTAAGCACGTGGTGCTCCGCCGCCGGTCGGGAATGAGCCCCCGGGGTGGGTCAGGTCCCGGGGGCTGCCCCCAAAAGAAGTAAAGCCGGGGTGCGCCGTCGCGCACCCCGTGAAGGTGCCCCCACGGGGTGCCAGGAGCCCACCCTGGACCCTGCTGAAAACTAAGCCGGGGAGCGCCATCGCGCTCCCCGTGAAGAGTTGTAGGGGGAGGGGCCCGGGATCCCAACGCCGGGCCCCGTGTGAGGAGGAGGGGGTGGGGAGCGCCATCGCGCCCCCGCGAAGAAGCCCCCAAGCCCCCAGGGGCCCGAAGCAAAGTTGGGGAGCGCCGTTGCGCTCCCCGTGAAGTTATTCCCCCACGGGGGGCCAGGAGCCACCCTGGCCCCCGCCGACGAAGAGCAGCCGGGGAGCGCTATCGCGCTCCCCGTGACGAGGAGGAGGGGCCCGGGACCCCATCTCCGGGCCCCGAAGTGACGGGATGGAGGGGAGCGCCGTCGCGCGCCCCCCCCCCCCCGGGCCCCGAAATGGAGGAGGCCTGGGGAGTGCAGCCGCCCGAGGTCCGGCGAGAGCCGGAGAAACCGGCGGAGTCCTGCACGTCTGCCCGCCGGAGCGGGCAGACCTGAAGTGCTGAGCCGGCTCCCGCGGCAGCACGCAATGGTGCTGGCCGCTCGGGGAGCCGGCAGGGGCAGCTGGGGGTGGGCTCCCCGGGCTGCCCTCCAACGGGGAGAACCTGCGGGGGTCCCGGGACCCCGAAGAAAAGCGCGGGAGGTGCCAGGGGCCCGGGTGGGACCGGGCCCCCGCAAATTGGCATAAGCGGCCCGGGATGGGCTCCCCGAGCCGGCTTACTCACCTGGGGGTCCGAGTGGGACCGGGCCCCCCAACGAGGTACTGGATGCGGCGCGAAGCGCCAGGCCAAACAGCAGCGCGGCTCTCCCCCTTACGCAGCGGGGGAGCCGCTACTCAAATATTCATGAGAAGGAGCCTGAAGAGCCCCATAATGCCTTGCAGGGCATGGGGAAATCATCGTTTTTGGTGCCTGGTGGCCCCAGGGGGAGGGGGGGTGTCACCCTCAATTGTGAAAAGGATCTGGGGGGAGCTGCTGGAGACGCGCAGTCTCCCTCCCCAGCACGAAGAGGCGTCCCTCCCTAAGTCACATGGGGACTTGGAAAGAATAACCCCTCAAGGGCTCAGCCAGCATTTAACACCTTCTAGGCTGGAACTTTTGTTCTACAGCTGAGGGTGTATTGAGAAGTGCCTCAAGGAGTGAAGGGCTGAGTTGGGGATGTCTGGAGAAGGGCATCCCCTGGAGGTGAAAGAGGTGTAATTGCATCAGAAATGCATTCACTGTGGTTATTGCTTTTAGAGGGACTGAAGGTCACGTGTAATGTGAAGTATCTGAGTAAGGTGATGCCATAAGCAAAGTGGGGTTATGTTGCCAGACATTCCTGCTAGGGTGCCTGGCTGTATATGCGTAATCCTGTGATTTCATCTGTGATGCCTTTAGGGGCTGTAATTGCAATGCATTCTAATGATCCACAAATGTGATGAGTACTGTAATTCTAGAGTGATGCTTAAACATGTATTCTTGCTGCTGCGCGTAAGTGAAGAACAACCCAGACTGTTAGCCCTGAAAATGTAACGGTGCATACTGTATGGACAATATGAGATGCTCAGTCAGGGTTGTGTCACCAGGGCAGGTGTACCTATTTTTAATGTGTGTTGAGGTAATGGGTCGCCACTGGGATGGTGCCAGTGCGCAGGGCCCTCGCTCCAGGTTATGTTCAACTAACTGCATTGGGGGCAAGATGATGGGCATACATGGGAGTAGTGGTACTAGACCCCACCCCCCTGCGGGAGGGGTGGAGATGTTACGCAATGTCACAAAGTAATTCCAACAGCTTATGTATATTTGTAAATTGGTGCATAGTATTAAGTAGTGTGTGTGTTTAATAAATGTACTCTTACTTTTATAAAGCAAAGTACAGACTGGACAATCAATTATTGGGTGTTATTTCTGCGCACCTGCCAATGGCGATTACTAGCCCACACCACCTCCCTTGAGTAAGCCTCGGACTGCTCTGCAACGCTACCCTCAGAGTCAGGCGCTACAATTGGGTGTTTGGTTCCCAGTGAAGGACTAATGTAGTAATGTTATTTGTGCAGGCCTCACAGATGCTGCCTCGTTTTCCAACAATTAGTGTGGGGAATTCTCGGTCCGTATTTACCAGTGCCAGTATCAAGGCTTTCAACCTGCCAGCCGTGCAGTCCCCTAGAGACTGCGTTTTTGTGCAACTTGGGTGGAACTTTCCATCCCGCATGCGACCGTCAACAATTGCGCATGCCACGCTATATTGTTGCTTACTTCCTATGGCCGGTTGAGCTGATCCGTCAGTGTAAATTATATATTCATACTGATCTAGAGGCACCATTTCATTTGGTAGAGGATATTCTTGTTCGTTGCAGAAATGCTTGTGTCTTTAAATTTGGGTCGTACCTGTATTCTACATCTGTTGCAGTGAGAGAATTAGACCATTGTATCCATCTCGGATGTAAGGCTTTAGCGTTCGGAACGCTTGCCTTTGTCGCAGCCTCCAAGGCTGGAACCGGAGTCCCTACTATTATTCGTTTCCCCTGAGCTAGTGCTCTTTCTCTCACTAGAGCAGTCTGTACTGCTGTTAGAATCTTTTCTGTAGAAGCAAAGAGCATCTCCGCATTTGTGTACAAATGTGATTTATATGCTATTGGTACCGTTTCACCTTCATTATATGTTAGATAGGTGTACCCAGATTGACCCGCAACTATACGGATCACCAGGTTGCGTACATTTACGCGTGTCTAAGTGTTTTGAAGCCATCACGTCGGCCTGTAAGGAGCGAAGTGTATCTGTGTTCCTGTGTCCATTGTCTTATTGAAAAATCAGGTTTTATTAAATCGTAGAAAGGTTTTACTCTTTCTGCGTAATCCAAAATATATGTTCTACCAAAAGTTAGGAATCCTAGGATTGATTCTAAATTTTTCAATGATTTTGGAGGTTGGAGCAGCGCGCATCTTTCTAAAAAAAAATTGGCTGCCAAGCTTTTCCCTTCACTTGAAAGCTCATATCCTAAAAACAGGATACTTAGGTGAGCAATTTTTGATTTTTTTTTAAAGTTGAATTTGTAGCCCTCAGATGCAAATCCCAAAATTATGGTGTTCACTCTGTTCAGGTGCTCCTCTAGGTCATCGTCCGTTAGATAAATATCATCCACATAGGACAATGCCTCTTCATCCAAATTTTGAAGTAACTCAGTTACTCAGGCCGAAAACAATCCCGGGCTGTTCTTATACCCCTGGGGGAGTCGACAAAATTGACGCTGGGACCCTAGTGCTGAGAATGCTGTTAGATACCTGCTTTCAGGCGCTATATTTGGGGAGAAAAATCCATTTGAGATATCAAGTGTTTTATATTTTTTCCGCGCAATGTTATTCATTAATGCGGCACTGTGTGCATTTTGGACTGCAAATGTCTTAGTGCAAGTGTTTAAATGTCTATAATCTAAAACTAAACGATATGATTTGTCCGGTTTCATGACTGGAAACAAAGGATTATTCATCGATGAGGTGCAATTTTGGATACTGCCTCTGTGCAGTTGGAGTATTTTTTAAAGGAATTATGTGGTGGGTTGAATCCTCATCCCATCCAACATGGTTTTTGTATAATGCAGGGGCTTGGGCTACCGCCCACTTCTGCGCATATGTGTGTTTTAGGTGCCTGGGAATATGGTCTGAGAATGCTGGTAAAATTACGGTTTCTCCTTTAGGGCAATCCATGACGAATGCTGGCGGCCAATCTTGTTCAGCTAACAAAATATCGTAGCCAAACGACAAGTTCTCCCAAAAGAGACCTTTAACTGTCCTACATTTGTCCCCCTCCATTTGGAGTGTTATTTCATATAACTTATGTGGGACACTTACCCTAGTATCGGGTGTTTCCACCGTGATATAATCATTCAAGTCCACTGTCACCAGAAATTCTATCAGATTCTGGCGAGCTATTGTTACTTCTGCTGCACTGTCTAGCATTGTCCGAGCCCATTCCCCGTTCAGTAGTCGAGTCCTCAGAATTCTGGGCATGTCTGATCTTTAGACCTGCAACCTTCTTCTTTTTGAACTGTGGCTTTTGCTTTGGTTTCTCTTCTTTTTTAGAAGTGTAATCTTGAGCGTGCTGCTTGTCTCTGGACTTTTTACACTCTTCTTGTCTGTCTGACTGTCCTTCCCTCTCGGAGTTTTTCGATGAACCCTGAAAGGAACGTGCATCAGTATCCTGATACCTGTCAGGTTTCCTAATATTATCCCTATTCCTAAGGTTATACCTCTTTTCGGAGGGCTCCTGTGGAGGAGATCTACCTCTTGATTGAGATCGGTTTCCTTTAAAGTTTTGTTGTTTTTTTATTGTCCCACTTCTTCTTTGTTGAAGCAGGTATCTGCTTAGAAGTGTCCTTTTCAGGACTGCCCATCAGTTGTGGTTTTAAAGCTTTCCCACCCAAACTGTCTCTGCCTAATTCTGCATATGCAGTTTCAATTGTATTCGGTAGTTCGTGTTCTTGTTCTAAAAGACTGAACTCCCTTAGGCGTTGGCGGATAGCCACTGAAGCTGCTTCCCCTTTAATATTGGCTAATATTATGGCTGATACCTGGGCATAGTTACCTAGTAACTTCATCCCTAAGTTCAGAGCAGGCTCTGCTCCGTACTCGTTTTGTATTTGTCTCAATACGTCTGGTACTACTGCTAATGACGGGATACCATGTGTTCTGGTATAAATGGCAGCAAAGACTGTACCCCAAGTGGTACAATCCTCTATTTGTGGTGTTATCCATGGGCAAGCAGAGTGTTAGCATTCTGTGTTTTTCATACGGGGTAGTATTTGGGAATGCTGCCTCTAGCTGTGTTATTTTCTGAGCTACCCAGAATGGCATTTGGTCACGTTTTACCCATCGCGTGTAATGTTTGTGGTGTGATTTTAGTTGCTGTACTCTGAACTTGAGTTCCATTTGTTGCAACTATTGCTGGTTGGACTGTAAGTGTCCTCATGACGAATTGCGTCACGTTTCTGTAAATTTTTATTAATTCTGTGTGTTGTGTGAGTAAGTCTCCTGGTGGCATTGTTTCAATGTCAGGATGTGCTGTGTAGGCCGCTAATATTGGCCATGTTGCCCCTTCTCTTCCGAGCGGGCCGAGTCTCACTCTTCTTCTTATATGGGGTAGGGCGCCTTTAAATCAGTATAAGTGTTCCTGGTATGTGAGCGGACCCTCAATGTCCTCAAACGGACAATATTCCGCTGGTGCATCTCCTTCTGTGTAGGAGTGAAATATTTTTGTTCTTGCATTTGCTGCTGGGAATGTAACCCACGAATAAAATACCTCTGTTCTATATGATTCGTGTGCCTCAATCACGAAAGCCACTATGCCACCCCTGGCTGTTACACCATGCGCAAGTAATTTCAGGGTGACTGTATTTCTAAGATTTTCTGCAATCGGAATTGCATCTGCATTTTCTTCTTCATCTGAGAGGTGCAAACTATGCACAACTCCCATGTTTTCCACGCCTTCAGTCATTTTTTAGAGGAAGAAGTATTTCAAGGAAACTAAGAAGGTGTTTTTGCACAATTTTAGGAACACTGTCCTTCAAGCTTGATTAACCAACAGCCAATAAATAGGATTTTTTTAGCCTACTCAGCTGTGGCCGGGTTTGTGCCCACCCACTCCAGACGTCTCTGGTGTTTTGTAAGTAGGGGTCTCTGAGAATAGCACGACTGAACTACTCAGATTCTACTGTTAAAAAGTACCCAACCAACGTTGGAGGCGCCATGTCGTGTAGTTCCTATATAACCTATACAGGATCTGCGCGTTTGGATAACCTAAACTATGAGATTGGTGGCAGACTGATTCCGTGCACCCCCACCGGATACGTTAGCCTGTCTGTATCAGCTAGCTCACAGTGCCACTATAATATCCTCTTACCAAGGAGAGAATAGATTCTGGCAACCTCCGAACATGACAACCCTGATCCCTCAGAATCGTGGAAACAATATACTACCTTTCGCTCAGTCACTCGTGCGCACTTAGTTTGTCTCTGAGAGATACACAGAATAAACAGGCTGGGCGTTTTCAAGAAGAATTTATTGAACAGTTGTTGTTCTAGTGTAGAATAGATGAGCTGCAACAACCATTAGACAGTAGCAGAGATATAGGATTAGAAGTACTACGAAAGTAAAGGGATGGTAGAGTTCTACCATCTTGCAGAAATCATTCATATATACAAGTACATAAAACACATGATAAAAAGTGCGTACTCCTACAATGCCTCCCTAACTAGATGTACCTAGCATCTGTGTAGGTGTTATGCCAAGAATCCCTCTTGGATCTAGTCAACCCCATTACCTTAGAATGAGAGAATATGGGACCCTGTCCTGGTCTCGAGTTGGACACCCCGCGAGGGATGTTGGACCACTGCGAGCTGGAGTGTCTGCATGCAGGAACCTCAGCGTCTCTGGTCAGTGTGTCAAGTCTCAGTCTCCTCTGTCCTTCCAAGCAAGATGTGATGTGTATATATACCCATAGGTCTCCCCAAGGGTCCTACCTTGCTGTGGTACTGTCGGCCTAAAGGATGACGTCGGGACTGAACTTTATACAGAGATATTATACAGGAGATGTTAGTCCTGCTGTGCTTCCAAAAAGCCTCATGCATAATGTATGAGATTCGAACTAGGGGGAAACCCGCGTTCTGAATGCAGTGTTGTATCTAGGTAAAAGGTCAGTCCCTAAGAACCGTTATGTATGTAATGTAGGGAAGAATATAGGTGAAATGTTGCAATGTTACCTGCGCCTATATAGGGTACCTATATGGAATATAACATTACTAATTATTTTACTTTGGTAATGGGGATAATTAACACTGAATTGTGATGCATTAGTACATCAAGAATTGAACCGTATAGTGCCATAATTGATGATAAGCAGTATAGGTTTGTTTTACCTTGCCTGTTTTTGATTATGTAGTTTGCATTTTTTGGTAGCCTTTGAGGAGCAGGGATCTTGGTTCTCAAAACTGCCCATGTGATAACCATTCACCCCAGAGTACGATGCACTTTGTTTTGCACTTTATACAAATCATGCATATTCGTTTTCTTGAACCGATTCTTCGAGTGACGAATATTAGGAATGATAGGCTGGCTATGCTGTACTCAAAAGCAATTAGTCTCCCAGGAAGTCCTCAGTGCAGTAGATAGTTATGCAAGATCTGCTATAACTATGTGGAAACAATATTGTTAGTTAAATGCAGTTGTCTGAGGGTATTTATTGGGCTAACACTAGTTAAGGTAATGGGATGTGATAACTAGTTATTTTAAAGTAAAAGTGACTAATCCTAGTATTCCCAAGTGGGGTATGATTTGTCTATTGTAAGTAGGTCGCTATGAAGTTTTTATGTTTAAATTCGCCACAGGAGAACTGTTTTAACCACGGAGAAATTATATTCACCAGGTTACTTTCAGGAGCGAAGCATATTTCTGTGTACTTTTAAGTCTTGATTGATCGTTTTTATTAGTGTTGCTTGTGTTAAATTATATTTTCTTGAAAAGTATCCTAAAACTATCGAGTCCTCCTCTTTCTTTAGGAACATGATATTTTGTATCTGTCACAGATTCAGTAATGTCATGTGCTTTTAAAATGAGTTTTTTGCATGGTGCTTTGTGGATTTTTGTGTGATCCTTTATCGTGCATAGCCAAATAAAGAAATTTGACTATTGTAACAATAACTACTCCCTGTAAAAATAAAATGCACGTAAGATTGCTTTTTTTTTTTTTCTTCTCACTACCTGTGAGAAAAAGCAATACTTTTTGTGAGTTTACCTTTTGAGCTAAAATCAACTTGTTTTTGAATAGCTGGAAATTATATTCCTTAATGAGGGGCAGTGATTAAATATCCCAAGCAAATTGGACCTATATAACTGTCTCATTTAAAAAAATATATATATATTTCCGTCTCTCTTTAGCTTGAAATACAACATCTGAGATACATTGCACTCATCGAACATTGTGTGAGGATCATTGGCCTTATTGGGAGGTTTTTATTTTCCCAAGTTTCTACTCATGGCTTCTTTTCCTTGTATTCTTATCATACACATTTGGTTTTGAGACTTTGGGTATTACCTCAAGACTGCTTCTTTTTGCGAGTAGTCTTGACTGTTGTCATATTTTTTCATTCCATGTTGTATTTTCGCTTTTGATTATTACTCTTAGTACCCCCTTGTCCTTTAACCCTACTTATGTATACCTTGGCCACATCCTCCCTATATCCTTGCCTGCATCAAGTTCAACTTCTGCTTTTTAGGTCTCGCCTAGCGACGCAGCGCATGCGCTGCTCGCTTGCGAGATCCATTGTCGTCGATTTTGCTTCGGAAGCGGGGTGGAAGCTCCACCCATGCTTCTGATTGGCGCGCGGCAAAAATGCTGGCTTTTCATTGGAAAAGAGGCATGTTTTGTTACCTCCTTGTCTCCTGCTCGCCGTGCCTGCCCGGACAGGAGATGCGCACGGCGTCTCTTTTGCTCGCGTTGTTCCAGGCATTGTATTCTGTGCGAAGTGCGTGCTTTCACTTTCCTTTTGTTCGCGCACGGCGTCTCTGGCGATCTCAGCTGCTGCTTGTTAAGTGATTCTGGTGGGATTCGGTGCTCTGTCCGCCGCTTTGAAAGTGAATCTGTCAGCGCCTCACTACGGGCGTCAGTCAGCATGTGTTTGACTGTCTGTTGCCAATCTGTGTCTGCCCCTCCCATTCCCTCGGCGGCGCTCAGTGCCCGTCTGTCTTTATCTCCTCCTCTCAGCCTTTCCTTTTACCACCTAGTGTTTCTATTTACCTGTGATTCAACATGCCGCCACCAAGCCATTCTTTTGACTAGAGCCATCCCAGGCCTGCCCCGTCCTCACTGTCTCAGCCTGTGTGTGCCTCTCCCTTCCTCCTCTCCTGGGGGCCCTCCTCAGCCCTGTCTTTGCCCGCCTCTGTCACACGCTATTTCCCGTCCTCGGCCAATCCCCGATTCCACCGCTCTGCCCATTCTGTCTCTCTGGCAAACCCTGTCCTCCTCCAGCGACCCTCCGTGGTCTTCCGCCTGTCTAAGGTCGCTCTCTTCTGCCATCCGGGTCTGTCTGTTCACGTCCCTCCCCAGCAATTTCCACCCTCCCTTTGAAACGGTATGTCAGACCCTTCCCCTATGCTATGTACGTATCTGGGGTGCGAAACCAGTACCCTTTCCCTAGATTCCGGTCAGCCCATGCTCGCCCCCGCCCCTCTCCACTGTCTCGGTCGGACCCTGGACCCCTCCATCTGAGGTGATCTGTCTACCCCACCAGACTCGCTCCTGCCCATGGATTCCCTCCACCAGGTTTATCCCGGGCTGCCCACCGCCAAACTACCTCCTCTCAAACCCCCCCACCCTCTGTCTCCTGCCCTCCAGCGGTCGCTGTCATTTCAGTTATTTTTGGTTGAGAAGCGGCTTATTTTGCATGATATTCACCTCAGACTGATGGCTGCCAGTCGGAGAGTGTGTGTGTTGGGGGAGGAGGGATGTTTCACGGGAGATGGGGGAGTGGAGGTGCAGATCTCAAAACAAATGGCTAGCATGTTGACAGCAGAGAGGGGCAAACTGCCTACGGCTGCTGCCCCTTCCTGGCACCTCCCGTTTTATTACCCCCACCCTCTATCTATCATCAGGGGAGCTCGGCCTTACCTCGTTCGGCAGGAAGGTTGCACTCGAGTCAGAAAAAAACATAGAAGGCGCCGCGAAGCCCCGAGTCGAGGAGTCACAGGCTCTTCCACAGCCGAGGGAGCCCGCGCATCCTGTGAGAGCAGAGTCCCCTCCGCTCAGCCCCTCATCGGTGACCGCTCTGTCTCTCCTCAGTCACTGCTCTGCTCTCTGCTGTCACTGACAGCTCACCCCTCCCAGGGAAGCCCGTACACCCCCTGTCTGACTCCTGGCTGCCGGCATCCCTGTGCGCACCACAGACCACCTCACTGGCAACCTCGCCGACAAGCCCCCTCCTCACCTCACACCCTCCCACTCCTCACCCACAGCTAACCCTGCCCACACACAGCTCCCACTCCCTTCACAGCCCACCCTTCCCTCCTCACTCACAGCTCACCCCACACTTCTGACAGCTCTTCCTCCCCACAACTCACCGCCTATACACTCTACCCTCTCTCACCCACCCTAATCACCACCCGTCCTCAAGGCCTACCACTGCTGCCTACTGGCAGACCACCCCCCCTCACAGACCCCCGCCCCTACAGGTCCGAACCCCACTATTCTCACATTTCTATCCCCTACCTTCCTCACTTACAACCCATCCTCCTCACAGAGCACCCACATTTCCACAGGCAGCTCTGAACTCCACTATCCTCACATTCTACCCCTGCCCTCTTCACTCACGGCTCACCCTCCTCTCTAGTCAACCCCCCTCTTCTCCCTTTCCTCCCATAGGTCAACTCAGCACCCCCACATCGCCCCCTTTTTACTCCATCCCCCTCCGCCCTTCTCTCTGCCTGCGCGTGCTTCTTCCAGTAACACACTCCTTGGACTCCAAGTGCACTCTAATCACATCGACGTCTGGGAGCAGAGAGAATTTTTCCCTGTGTTCAGACATGTGCGTTTCACCCCCCCCCCCCCCCCGCCCGCGTCCATCTCACACCCATCCCCAGTACACATGCACACCTCCCTGCAACAATAAATGATGACGCATTTGTCGGTGTTCACGTGCAGCTTTTACTGTTTAGAACAAGCATTTGCAATGCAATAGGTCTCGCATTAGTAAAAGTTTGTGCTTTTGGCGTTGCAAATAATAATGCAACACCAATAGCTCTAATTTTCAGTAATGCGAGACCTATTGCATTACAAATGCTTGTTCTATCTCCGGGGAACTTAAGCTCGCTACAGGCCTTACCAATATGGGCATGCCTTGATTGACTTTCATTCACCCAATATGTCTTTTAGAGACCTGATTGTTTGTTTTTGTTGTTGGTTTTTTTGCTTTTTGTTTAATGGCTGTCTTTAAAATCCTGTGAAGTGTTTTCTACATTAGTAGTAATGCATCAAGCCTAAATGATGCAGTTGGGCTGAAGTATCAAGGTTTGACTAAAGTAACTGGCTTTGGTGTTTTTTCTACTGAGTTGTAATGTAGAAGTTTCTTACTTGAGAAGGATGTAATGTGCTGAATGTAACTGTTTGTAGCATATTCAAGGTCACATGCCCACGCATGCTTTAGGAGTTATTCATTAGCTGCACTGTTTTGTTTTCACTCATTGCATAGATGGCACATTATTTTTGCAATGCAAGTAGGTGTTCCTTAAGTTGTTTCATATTTGATGGATTGTGTTTTGTTCATGCTATGTATCCTTAGTACAGCCCTATGATGCTGAATCTCGCCATGTCAATTGATGTGATTTTTTTTTTTTTTTTTTTCTTCAGTCAAACCTATAAAATGTGCTGTTTTGGTATGTGTGCCAGACTTTTTTTTGCCTTTTGAACCAAGCAGCCTCTGTCCGACTGGTATCGGACTCTACTTGGAGACATTTTGCTGTCACTAGTGAAGGCAGTCTCTGTGTTAAACTGGCTGTTGATTTTATACTTGGAGCTTTTCGCTCTTCCCTCAGAGGCAGAATTCATGTCGTCCTCTTGCTGATTTTATATTTAGACTTTCCTTGAATTACGGTTTAAGTAGATTTATGCTGGTTCTGTGATGAACTATATTTTATTATTGGCTATTGCTTTTGAATGTAACCTTATGTATTACTTCAATTTACATTTTGATGTATTCCTTGTTGGTGCTGCTGATTTGAATCCGACTCTTTTTGACTTCTACAATGACTCTTATTGTTTTAATAAACCTTAATTTCTTTGACTTAGAATTTTGTCTTGTGAAGGTTCTGCAGAAAGACCCCCCCCCCATCCTTTTGGACTCGCACAACCTTATCCAGCTCATCAACCCTTTTAATATATTAATTCAGTGTTGACAATTCAAGTAGGCGGAGTGTGCATTTGAGCAATTCAAGGAGAAGCACAGACTAGACCAGAGGTCTCCAACCTTTTCTGTAATAAGAGCTACTTATGTCCAATAAGTCATCTTGAGCTTCTAACAAGTATTATTGTTGTTGTAATAGTGGCCACACCAGACAAAATAACGTTAGTGGACACCTTGTGCAAGATTACCAGTACCAAGAACCTCAGTGCATCACTAGTATTGTCAAAAAATGCCTCATCATGGGTAACACATAATAACCGTAACTGCAATGCCCTTATCTCCAACATAATAAATTATTCTGCATTAGAAACACTAATTGCTAAAAATTATCATTGAAATATCAGCTTTGAATATTTTTCAGTAATTCTAATATTTTCAACAAATATCAGCTTATGGGTTCTAAAAATACACACATTTTCAAATGTTGTATTCATATCTTAGTTAAACCAAGCAAAAGCTTCTGTTTTAATAGGCTGGTTTGCACAGACGGGAGCTACTTACTGGTAGCTGAAGAGCTACCAGTAGCTCAAGAGCTACTGGTTGGAGAAGCCTGGACTAGACAATCTAATTGTAGGTCATCAGCAGGCAAATTCCTTACACCTCAGGCCTCCCCTACCTGTAGAAAGAATAAAAAGAGAGGCCAGGACTCCACCTTTAAAACATGTATCCCAAAATATACTATTATGAAGCTGGCAAATAGCAGGCTTTCTTGGTTAAGGTCAAAATAAATAATTTTAAATGTAAGAAGAGAAATTAATCTCAAGTTTGAGGATCACCTTAGGCCCCCATCAGCTTGCATTTCTCCTCTCATCACACCAGTTGTACGTTAGTGAAAAAAATCACTATACATTAGCCAGAATGATTGGTGTCTATTTATTTTACTTTATTTTGTCCAACACTAGTGCACCCTAGAGCGTTGTGGCTGTGATAGAGAGGCGCAAGCTAAAACAGCACGTCCTGTACGCAACAAGACCTATTAACAGAAAAACACTTTGCCAGGCTTTTAAAAGGCTGAATAACTCTGGATTTTTAAAAAAGTTTTATCAGCAAGTTATTACTAAGTCTCGAAGCTAAGTTGGGAAAGAAGCTCCTTTTGGCCTGGGGAGAGGGGGACAGCATTAGAGAGAAAATATCAAAGATCTGGTACCCTGTGGAGTATAGTGTTGAAGACTGTTAGACAGCTTCTAATTCTCCTGTTTGTTAAAGATCATACAAGTTGGGCAAAATACATTTGAAATGCACTCTTGTCTAGCTAAACAGCCAATTCTGTTCCTGTTGTGTGATGATACATGATCTAAGTTCTGCGGTTTTTTGACACTCCTAATGCCAAAGTTCTTAGCCGAATGAAGAGATGCCTGCAGATAACCCCAGTAGAGGCTGTTCTAGTGATGGAGCCTAGAGTGAATACAGAAGAAAGCCAGAGATGCTTATGAGTCTTTGGTTTAAAAAAATAAATACAAACTTTAGCACGTTCATCAAATGGAAACATGAGACGGCAACTCTGTCTCAAATAATTGCAAAAAGGGACGGTTTGTCCAACCGCACTCATAACTCCTTCCAGTACTAGTTCATAATCAGCAGGAAATCAGTTAATTGTTACACTTGTGATGCTTACAGAAACTGTTGCCTGAAAGTTCATTGGGATTACTGCTGTGTGGTACAGCGATAAATTCATGACTACCACAACTATATCTGTACAGCTAAAGTTTGAATTGATACTTGACTCATTTGTAGGTAAAGCAGCAAGTAGATTAGGCAAATTGAGCATTTTCATTCGTTTTAAATGTTATTTATTCCATACGGTCAAGGCATGAAGTTGCACAGATCACATTTTGTAATGTTAATTCTGTTGAAACATATGTTTTGATAAGAACCAACTTGAATCATAGCTAAATATTGCTGTGCTTTTTCACTGATAAGAAGTAAAAACCGTTCTAGTATAGTCAGCAGTTAAGCCAGAAAGTTCAATTAAGAGATATATATATATATATATATATATATATATATATATATATATATATTTTAAATGGATCCTGTCACTGTAGATTAGTGGTAAACCAACCAACACTCTTTCCACTTGTAACTTTAAGGCTTTAAGGGGTACCAAAGGACTGTAGTTAAGGTAACGAAGGACATGTATAGTTGAGGAGATATTGCTAAAGAGTATCTGTTAACTACCAGTAAAATGGAAAAAGAGAAAGGACACGAAGTGAATGTGGTATCAACAAGTGTACATCACTTATGATGTGATGTTGATAATGCAATCTGTGGACAAAGAGCATAGGCCAGCCTTTTATGCATCACTTCAACACCTGCTCAGTGGGCTACCATTTTTAGGTCTCGCTTAGGCAGCGCTTGCGTCATCTCTTTGGACTTGCTGTATTCCGGATATGTATATATACAAGGGGTATACCCAAATCACCCTCCTATTCCTGGGTATGGGACTGCATTTCGCTGACGGTCGGAGTGGAGGATTGAGAGAGTCATTGCTGACCTCAGTTGCTGATAGTTGGAGCAGAGGATCGGGAAAGTGATTAGTGGCACTTGGCTGAACTGATTGGTAGGCAGTGCGAATCCCTGAAGTAGTGATTTATTCATGTTTAGCCTCATCGGTGAGAGAGGTGTATTTAGTTTGTCCTGGTTGCACGAGATTCGTGTCACACTTAAGGAGTTTTGTCCCATCATTGTTCCATTGCCCTTGTCCTGAGGAGGCCAAAAGGAATCTAAAGGCTGAAACGCGTCCGTGTCGACAAGACAAGCTTCGGAGGAGTCCTTATAAAAAACAAGCGATTGATTAGATTTGTGTGCCATATATGAGCTAAAAAGGCTAAAAGGGTGCCTTTGTTACTGGCACACTGTGACTACCTCTGTGTGTATCACTCAGATTATATGCGTGAACACTAGTAGCAATATTGAGTTGGGGATTGGTAACATTTAATTTAGTTCATAGGTTGTCTTTACACACTGTTTATGTATTTGTGTATTTTTGTATAATTTTTTGTCATTTAAGGTGTTGTTCAAAGATCGGTCCCATTGTGTATGTGTATCCTTAAACAGTTAGGCAATACACTTGTGTAGGACTGTAGATGGGGTAATTGATTGTTCCCATACCTAAATAAAAGAGATATATTGTTTCCTCCGTACTTATCCCCTTTTTTGTACATGTATTCAGGATATGGGCATGAAGCTCCACCCACTTTCCGCCCATTTTTAGGTTGAGCCTGGGCAGCTCATGCGCTGCTCTGCGAGGGATGCTGTATTCGAGTATGGTCTTGAAGCTCCGCCCACTCTCCGCCCATATTTTTTATTGGCATGTCATTGTCCTTTTGTAAATGCTGGCTTTTGATTTGTTAACAGGCTTGTTAGTCCCTCCTTAGTGCCACTTTGTCTTCATTTGTAACCTCCCATGAGGACTGGCCCTTTGACATCTGTTACACGGTATGCCTTATTTAGTCTGTAAGCACTAATTTCTTTCATGAATTTTTCCTACTGCAGGCACGACATGCTTTCCTGCAACATTCAGCGGGCCATGCACGCTTTCACTTTCCAAGCAGCCCGGGATAATGGCGGCCGCTTCTTTGAAGTGAAATAGGTCTCCTATTTACAAGAGTTTGAGCTATTGGCATAGTAAATGACAATGCCTTTTTATTTGTGTTATTAATCATAACGGATAAATAAAAGGCATTGTCATTTACAATGCCAATAGCTTAAACTCTCGCAAATGCTTGTTTAATTGGCTACTGTTACTGTCCTTTGTAAATTGTGGCTTTTCATTCGTCAATGGGCTTAGTAGTCCCTCCGCAGTACCGCCTTTTCTCTTGTTGTAACCTTCCATGAGGACTGCCCCTGTTACATGTGTTGTTACTCTAGATGTTTTAATTACAGCCTCGGAACAATATTTTGTTAAATCACTTTCTCCTGCCTACTGTTGCAGGCAGGACACACTCTCCACTAATACTTTTTTATTTTTAACCAGCGCTGCACGCCTCCGCTGCAATAATGGCGGCTAAGCCTTTCTTTTGATATTTGCGGCTCGCCTAACTCAGCCGCATAACTTTTTATTTTTTAATTTTTCTATTTCTTTACCTTTCTTACAATGGCGGCACACCCCGCTTTAGCTTTAAGCACCTCATGCTAAAGCGCGGGTGCCGCGATTGCTTCAAAAGTAAATAAATGCATCCCACGCCTTTTTACAATCTTTTTTAAAAAATGTCTTTACTTTTGAAGCAATCGCGGCACCCGCGCTTTAGCATGAGGTGCTTAAAGCTAAAGCGCGGGTGCCGCCATTGTAACAAAAGTAAAGAAATGGCGGCTACACACTTTTTCTATTTGGAAATGGCGGCTCCAGTGCTTTAGCTTTGAACATCTTAAGCCAAAGCTTGGGGTCCGCGATTGCTTCAAAAGTCAATGAATAGAAGAGAAAAAGTAGCTGCACAATTATTATTATTTTTTTTCCCTTTTCTGTTTCTTTACTTTTCTTACAATCGCCGCACCCACCTTTAAATTTAAACATCTTAAGCTAAAGCGCGGGTGCAGCAATTGCTTAAAAAATAAATCAATAGAAAAAAAAAACATTTGCAATGCAATAGCTCTCGCATTACTGAAGGTTTGAGCTATTGGCGTTGCATTATTATTAGCAACGCCAATAGCTCAAACTTTCAGTAATGTGAGACCTATTGCATTGCAAATGCTTGTTATCTTCTAGCAGGCTGATGCATGATATGGGAAGCTAGACTACTACCTAACCTGCACAATAGGGTTACTTACCACCCAAGCTTGTACTAAAAAGGCTCTCATTAACTACAAAGACCCAGCAGAAAAGCAAACGGTAAGGCTCCAGATCACAAAAAATTAAAATCGTCGAGAAACTAAGGGCACTGAATTAAGGGCAGTCCCCACCTGACTTCTCCTTTCTGTACCTCTGTCTCTACTTGTCCATCTCCTTCTACACTTCGCCCTCCCTCTATCTGCTCTGCTTTCTCTACCTCTCTTTTAGTTCTTTACTTCATATCTCTCCAGATCTATCCCTTGATGAACCTCCTCTCGCCCTCACTAAACCCCGGCGCTTCCCTACACTTCCCCTTTTTATCTACTCTCTATCTCCTTCTACCACTTTCTGCCTTTTTCTCTGCATCTCCTATCTATGTCTCTCCGTATTTCACATCACCTCTCCTACCTCACCCTTCTTTCCCTCCCTTTATATACCTACCCACTCTTGCTGGAAATCAACTCTCTTCACTTCAGCCTCTCCTCTCTTAAATACACCCCACTCTATCCAATTTCTTTCTCTCCCTTTCCCTTATGCTCGGTCTTTTTATTTTTATTTTTTATTTTATTTTTTTAATTTTTATTATTTTTTCCTTTCTGTACCCCTCAACCCAGTTTCCCTGCTTCTTTGTTTCTCTCCCCCCCTCATTTCTCTTTCCATCTCACCTCCCTGTTTCTCTCCTCTGTCTACTTCACCTAACTCTCTGCCGCCTCCTCCTTTTACGTCACTTTTGCCTCCTCTCTTATCTGTTTACCTCCACACTGTGAACCTTTTTTTTTTTTCTCCCCTCATTTTCAGTCACTGCATCATCTCTGTGCCTTTTTATATATAAATAACCCTTTCCTTATACAAAAGTGTACTTCTGTTCTCTCTTGCTCACCATTATTGCACTCTATCGGCACACCACTCTTTCCCTACTTAACTTCTCTTTCCTCTACAACTACTCTTTTGCCTTTTATCCCTTTGCTTCACCTGTGTCTGTCCTACTACTCTTTACGTGTACTGTCTTTCTGTATCTCACTTATGTGACACTCAGACATCCTCATTCTGCCTCTCGAACTTCTTGTTTCACCATGTCTCTCTAATGCTTTTTTTTTTCTTAATTTTTTTAAATTTTATTTTAACATCACCCTTTTCCCTTTCTCTATTTGTTTTCCTCTCCCTATCTAGTTCAGTCTGTACTGCACTTCAATTAAAATTCAATTCAAAATTCTTTATGCGGCCGAATAAAATGGACCATAAAAGCAAATGATATCAAAATACAAATCCACAGTGTGACAAAAGTAAGAATCCAAATGTACATTAATTTAAAAACATTTAAAAGTGTGATTACCTCCGTGCATTTTAGGTCTCGGAGTTCATCGTATAACCAAGTTAAAAAACGCGAACACGGACACAAATACACAATTATCAAGCAAGGTAGGACGACAAAAACCTCAAATAGGGTCCACTATGTGCTCCTAGCTAATGCTAAAAGAAAAGAAGAGCAACACCTCGATCTAATGCCATCTGATGGAGGGGGGATTCTGTGCAAGGAAGTTAGCCATTCATAGTTTTTCTGGCCCGAATGACTGCTTTCAGAAAAGCACACACGGAAAAAGAAGTTTCGTATGAGCTTAAAAACTGTAACTGGAGCAGGGCTACTCTACACTGTTGGAAACCTAGTTTGCGTAGCAAAGGCTGGATAAAGGGCTTGCGTGCTAGACTGTACAATTTGCAAAAGAACATAAAGTGCAAAAGTGACTGTGCAGATTTATTATCCCAGGGGCAGATCGAATCTGTGTTAACAGCGGAGTCGGGGGGATTAAAAAAAAAAAAAGTAACCAATGAATGGATCCTGTCCTGAGACGGAAAAGAAGAGATCTCTCCCATCTTGTGAAGTCTAAAGACAGATATATGGGAGTAAAGCCTGGTAATAAGGATCTGTAGTAAGTAAAAACTGAAGATTTAACCAACTTTGTTTTCATTCTTAGATATTCACTATACATACAAATTGCTTGCGTGGACTGGATGGAACTACTACAAGAGAATCTTACAATGAAGAGCATTAACAAAAGTTAACTGGACTGTGTGCTTGAGTGTCCAATCTTTGGATATTAAGCATTGGGCCACTAAAGATTTTACCAAGTAACCCTCTCTGTCTTTCTACAATGGGTGGGAGAGGCTGGTTAGAAAATGATTCCATATAATATTGTTGCAATCTACAAGGCAAAACATTTTAGATCAGTCGCTAAAATGAACTGCTTTATCAATGCTTGCCAGGCTTTCTTTTTTAACTATTTGATTGGAGACTACTGGGCAGCTTGATTGTTTTTGCCCCCTCCCCCGTTTAATGCATAAGCCCCCAATATTGCCCAGGGCCTCAAAAATCCTTAAGATGGAACTGAGCTCCATAATTGGTCAGGGTGACTAGAAAGAAAACAAAGAAGATCCACAGATACAACAGTAGTGCTTATTGTAGGGAGAGTAGGGGGGAAAACCCATATTATGTCATGGAAAGGAGTCTCCAGGACACCCTTATGACTTGCATAAATACGCCCAACACTTTGTGGTGTGTGCTTTTTTTTTTTTTCTTCCTTTTTCCCCTCTCCCCTCTCTCTGCATGTTGAGCTGGCCCGGTGTTTCCTTAAGCAGTGATGTAATCAATGATGTCATAGAACATGTCATGATTGATGTAATATGTGTGTTCATAAGCTGTGCATGGCAGGGCGCAAGTTATAGATAGCTGTGCTAACTATAACTGGTGAATTTGTGTTTTTGTTTTAGTTCAAAACGTTAATGTTGGCACTGACTTATTCACCTAACTATAGTGTTACTTTAATACCTTTTTTTTTTTTCTTCAGTGGATTTCTAGGTTTTTGTTAACAAAGTAATATTTTATTACCATCCACAAAGCCGTGCACGGCCAAAGGGAGTTGGCCGCCTGACCTGTGGCCAGCCCGTGCGGCAAACCCCCACTGACTTCCTTCAGGATTATGTGGGCCAAGTGGCACCACCTCCCCCCAACTCCATTAAGCCCATTGGGCCCTGTGGACCCCAGAGCGTTACATTTTGTTTTTTAGGTCGAGCCTAGCGCAGCGCGCATGCGCTGCTCTATGGGAAGCTTCATGTGAGCACTCCAAACTTCTCCGTGTGGGTCGGACTCCTCCCACACATTGGATTGGCCTTTGCGTGTGTCTTTCAATAATGAAAGCACGCAAATGGCCAAAGGCGGGTGCATGTCCCACCTCTCCTCCAAAGGTTCACTCCCACGGCGTTTTTGCTCTCGGGAGCGAGCAGCGGCGCGCAGGCTGGCAGCTGCATTCCTCCCTCATGGATCAGGTTACTAATTAAACACAGCGCAGTCGCTTTCACTTTAGCGGCCATGCTTGTTTAAGTTTGCCTTGCCTCAGGATTGTGGATTGTTGAGCTTCAGAAGTGGTGAAACAACTGCGCTTAAGCTGACACAATTGCATGCTTAGCAGACAACATTTTCATCTTGAAATCGCTCGCAACGCTTCCGCACAACTGGGGATACTGCGCCCCTCATCCATGTTAACATATTTTAATTTTATGTGCTTTATGTGTTTTTGTACATAAAAAAAAAAAAATATTGCAAACTCACCCCAAGGTTTTGGAGCGCTTTATACAGAGCCTCCCGCCGATACTCGACCCCCTCTAGTGCTAGTTTCAATTCCGCCCTCGGAACGCGAGTGAAAAACAAGAGCTAGAAGTGGACAGTCTTAAAATGGTGCGCGCACGGTTGGAAGATGGCGAATGCACTCCCATTGCCCTCTCTTGTTCCCTGTCCGTGTTGTGGCTGAGAGGGGTGGGGGTCCTCGTTGTTCATGAAGCAGTGCTAGGCAGCGCTTTCCCAGGATGAAAGCTGCTTTCTTGTTTCTCTTGTTGCCTGCAGTAAGTCAGCTGCTGTCTGAAGCCGGGGAAAAGTGCCTGCCTGCAGGGCCTCTAAAGTACATAGTGTAGGTGTGCTGCTGACTCTCGCCTGTTGTCTCCCTTATTTCTGCAGGAATGTCACTGTATGCAAAGCGCGCATACATGAACAGAACCGCTTCTAGGTGCTCTGGTTGAGCAGTATGTCAATGTTAATCTCTCAGAGGATACCAAATCTATTTTCCTGAATGCCCAACTCCAGAAACGCGGACTGTACTTTTTCCTAACAGCATTCTATGTATAAGGAAGTGGTAGCAATTTCCGTCAGGCAGCTTCTCTTGGATTCCAGCCATCCACGTGGGAGATTAGTTTTAACTGCTGGCCTCGAACGTTTCAGAGTTAAGCTCTGTTTTTTGTTAACTTTTTATTGTCTAGCACGCCTCTGATTTATTGTAGAGAGCAAATGGGGTCTCTGCTTTTTATACTTCACTCGCCGTCTGCTGGGGGAAGTGACATTGTAGTTCAGCCAGGATAGGGAAGAGGTGTAAGAATAACAGAGGTGTGTGGTGTTTTATGATTATTATTATCTATCAGGCCTTCCCACGTGGACAATCGCACACATCTTGTATCCCACTACTGCAGGCCCTCTTTCTTGCGGTACTTTATAAATTAAGGTTTATTTTCCTTATTTTTTAAATGCTATGTCAGTTTATTTATTTTTTCTCTTGTAGCACAAACATTAACCCATGGGATGTTAGTGCTTTACTGTAAAAAGGCTGGCAGATTGGATCAAATGTTTTGTTAATATTGCAGCATTTGCTCTTATTTTTTATGCTACAAATGATGGTCGGTTTTTAGAGGCATCTTTTAGCTTTGGCAGTGATCCTGTAGCTTGTCACAAGCTACATGAGCCTCATAGGATTGGGGATTTTCAGGTAAGAGGTTTGGAGGTTAGTGTATACTTATAGAAATTGTTACACTTGAACAAAATTGGGGGCTTAATTTAAGAGAGGTGTGAGAAATCGTAATTTTGTCAGTGAAGTTTTGAAAAGGCGATAGATGGGCTTCACACTTCAACAAAATTGGAAGTTTGCCCACTTTGCACTATGCTGCTTTTGGCAAAATTCCCCTTTGTAAAATGACAGAATATTTTCTTTTTTATTTATTTATTTTAAACTAGGTGTTGGAAATGTTTTATCCCAATTCTTTTTAGGTCTGGACTAGAGACGGCTGTAACTGTTTTGTCCAATCGCAAGTTTTCCTAAAAATGAAGTGTTTCGTTCCAAACATCCATTGGTTTGTTTAACTGGCATTCCCATTTTGCGTCTGCCCACTACAGCATAAACCATAGGGCAGTAGGTCAGTCCTTTTAGCTATTGGCTGTCTTGCACTGTGATTGGTGCCGTTTTGATCTTGATAATGTGCTCATCTGCCTGAAAGGGAGTGTCCTTAAGTACGAGTGCTGGACTGACCATGCTGCTGGAACACTCCATTTTTGGGGCAATTCTTTTGTACGCTACACATTTGCAAAATGTTTTAATCTTTAAAAAACATTGCATATTTGATATGGATAGACCCAGTGACTGCCAGTGCCTGTTTAACTTTGCAATTTTGACACTGCTCCCAAAGCTGCAAGCTTCCATCTGCTGCCCCTACACCACTGCAAGCTACCCGACATTGCTCCCAATGCCCGAATTTTCACAGGTTCAAATTTGGGCTTGATATAACCTTACACATATTTAAGAACCAAGCTAAAATAGAACCACCCAGGATAATGTGCTGCATGGCTAAACACTTATGAGGTCCAAAAGGCGAGACCTATTGGCTATGCCAATGCTTGTTTTGAAGGGGTAGGGGACCAAGTGCCCACCCCCTCCCTGAGCCTCATTAGGCCCTGGGGACCCCACCCCCCAGGGCCCTATATATTTTCAAGAGAAGAGGGGCCAAGTGGACCCTTCCCAAGCCATATTAGGCCCTGGGGACCCCTTCCACAAGCCATTATAGGCCTCGGAGCCCAACCAGGACAAAACTTACAAAAAGGGGAGGGGGAGGACCGCATGGTTCTTTAGGTCCTAGTAAAGGTCGTGTTTTTTTTTTTTTTTTTTTCTCTACTTTTTATTAAAGGTGAGGGGGCCATGTGTCGTCCACCCCCCTCCCCACCCCCCACCCATCACCTTATCCAATCATTTCGGCCCCAGGGCCTATAAAGGCTAGGGCCTCTTCCATTAATAAAAGAATTGAGCACCGGCCGGCATTTTAGGTATGGTTTTTTAGGTCGACCCTGGGCAGCGCATGTGCTGCTCTGCGAGCCATGCAGTATTGGAGTATGTACTTGAAGCCCCGCCCACTCTCCACCCATATTTGTCATTGACTTGTGTCATTGTCCTTCGTAAATGCTGACTTCTGATTCGTTAATAGGCTTGTTTGTCCTTTCTTGGTACCGCCTTGTCTGCATTTGTTACTTACCGTGAGGACTGACCCTTTTACTTGTGTTGTTACACAGTATGTTTCAATTACATCCTCCAAGCACTATATTTTCTTGAAGGGCTTTCTCCTGCCTGCTTTTGCAGGCAGGACACACTCTCCCACAATGGCTTATTTATTTTTTTATTTCACTAGTGCGACAGCCTTAGCACAAATAATGGCGCTGCACTTTTACTTTTGTTTCCTTGCGATTCCAAACACGGCCGCATGATGATTTTCTTTTTTTATTTTTTTTAGTTTACTTTGTTCAATGCTGGCACCCGCGCTTAAAACGCAGTTGCTGCGATTGCTTCAGAAGCAAAGAAGTGGGGGGGGGGGAAATCTTTACTTTCCCTAAAGCAGATGTGATTTCGCCGTAGCTGCGGCGTGTATGGGGCCTCCTTGCTTGACTCTCCAGCAGCAGCCCAGCTCGAGTTCAGTGTCAGATCAGACTCCCACAGCCCCACCTCCGCCTTCATTTCCTGTGTTTACGAGGAAGCAGCTGCAGCACCTCACCGGTCGCACTTCAAAAGAACAGAGGGCTGAAGGGACCAGTTTTTTTATGGGCCATCTGTCTCCCGGTGGCAGCAGGAGAAGCTTCGGCAGCATTCTTGTTTTCATTAGAGTTGTACCAGGGGTAACTGTTTTGTAATATGCTTGGTCTTCCAAACATAAAGAACGAGCATTTGCAATGCAATAGATCTTGCATTTGCGAGAGTTTGAGCTATTGGCATTGTAAATGACAATGCCTTTTATTTAAGTGTTGGTTTTTAATACATAAATAAAAGGCATTGTTGGGGGCACTAGAGGGCGCGCACGCAAGATGGCCGCACCACTGTGACGCTCCGGCGGCCTGGAAGATATCCGTCATCATCCTGCTTCCGCATGGACTCTGATCCCAAAAGCGATCAAAATTAAAATCGGAACGTGCCTGGGTATAGCTGGTACGATCAGATATGTGCTGTCGGCCGGAATCAGACTGGCTGTCTCAAGGCCCCGTAGAAGCGTGTGCGCAGGGAACGGGAGTGAAGCCAGGCGCGCGGAACTGAGGCCTGCTGCTGGTGGAGAAGCCCACCCTGGCCTACGAGAGCATTGCGACGGACAGCGGGGTCGGACCTCTGTCCCTGAGGGCCTAGAAGCGGCGACGGTTAGTAGCTGAGACTGCCACAAGACCTGGCCCCTACGTGCTGCGGCCGAGGCACGGCCGCTGGCCATTCAAGTCTGCCCTGAAAAAGTAGGTGCACAAGGAGCAGGAGTGAAAACGAGCGGGCGGAGTTGAGGCCTGCCGCTGCTGGGGAAGAGACCCGCCCTGACCTACTAAAGCACCGCAGCAGACTGCGGGGCTGGACCTCCGTCCCTGAGAGCCTGGAATCAGCGACGATTGGCTGCTGTGACTTCCGCGGCATCCGGTCCTTGAACGCAAGTGGCGGCTGAGGCACGGCCGCTGGTCACTCAAGTAAACAAACGAGGCCTCCCGGGGAGACGGGGCCTATAGAGACATGTGTGCGAGAGCGGGACCTGCCGCGGTTGAGCGGGGACGCCTATTCTGCGAGGCAGGTCTGGCGAGCGCTGGGACCGGGCGCCCCGTCTCTGGGGGGGTCTAGGCTCCGCGGCAACTGGGACTGTTGCGCGACCTGGCCTTGAAAACTTGCGGCGGAGGAGACGCAATCACGGGCCATACATGCAGAAAATCGGAGCCTGCCAACACACATGGTGAGAATGGCCTGAATGGTGTCCCCTGCTTTTTAGACTAGCCTCTGGCAGTGATTAAATATGGCACCCTGCTCAGCCGGAACAGAGGGTAAAGAGAGTAGGGAACCATCTCTCTCCCCATTAGCAGCATCTAGAGTCAAAGTCTCTTAGTGGAACTCCACTGCTCATCAGAAGCGGGTGCATTGCATGGCTCCTGACCGCCGGTGAGGAGCGACCGACTCACCAGAATCGGACAATCTTACGGCTGCCTGGGTGGGTAACTGCCGAGAGGTGAAATTAACACGAAACAGGGTAAGACTCCTGGCGCTGCATTGCGCCCCCCCCCCCCCCGAACAGCTAGAGATGATGTGAACCTTGATGGCCGCACCAGTTGGATCAGACTCCTCACTGAAAAGCCGCGGCAGGCAGTGACTATGAACCAACACCTGACATATTGAAAAGCTGATCGAATTAAACCAGCAACTCGGGCGATACTCTCTGGCACCTACCCGTCACCAGCATACGACGGTCGCAACTTCCAGCCGGCATACGAATAGATCAACGTAACTAACTAAACATTGCCTCGTGTGTAAGCAGTATAGCCATTGCATTACTCAGTCGGATAATAAAACCGAGCGGAACAGCTGGGCAGGACAGAAACCAATCAGGCTAAACTGCCATTTTAGCCCCGGAAGACGCCTCAAAGCTAAGGTGATACTGAGCAGCAGTCCACTGATCCACCAAACGACGCCCTGCATCCCGCAGAAGATGACCTAAAAGCGCTCCTCATTATCATGAAGCATAGCCTCACCTCAATAGCGACCAAAATGGACACCATGTGCAATCGGATAGACTTCATGGCCCAAAAACTGGAGAAGCATGATGCACGCATTGGAGAAGCAGAACAACAAATCTCCAATCTAGAAGACACCGCGACAGCCAGGAAGTCGCAGCTGTCGCAAATGGACCGTCTGTTAAAAGTCATAGCTGCCAAGAATGAGGATCTTGAAGCGCGCTCAAGGCGCAAAAACATACGTATCCTAGGAGTGCCAGAAAGCGCCAACACTGGCAAAATGAAAGAATTTGTTGAACAGATGCTTTGCAAAGTCTTTGGCACCGACGCATTCTCTGCCCCACTGGTGGAGAGGGCACCTCGCTCCCTGGGTCCCAGACCGCCTCCAGGAGCACCATCCAGGCCCATAATTGCCAAGCTGCTCAAATATAGGGACCGAGACTCAGCACTGCGGATTGCAAGAACAAAACAGCAACTCGTGTATGAGGGACACAATATTGCTTTATACATGGTTTCAAGCTTGCGGTCCAAGAAGCCAGGAAGAAATTCGCATCGGTCAAGAAGAAAATACTCCAGGCGCAAATAGACTATGCGATGATGTATACTGCTCGACTTCGAGTCACCCATCAGGGAAAGCAGCAATTCTTCACTAACCCACAACTAGTGGAAGATTTCCTTAAGAGACTAAAGATGCAGCGGTTGAATCGAGAGAGGGAGGACTCTGAAGCCCGATCACCATCGCAGCAGTCAGATAATGATTGACTGAAACTGTATCAGACTGGTCCTGAGTATGAACAGTGAGTTGCATGAGCGAACATGTCCTGTAGTGTAGCTCCTATTTCCCTAATAGGCTCTGCGCATTGGAATAATATATCCTATAGGTTTGACATAGGACTAAGGTCAGTATGTCCCTATCGAGTATATTAAACTTAATTACTTGTGCCAGCTAGCTCAGAGGCCACTAGAAACTCCTTGACAACAAGAAGGGAGTAGTTTCTGGCAGCCGCAAAACATGACCACTGTGTTTCCCTTTAGAATCAGAACGTGTCCCAGAGTCGTGGAAACAATAGATAACTATTTCACTCAGCTCAGTCGTGCATGCTTAGTTTTCTCCAAGTTACACAGAAAGAACAGACTGGCGTTTCAATAAAAGATTTATTGAACAGTCTTGTTTCTGGTGTAAGTAAAATGTGCTGTTACGATCACAAGACAGTATGCGAGATAAATAGTGTACAGTGTGAGCAGTAGAAATAAATAATACTGCGAGAGCATTATCTTTTAGTACATATGCTGTTACATAAATAACACAGACTAAAAATGCGAGTACTCATACGATGCGTTTCTAATCTAGTTCTACCCCAATGTACCTAACCTAGGTATAGGACGAGGTATGAAGTAGGTGAAGTATTCCTTATTATGGTATACTAAGAGTACGCTAACCCCAGTATGCCTAGTATGCCAAGAGTCCCTCTAGGTTCTAGTCTGCTCCATACCTGAAGAATGAGAGCGGTAGGAATCTTTGCCAGACTCGAACTCCAACACCCCGCAAGGGAAGTCAGATCACTGGAAGCTGGACACTCTGCGTGCAGGGATGACAGCGTCTTCTCAGTACGTCAGGCCGGGAAACGGTCTCCTCTGAAGTCTAGGTCTCCTCTGATTTACAGGGGCTAGGGAAGGTATATTTATACCTGAGAAGCACCTAAGAATGTTAGTATTGACGTGAGTCGGACAGCGAAAGACGTCATGAATGAACCCCTAAGGAATAATGGTTCATGCATAATATAGGAGTCCTTGAAGAAATCAATAGTCCTGGACTAGGGAAACTCCCACAGCCTAAGGGTCTGTTCTTCAAGAACTCGTTGTGACGTTAGGGTGGACGAATGTCAGAGACCATGCCTGTATTTGGAGTGCACGGTTAATGCCTAAATAAGGGCTGGGATTTTATGCCTATATAAGGGCAGGGCGAATTGTGCCTATATAAGGACATGATACTGGAAAGCCCGTTTATGGACACCCTAAGAGGAATACAACACCCACTCCACTTTCGTGTGTACGATAATACTAAAATGCTAAACATTTAAAATGCTAAACATTAAAATGGAGTACCGCATATTTCTAAAATATTTCATAAAACCATTTAAAAAAGGCATTTAAAAAACCTATTAGAATGCAAAAAGGTACTGTACATTTGAAGCATTGCTTTTCATTTCAGGCATAAAGTTCGAAAATAAATGCAATTGGAATGAAATAAGCAGTAATATTTATATGTGACAGAAAATGATCGATAAGGTGTTCAAAAATCAGTCATTTCATGTCATGAAAATTAATGAACTGTTTTAGACCCACAAGATGACTAAGTGTCCGTGGAAGTACCTTGAAGTCTGTATTATAAGGCTAGTTCTACTTTAAGCAGATTGTAGTGCCATTTTCGTTCGAAAAATGGGAAAGAGTTCAATTTTGGTAGAGTTCCAAGTTGTTTTGAAAAATGAAGGCCAAATTGTTACTGCATCTCTGGAACACTGTATGCTGAATCAGTCAGTTCACGGGTCTGGTGTAAACATGAGATCATCTACTTCTATAGACAAAACATCGTCCACTGTAGTTGGTGTCAGTTGGAACACCTCGTGTAGCAGATTAATTGCACAGAGATGTGAAACTTTGCTTCCAGCATTTGGTGCCGCAGCAAAGTTCGCGTCCGTTGTTACCTGTGTGCCTGTAGATCTTTCTTGTACCTCAGCATCAGCCGGAAGCGTCTGTGAGATCTCAATGAATGCTGACATCAGGATTGGTAGCCTCTGGGGACAACACAGAGCATGGGCCGTTATCGGGACCAGCAGAGTATCGACATCCGTTGGCGTAGCTGATGGAATTGTTAGACAGGTGTCCAACACGCATTCTTCACCGCATAGCAGGCATCGTAGAACAGGTAAGATGCAATCTTGCCAGATTGGTCTAAATGACAGGAACCAAGTTGTGTTAAGGTCCCGTAGACGAGTCATGCCCAATAGCTGTACTATTCGCTCACGGCACTTTCGTTCAAGGAGAGCTTTCTCCATTTCGCTCGGAGTGATGTCTGCGAATAGGCTGGCCATAGCGCAATAGTAGGAAGAGAAATAGAATTCCGGCAGCAAGTGCTAGAATTAATGGTATGCCACCAAACACCGAATGTGCAAAGTTCGGGATGATTCCGAGTATTGCCTGGAAAGGTGCTAACAGACCGGTACAGAGGCTCTTAAATACATGTATAATTCCACTTGTATCAGACATGTTGAAGATACGTGATATCATTTCTACGAAATGTATAGGGCAGTTTGTGCGTATTAAAGTCTGTATCTCAGCCGAAGTCCTTGCTACTTGTAGATCATAGGTTTCCTTGGCCGAGGTCAAAGGCACTTTTTGCTGTAAAAGCATGGCTTTCATTCTGCTCAAAGTATCAAATCTTATAAAAGAGACGTTTAGCGAAGGCCATAGAGGCGACTCCCTGACTGTGTCTATTGGGGCAAACAATACTTGCATACAGCAAGTGACCCTGGAGTTGACCGTTACTAGATATGGGATGCCTTGCAACATGCCACAGCAACTCTGATCATTCAACATGAGGTAACTCCCATTAGAAAGTTGTCCAAACGTTGGATTAATCACAGCAGCTGGTGTACCCTGCTGATGGCAAGACAAATTTGCCACAGAACCATTACAAGCCCCGTGTAAAGAAATGTCCTGACATATAAGCGAACCGCTTAGTGCAAGTTTACAGTTTGTACCGCTCAAAAACACTTCACGATCCCCACTCCAACATCTATATGTATACAGTAAATCCCAAGATGTCTTAATGTATTCCTTACCCAACCTTTCATATTTGCCTGCTTGCATTTGTCTGAGGCAATACTGAAACTGAAAAGTACTCACAGGTAATGTTGTTTTGCCATGAATAAGCCATTCTGTAGCTGGTTTTTCTGCCACTGTGAATGGTAACTTTTCCAGTTTTTCAATGCTTAGCACTGTATACCTTGCTCCTCTTTGTGCCAGTTCGATCTGTTTATCAGTTAGATTGTATTCTGCAAACAGAGCCGTTGTGTTGATAAAACGCCAAGGCACATAGCCCGCTCGCAAAGATTGCAGCGTCCAGCTTAATAACATAATAGAACGTAATTGAGACTGGCCTTGTTGTAACATCGCCAAATCTTGTTCTAGTATGTCGATAGCAGAGGATACAATGCCATCCAATGAATATATTCTGGAGGACAAAGTTGTTAACCCATTGTCGACCACAGAGAGTGTTTTCTCTAAATTAATACGCTCAAGTTCACGTATTCGTTCTGCGGCCTCTATCTGTGATACTTTCCATGCTTCATTATAGGCAGCATAAATGCCGGCATATATGAAACGTTTTTGACGCGGTTTTCTTGGTCCAAGCAAGAATTCCCTAAGGTCTGCGTCCTTTTTAAGTAAGGTTAAGTCTTGTTTCACATCCTGTAGTGTAGACTTATGCAGCCAATCGAGGCATAATTTTCCTACACTGTATGTTGTTACTACCCCCGGATGTTGTCTTTGGACGTATCTTGGGTCTGGCCTATTAATAGTAAAGCCCTGAGTTTTATTCAGGAATCTTTCCTGACAGTTATTCGTGTCTGTGGGCCAGATCAACCATTTTTTCCAATCTGGATTAGATCTGTTGAGTTGTAGTATATGCAGTGCTTTAAATGGGCCGGTACTCACCGGTACTAAGTACCGGCACTTCTAAATTTTCTGCCTTTGAGTACCGGAACTTTTTCTCGTCCCAAAGAGTACCGGTACTCATGGGGCAGCAAGCCAACTTAGTGCAATTTGGCATGCTAAGAAAGAAGTGTGACACAGCTGAGGAGTCGGTCCCTTTTCGTGAAGCACTCGAGTGCTAATCTCCCTTTACAATCTACTAATTGACAACGCCCATATGTATTCAATCAGAGCAGGCAGGGAGTTTGGGAGGGGCCCGCTTCACACTGTGATTATTGACACAGTGTCCACTCCTGCTCTGTGGAGACAATAGCACTGTAGGTGTGGGAGAAGGGCCTGCTAAAAGGCACTTCTCGTGACTCGGGAAACCTAAGAGAAGGCTTCCTGCTGGCGAGTAGGGCAGCACTTGATTGGAGCCAGATCGAGGAGAAAGGTGGTGATGATGACGCTGTAGCACAGCAGTGGGGGGTGCGGTCGGGGAAACAAGGTGTAGTAATGTGGACAACAGAATATGCGTTTCTAAAACACATGAGCTAAATACCCTGTCTGCGTGAACAAGTGCTTCTATGTCCCTGTGCATGTATTTGTATGACTGAGTGTTGTCTGCAGTGTGCATATCTGCACACCATTTAAAGCTCAATTAAATGTAATGTGTGCCTCTGGCCCCGTCCCTTAGTACTGCCCGTAGCCCCGCCCCCATAGCCCTGCCCCCCCCCCTAATCCACATCTCAGGTGAGTACCTGCACTTATTTCTTTCCATTTAAAGCACTGAGTATATTGTCAACTGTCACCACTGCCTGTGTATCGTTATCACTTGCAGGTGCTGGTACAGAAGGTGTGTTCATCTTTGATCTTGGCTAATCCAAGACAAGATGTTTGTTGGATGGTTTCATTCAAAAACATTATTTGTTCAGGGATGATGCAGGCTCCAAATCAAGCTTCTATCCCCTGCACTTGCCATTCTTTAGTACCCCACACAGTTTTTGTGTCTATTGTGTCTTTCCAAAACTCGAAACCCTGTCTAGACAGTTGGGCATTAAATAATGCAGAATAAATCTGTTTTGTATTTGTTAACCTATTTTTCAGTCCTGTCTTGTTTACATTTTATAGTAAAACCTTTCTGGTTCAGATGTATTGTATCCTGAAAAATATGGAAATTTACTAGCAAATGTTTTTGAACTACCTTTAGGTGGTGTAGGACAATGTTCCCATTGGTTAAACATAAACACATTTCTTGGATATGCAGTTTTATGCAAATAATGATGACCATAGTGGTTATAACAATACAGTTGTTCATAGTCTGATGAACCCTCTAAATATTCATGTTTAGAAAATGCAGCAGATTTTTCTAGGTCAAACATTATATCATTGACAGTCTCAAAGTCCCAATCATCTGAATAGGTACTGGACGTAATTAGATCACTTAGTGAAATTTTAAACAAATGTGGAATGTTCAATTGTTCCGTCGGACCGAAGATGTCAAAATCTGTTTTGTCCCACACTATACCATCCTGTATAGGAACAGCTGTGATGTTCACTGATGACAAGTCTCTTGCTTCACGATGGGAGGATTTATGAGGTTTCAAAAGTACGTTCACGTCTTTTCCTTCAGTGTTCACATGGATGTATCTGCCACTTATAAGCACGCTCACAGTTGTTACCAAAGCTAGCCAGAGCAGGAAAACAAAAAGTCCAGATGTAATCCAGAGTTCAATCCATGGAGAAACCAAATAAGTCTTTTTCAGAAAGTGAAGAAAGTCTTGTACTTGCTGTGAGAAGTTGGCCTGGCATATGCTGTCCACTAATTATAGTGGGCACCTTGCACCAGTCCAAACAACCCCTTATTGGAGATAGGTTAAAGACAACCTTTATTGAAAGCTATCCTAGTGGTAGCTATGGAGAGCAGCCTTCAGGCTAAGACTTGAAGGAATATAAAGCAGCTTGTTTTACCAGTCTATAATCTCTTGAGTGACCAAATGAAAGAGCACCACACCAGGTATATATTCAAAATATATGTATTTATTACTAAACACACCCCTCTAGTCTCTTTATGAGGCTAGAGTTCAAAGTACATAAGTTATAAGTTATTTAAACACAGTAATAGCACAAATACACGTTTGGGCCCTAGGGGCGTACCAAACCATATACCAATAAAGTGGTATAAGAACCACGACTGAGCTAGACACTAGGCCTAGAGCCTCTAAAAGTGCTTGGACCACAAGGAACCACCCAAGGTAGTGACACAGGGGACCCACGGGGGACGCGTGCAGTGTAGTAACACAGCCGCGAATCGCCGTTAACTTCTATGGAGAAAGTCGCGGTTTGGAATTTAAAGAAAAGGGACACTTAAAGAAGGACTTGGAGCAAACCCTTTGAGAACTAGGTCGTTCTAGAGTCTCTACCCACGGGAGCACCGGAGTACTCTTGTTACCTCACCCAGGGAAGCCGGGTGCATAGGTGCCTTTCGGGGTCGCGTTTCGTCGTCGATTTGAATGGCGATCTGCTGCAAAGTGCTGCTGGCGACCAAGTGAAAAGTGTCCGGGTGGATCCAAAGGTGGATCGGAGATCTGAAGAACCTGAAAGCAGAGGGGACAGAGTCTGGGTCACTAGCCAGTGACCAGGAAGGCGATGAGCAGATGCCCACCGATGTCGAGTGCTTCAGGTAGGTTGACGGTCGTCTTGACTCTTCAGCCACGAGGTCCAGGAGGCGTTGTCGGCGACCAGGAGCGGGATTCGGGCTGGTACACGATGTCTGTCGAGTGCTGAGGTGTCGGCGACCGGATTGGACCCAACAAGCCTTGGCAACGGCAAGTCTCGATGAAGATGAAGATTGACGATTGTGCAGACCAGCAAGGTCTGAGGAACTCACCCAGCAAGGGTAAGTGAGGGCAAGCCTGGAGCAACCAGGGAGCCCAAGTAGAAAAGGATTGGCCTTCGTGAAGGGCTACTAGCCAACGGGCTAGCGACCGCGAAGGAGCCTCGAGACGGTGCACGTGGAGCTGGCTCACAGGACACTCGTGGAGTGGAGGCCAGTGATCTTCGGTGCAGTTGGTGCTGGAGGCTAGGGCTACTCGGAGCCCAAAGCACGACTTCGTGGGAGACCCAGAAGAGGATGCACTTGCAAATGCGTGCGGTGTCCAGGGGTCACGGTTCCACGTTACCCACGACAGCTACGGGCCTCCGCTTTGCTGGGGACTCAGGGCAGCCTCGGGGAAGTCTGGAAATCCACCTCTGGTGATGCAAAGACTTCGGCGTCCGACGGGAGCTTCAGCGATGCAGACCGGACAATTGCTTCTTTGGTGCCTGCCAAGCAGGGGAGTCACTCCTTGACCCCAAGGGAGATTCTTCTGTCCTCTAATCTTTTAAGTAGAGCGTCGAAGGTCCAGGATTCTGTGTCCGTTTCGTCCAGGGATAATCTAAAGTCCTAAGGACTGGGTTCCTATACTTATACTAAGTTTAGGGGTTGGACTTAGTCTGTGGTCCCACCTATGGGTGGGTCAGGGCAGAGGGGTGGCTATACCCCTTTCCCTTTGTCCAGTTCGCGCCAAAGCAGGGGCTGCAAGCCCCTGATCCGGTTTGAACTGGGGTATGCACAGGGACACCAAATGTGCCCCCAGTGCAGGACTTCAAAGCACCCGAAAGTGCTCCCGCCCAGCCCCAATACACACTATCCTGTCTGGGGAGGTGGTCACACCTCCCTGGGACAGGAAACCTATTGTCCAGGCCTCCCCTGCCGGAGTTTCGGTCAGCAGCAGGAGGCCAGACTTGTGTCTGTGGCAGCAGCATCCATTTTGTGATGCCAGGGCTTGGAAAGTCAGTACCGGGCATACCGGTGTGTACATGCCTGTCCCTCTAGAAGGGTGGAATGCTACCCCCGCCGCCAGAACTGGCGGGGGGGTAGTATTCCAAGATGTTTGACACCAAACACGACATGTTTCCGTGCAGCCATCCCAAAGTTAGCATTTAACGTGAGGTTATAATGCGCTTAAGAGTATATGGTCAGGCTGTACTACAAACAGCATCAGAGAAGGGTCTCCGAACGCTGCAGAGGGGCCCTGCTCATGCAGGGGCACCCTCTCACATAGGTACCACGCACTCTGCCTTCAGGACTGATAAGACCTGCCATAGGAGTGACTTATAGGTTTATATGTGTGTATGTATATAGTGATATAGGTAGCCTATATCACAGTAAGAGGTGCATGCACCACCTTACCCAGGCTGCAGTAGCAGACCTGTGGTGTCAGTTTGGATGGCCTTCCAGGGGTGGCACAATACATGCTGCAGCCCCTGGTAGGCCTCTGAGGTACCTATGCCCTGGGTACATAGTATACCATATACTAGGGACTTATAAGGGCACTCCAGATTCCAATCAGAGATGTGCCTAAGGCACATGGAAACCATTTTAGAGAGGAAGCAGCTAGGCTGGGGTTCTGATTAGCAGGGCCCCAGCCAGACTAAGGTCGAAAAACAGTGAAGCATCAGCAAAAAGTGGGGGTACCCATGTGAAGCAGATCCTACTCTCCTACACTTGCTGCTTGAATTTCAATGATGCTGGCGTCGTTTCAGGTTCACTCGGATCTTCTGAGAACGTATCAAAGTTAATGAAATAGCCAGAAGCAGTTCTGTCAATTGTTGGAATTGCATCAGGATTTGTAGAAATCACTGGAACCAGTTCATCACTTGTTACGTTGGTGTAGACAGGTGTATTTGGACGAACTGTTACTTGGTGTTCAAGAGGGATGAGTTCCATAGCGTTGTTGCTTAGTCCTCCATCTGTTACAGCTGAATTCTCGATTGTTATTAGTCTTTCAGTCTGAACCTCTTGGATAGTAGCGAGAGGAGTGCGTCTGCTACTAGGTCTGAGTCCACGAGGCCTACTACTTCGTATTGGCCACATACTGTGGTTTGATGAGGTCGATGGACACAAATCTTTTCTCCTTTCTTCCAGCAAGGGGCAGCAGAAGTACTGTTCTTGTTCCTTGAACTGCTAGGACAGGTACTGGTTGTCTGTAAGAAGGTCCAAATTCCTTCTTGTCCGCAATCTTTTCTCTGACTAGATCCCCAACTTTTGGAATCCAGACAGGCCTTGCTGGGACAGCCGGTTGATCCCCCAGTGGTGGTTGGCTGTAGGAATACGTTGCTTTGTTTCGTTCTTAACTTGTTTTGTTCCTGTAAAACAGCCAAACGATCTTTGATATCAAAGGGTTTATTTTCCACCACTCTGCCTACATGTTCAAGGTCTGGTACCCACATTCTTGTCCCAAATAGGACCTCATATGGAGTGACCCCCCTAGAGAACTTCTTGGCAGATTATTCTATGAGCGTTGAACCCCACTAAGGTGTTTGACCCACCCATCACCCGAACCTAATACCCTAGCTGTTATAGACTGCTTTATGTCCCGGTTTTTCCTTTCCACAACAGAATTTCCCTCAGGATGGAATGGAGAGGAGTACCGCAATGCAACGCCCAGACTGGCCATGGCTTCTTTGTAAGCCCTAGAGCTAAATGCAGGACCCTGGTCAGAATGTAGCGTGCCTATTGCGTATGTGCCGATAAAGACTCGCAAATCTTTTATAACAGTTCGAGCGTCAGCCGAGCGCTGAGGCCATAACCATAGGAACCTAGATTCAGTATTTGTGGGAATGCCTTTGTCCAGTAGGACGCAGGCGCGTAGATAGTCGAATGCTGTCTAACAATGGTGTCTGTACTGGGTTGCCGCATTCGCAGCATGGTGTCTGGTGGTTCTCTCGCTGTAATTTACAGTCTAAGCAGTTGATGAATATGTGAATTTCTGTATTCATTCCAGGCCACCAGTACATCTCTTTTAACGTCAATATTGTTTTAGAGATCCCTTGATGTGACAGACCCTCCCCCAAATGTGTTTCATAAATCAAGGCTGCTCTACATTCCATGTTTGGAATTAACCTATCCCCCACTCCAGGGATTCGAGCAAAAGGAACGTTGTTTGCATCAATTACATAAGAGTACTTGAGTGGAAACTTTTTTGGTAACGCTGCACTGCTGCCTTTGCTTGAAGCATTGACAGCCAACATTATCTCAGTCTATTTTTGTTTTTGAACGAGTGATCGCAGCTACGGAAGCCGTTTGCACAGCTCCCTTTGCGGCTTCGTCAGCCAATGAATTCCCTGCAACATGAAAGCCATCACGTTGATGACTCAGTGTGTGGATCACGTGAGCCTTTGGTAGTTCGTTTTTCAACTGAACTACTTGTTCCCAAAGCATTTTGTGCTTTATTGTGCCACCTTTCGCATCTTTGAAACCATTTTCAAGCCAGTTTTGTATATAGTCATTATACGACTGAACACAGTAAAAGGAATCTCACACTATCAGTGTGGGGAATTCTCGATCTGTACTTTCAAGTGCCAGTTTTAATGCTTGTAGTTCAGCTCGCTGAGCCGTACAATCTCCTAGAGATTGAGTTTTTGTGACCATAGGTCTGAAGATGCAATTTCGCATGCGACCTTTAACGATTGCACACGCTGCACTGTAAGCTTGCTTACTCCCTGTTGCGGGTTGTGCGGATCCGTCAGTGTAAATTATTAATTCGTACTGATCGAGAGGCAGAATTTCAGTAGGCACAGGACATTCATATTCGTATTGCAGGAATGCTTGTGTTTTTAAATCTGGATCAAAAACATATTCAACATCTGTTGCAGCAAGAGAATTAACCCATTGTATCCATCTTGGATGTAATGCTTTAGCATTTGGAATGCTTGCTTTTGTGACCGCTTCTAAAGCTGGTACCGGAGTTACGACAATAATGCGTTTCCCTTGGGCTAAGGCTCTTTCTTTTGCTACAGCGGTTTGAACTGCTGTCAGAATTTTTCAGTTGAACTGAAGCGCATTTCCGCTTGTGTGTACAAATGAGATTTGTATGCTATTGGTATTTTCTCACCCTCATTGAAGGTTAAGTAGGTGAATCCACATTGACCCGAAATTATTCGGATCACCAAATTGCGTTGACTTGCGCGTGTTTGTAAGTGATTTGTTGCTAACATGTTAGCCTGGAGTGAACGCAAAATTTCTGTGTTCCTGTGTCCAGTTTCTGATCGAAAAATCAGGTTTGATTAATGCGTAGAGGTTTAACCCTTTCTACGTAATTTAGAATATATGTTCTTCCAAAATTTAGGAAACCCAGGATGGATTGTAAGTTTTTAACGTTTTTGGAGGTTGGAGCAGCGCACATTTTTCTAGAAAGTTAGCTGCCAAGCTCTTGCCTTCACTTGAAAGCTCATATCCTAGAAATAGGACATTGAGATGGGCAATTCTGGACTTTTAAAGTTGAACTTGTAGCCCTCAGAGGCGAAACCCAGTATAATGGTGCTCACCCTGTTCAAGTGTTTCTCCAGGTCATCGTCCGTCAGATATATGTCATCGACATAGGACAATGCCTCATTGTCATAAATTTGTAGTAACTCCGTTACCCTCGCTGAGAATAAACCTGGGCTATTCTTGAACCCTTGTGGGAGTCGACAAAAGTGACGCTGGGTCCCCATTATGGAGAATGCTGTTAAGTACCTGCTTTCAGGTGCTATGTTTTGACAAAAGAAACCATTTGAGATGTCTAATGTTGTTTTATATTTTTTACGCACAATGTTATTCATTAATGCTGTGCTATGTGCATTTTGTACTGCAAAAGTTTTAGAACAAGTGTTTAAGTGTCTGTAGTCCAAAACTAGACGATATGTATTGTCTGGTTTGGAGACAGGAAACAAAGGATTGTTCATTGAGGAGGTGCATGTTTCAATCACCCCTTGGTATTCAAGTTGATCTAAGATCTCCCTGACCTGTTTTTTAGCTTCTTGCTTTATTGGGTACTGCCTTTGTGCAGTTGGTTCATGTTTCAGATGTATTTTATGGTGAGGTGAATCCTCATCCCATCCTACATGATTTTTATATAATGCTTGGGCCTGGGCCACTGCCCATTTCCTTGCATATGTATATTTTAGGTGAATTGGAATATGGTTGGAGAAGGCAGGCATAATAATGTCCTCGCCATGTGGTCACTCCCTGACAAATTGTGGTGGCCAGTCCCTTTCTGCTAGAAGTATGTCATAGCCCTTTGATAGTCTTTCCGAAAAAAGTGCTTTCACCTGTCTAGGTTTGTCTCCCTCCATCCGGAGAGTTATGTCATATAACTTTTGTGGAGTACTAACCCTGGTGTCTACAGTCTCAACTGTGATGTACTCATTCAAGTCCACTATCTCCAGAAGTTCCTTCAGGTTCTGGCGAACTATTGTGACTTCTGCTGCACTGTCCAGCATTGTCTGAGCCCATTCTCCGTTCTTGAGTTGTGTTCTCAGTATTCTCGGCATGTCTGATCTTTAGACCTGCTACTTTCTTTTTGGAGAATTGAGGTTTTACTTTTGTTTTTGGAGCGTGTTTGTCGTCTTTCGATTTCACGCGTTCTTCTCTATGTTCTGATCGTCCTCTTCTTTCCGAAGTCTGTGATGAGATCTGAAAGGGACGAGAGGAACGTGTATCAGTATTTTGATACCTGTCAGGTTTTCTCAAATTATCGCTATTCCTGAGGTTATACCTCCTTTCAGAGGGCTCCTTTTGAGGAGACCTACCTCGGGATTGAGAACGTTTCTCGTTTGATTTTTGTTTTAGACTCCCACTTCTTTTTAGAAGATGTAGGAGTTTGTTTAATTGAGTCCTTCTCGGGACTTTCAGATAGCTTCGGCTTCATTGGTCTTCCACCCAAACTATCTCTGCCTAATTCTGCATAAGATTGTTCTATAATTCTGGGTAGCTCTGTTTGATGTTCTGTAACATCAAATCCCCTTAATTTTTGGCGGATCGCCACTGCTGCTGCCTCCCCTTTAATATTAGATAATATTATTGTTGAGACCTGGTCGAAATTTTTCAGTAATGTCATACCTAAATTTAGAGCAGGCTCTGCCCCGTATTCGTTTTGAATTTGTTTCAGGACATCAGGTATTACCGCAATTGACGGAATGCCATGTGTTTTAGTATAGATGGCAGCAAAGACTGAGCCCCAAGTGGTGCAGTCTTCCAGTTGTGGTGTGATCCCCATTGGTAAACTGATTGTCAGTATTCTTTGTTTCTCATACGGGCTAGTATTTGGAAATACTGCTTCGATTTGAGTAATTTTTTTGAGCTATCCAGAATGGAATTTGCTCACGTTTTGTGGGCATTTTACCCATGACTGCGTATAGAGTCTGTGGTGTAATTTTTTGTGTATTCCCCTGGTGAGGAGTTTGATTTGGAATTGTTAATGGTTGCTGGACTGTAAAAGTCTGCATGACATATTGGACCAATTGTCTGTAAAATTTTATTAATGCTTGTATCTGAACAAGTAAGTCCTCATCTGACATATCTAGTTCAGGATGAAGTGTGTAGCCTGCTAGAATCGGCCAGGTTGCTCCTGGTCTACCTAGTGGACCGAGCCTGGTAATGTTTTTGTGATGTTTTAGGGCGCCTTTAAACCAGAGCTGATGCTCCTGGTATGTTAATGGAATTTCTATATCCTCGAAAGGAATGTATTCCTCTGGTGATTCATCTTCTTTGTAGAAGTGAAACGTGTGTGTTAATGAATTGGATACAGGAAATATTACCCATGAATAGAATACCTCTGTCTGAAAGGATTCATGTGCCTCTATCACGAAAACTGCTCTACCGCCTCTTGGTGGTAGGCCATGTTTTATAAGTTTTATAGTGATGGCTCTTCTTAAGTTTGGATCGATGTCTATAACACCCTCCTCGGTTTCATTTAAACCTGTAAAGTTAAAAACTGCTGCTTGGGCTGGATCAGCCGCAGCTTCACCATTTCCGGCTTCAGTCATTTTGTTGTTTGAAAAATGTAGAACAAGTTTCAAGGAAACAAAGATAAGGTGCACAATATTTTGGAACACTGTATCCTTCAACGTTGAGCTAACCAAACAGCTAATATATAGGGTACTGCCCTATGTAGCCGTGGCGGATACTAAACCCTGCCCACTCCAGACGTCTTTTGGAGTATATGGGTAGGGGTCTTGAGAGAAAAAGCACGGCTGAGTTACTCAGTATCTAACGTTGAATTACTGCCTTACCAAACCGTTGGGCGCCATGTAATGTAGCTCCTATTTCCCTAATAGGCTCTGCGCATTGGAATAATATATCCTATAGGTTTGACATAGGACTAAGGTCAGTATGTCCCTATCGAGTATATTAAACTTAATTACTTGTGCCAGCTAGCTCAGAGGCCACTAGAAACTCCTTGACAACAAGAAGGGAGTAGTTTCTGGCAGCCGCAAAACATGACCACTGTGTTTCCCTTTAGAATCAGAACATGTCCCAGAGTCGTGGAAACAATAGATAACTATTTCACTCAGCTCAGTCGTGCATGCTTAGTTTTCTCCAAGTTACACAGAAAGAAATAGACGGGCGTTTCAATAAAAGATTTATTGAACAGTCTTGTTTCTGGTGTAAGTAAAATGTGCTGTTACGATCACAAGACAGTATGCGAGATAAATAGTGTACAGGGTGAGCAGTAGAAATAAATAATACTGCGAGAGCATTATCTTTTAGTGCATATGCTGTTACATAAATAACACAGACTAAAAATACGAGTACTCATACGATGCGTTTCTAATCTAGTTCTACCCCAATGTACCTAACCTAGGTATAGGACGAGGTATGAAGTAGGTGAAGTATTCCTTACTATGGTATACTAAGAGTACGCTAACCCCAGTATGCCAAGAGTCCCTCTAGGTTCTAGTCTGCTCCATACCTGAAGAATGAGAGAGGTAGGAATCTCTTTGCCAGACTCTAACTCCAACACCCCGCAAGGGAAGTCAGATCACTGGAAGCTGGACACTCTGCGTGCAGGGATGACAGCGTCTTCTCAGTGCGTCAGGCCGGGAAACGGGCTCCTCTGAAGTCGAGGTCTCCTCTGATTTACAGGGGCTAGGGAAGGTATATTTATACCTGAGAAGCACCTAAGAATGTTAGTATTGACGTGAGTCGGACAGCGAAAGACGTCATGAATGAACCCCTAAGGAATAATGGTTCATGGATAATATGAGTCCTTGAAGAAATCAATAGTCCTGGACTAGGGAAACTCCCGCAGCCTAATGGTCTGTTCTTCCTGAACTCGTTGTGACGTTAGGGTGGACGGATGTCAGAGACCATGCCTGTATTTGGAGAGCACGGTTAATTCCTAAATAAGGGCTGGGATTTTATGCCTATATAAGGGCAGGGCGAATTGTGCCTATATAAGGACATGATACTGGAAAGCCCGTTTATGGGCACCCTAAGAGGAATACAACAGTCCCTCATGCACATACACTAGCTTAAGACTTTAATATTGGCCAAGAAGGAAGCCGATAGTTACCTTACAGGGTGATTTCCCCCCTGCCTCTATCTTTCTAATAACTCATTTGAGCGATTTAACGTAGTGTCAATTTTGCTCCTTGTTTATTTGTTATTTTTCCCCCCCTCCCTTCCCTTTATTTTAGGGAGTTTTATTTTCCTCTTATTATAGTGTTGATTGTTGTAGCTTTGCCTGGAACAACTGCACTGATTTGTTATGGAGACAATAAGTGAATTGCATTTGCTGCTGAGGCAGTCGTTGGTTACGAATTTGTATTATGCGGGAGGGTACAGGGATCATGACCAGTTGGGGCTGTCGATGTGGGTGGGGGGAGGCAGAAGGGAATGTTTGATTACCAGTACATCGCATGATATCGAAAGATATGCCTTGCACTTACTAAGAAGCACACAATGCTTGACTTGCTGTACTCTGACAGACGATTTAAAGAGCCACTTAGATGACAGAATCCCGTAAACATCCAGAGATACGCTTTATAACCTGGAACATAAGGGGACTGGGGAACCCACGTAAGTGACGACAAATACTGCCATACCTGGACAGACGTGGTATACATGTAGCGATGCTACAGGAAACCCACCTCGACCCCAAGCGGCCCCAACGATTTGCTGCCAGATGGGGCAGGGCATAGCTGCTTTGCATCCTTCTCTACCTACTCGCGAGGCATGAAATTCGTACTTGTAAAGCGCACTTATACCCCCAAAGAGGTGTCCTGGCGCTGTACGCATACCGCTGTGGAACCCTTCCTGGCTTTTCCCTGTGAAATGTCCACTCCTGGGCACCCCCAGGGTGAAGCCAGGCATCCCAGCGCTGTTGGGGCCGTTGTGGAGATTAAGCAAGCTATTGCCCAGAGTTGCAGAGTGGGACCCATAATTAGAATAGGCACCGAGGCGAGAATTATCAGGTCCGAGGAAATTGAGCCCAAGACCCGCCGAGGCGGGAATTGAACCCTGGTCCCGGGCCAGATCTCTGCATCAGGGTCTGCCGCTCTAACCATTGAGCCACACTTCTCCACTGTGGCACAGTGATCCTAGTTAAAAAAAACACTCCGTATATACATATGGGCTCCATTTCGGACCCTCAAGGCCGCTTCAGCATAATGTGGGGTAAGCTGGCTTCTCACTCTTAACACTAGTTGGCTGTTACGGGCCCAATATTGATGACCCAATGTTTTTTGCCAATCTATGGGGGAAAATAATAGACATAGGCTCCGCTCATGTTATTTGGGGTGGGGATTTCAACACAACACTTAACCTGACACTGGACAGATCACAGCCACATCATTATACCCACGTCCAACGACAAGTATGTAATATCATAAATGATAACTGCCTAATAGACACCTGGCTATCTATACCCAGAATGGAGAGAAGGTACATATTATACTGCTGTACATGCGGCATGGTCGAGGTTGGATTACTGGGTGATTTCTAAGGGGCTCAGCACATGGCTGACGCATGTGGAGCACCTTGCATGCACCTATTCGGATCACTCCCCAGTGGTCATGAGCCTCACTCCGCCGGCTGTGTGCATTCCTTATGACTTGGCGCCTAAATCCCTTAATTGCAGCATTTCGAGCGTAAATGGACCAGGAAATCAAAGACTACTTCCAACGTAACATGGGCTCGGTTAAGCAAATGGCGACAGTGAAGGAGGCGTTTTTAAAGTCTCCATCCGAGGGATATGCATTGCCAAAGGGGGCGGGGTGCTCGGAGACCTGCGCTCAACGCTCACCCGATTTAGAGAGCGAAATAAAACAAACAGAGCAAGAAATTAGTTGCTCACCGTCTGCATTCAGGCAAATAGCACTCGGAGATAAGATAACTGAATACGAGACACAGCAGATAGAGAATGCTTGTACCGAGGCAAATACTTTAAGGCTCATAGGTATAGGGAAGGGGAACGGCCAGGTAAGGCACTAGCCGAGCAGATCCGTAAGCCCCGCTTCTTGAACTATGTCCTGGAAATCCAAACACCAGAAGGGAAGACTGAGATACGTCAGAAATCCTCCATACATTGCAGGCCTTTTACTCCTCACTCTACACCACAACACGACAACATCCGCTCATGTTACAGCAATATCTGGAGCCTGTTGCTCTTGGCTGACTTGGTGACGCTCGGAGTTCCTCTCTGCTGAGATAGAAATAGATTAAATTCGTGCTGCGATTATGCAACTTCGATCAGGCAAGGCCCCCTTGCCAGATGGCATACCAGCTGATTTTTATAAAGCATATATAGAACACCTATCTCCTATCCTTAAAAAGGTGTATGAAGAGGCTATGGAGGAAGGTAAGGTACTCTGCCACCCACAATGCGTGAGGCATCCATTATTTCCATACTTAATCCTGGGAAGCCGGCTGCTAGGTGTGAATCCTACAGACCGCTTTCCATGATAAATTACGATGTAAAAATATTAGCTAAAGTACTTTCCAGCCGATTGAGTCTCCTCATGGGAGCATTGGTACTACGAGACCAAGCAGGCTTTGTGCCAGAACGGGCCACCTCCCATAATCTCCGAACCCTATTTACGGTGATGCAAGATATTGATCCGGAACTTACAGCGATTGCAGTGTTCTTGGATGCCACCAAGGCGTTCGATTCGTTCGAGTGGGATTATCTGTTTGGAATACTTCAGAGTATGGGAATGCCACGTAGCTTTCTGTCTTGGATACAACTGCTATACCACCAACCACGGGCCAGAGTAATAATAAACGGTGCTAGCTCGCACCTTTTCCCCATCACGAGAGGTACGCGGCAGGGGTGCCCACTCTCACCGCTACTATTTGCCTTCGCCATTGAGCCACTGGCGGCTAAGCTTCGGCAGCACAATCGGGAGTGGGCTCTTGAGTACCCCAACAGACACATGTTGATTTCATTGTATGCAGATGATATCACACTATATGTGCGGGAACCTCGGATTAGCCTTAACCCCATATTGAGGTAATTTAGCGTCTTTGGAGAATTGTCAGGGGTCCAAATCAACTGGGAGAAATCCCAGATGTTCCCACTTACTGCTGCTGTTCAACCCTATCCCATAGACTACCCCATTGTGTGGCGCCCTGATGAAGTGAAATATTTGGGGATAATAGTCACCAGAGATGGGGTGGAGCTGCTCCGAGCAAACTATGGAAAAACACTAGAGCACCTAACCTAATCGGTCGCTAGATCCGCCTGCCCTAGTCTGTCGCAGGGAGGATATCCCTGATGAAAATGGTCATCCTACCTAAACTATTGTATTTATTCATTAATATCCCTCATGCTCTGGGACACTTTTTTTTTTTTTTTTTTTTTTTTTTTTAGACCTAAAAACCTCAAATGATACGGCTCGCCTGGGGGGGAAAACAACCTCGACTGAAGTGGGAGATCCTGATGTTGCGCTTTGTGCAAGGGGGATTTGAGGCCCCTGATTTCGAACTGTATTATCGTAGTGCACAGGCACATTGCGCCACTTATTGGTTCACGCCCCCTCCATATATGCCACATTTAGCGGTAGAACAGTACTATATGCAGCCAACGCCAATGTCAGAATTCATAGCCACACAGGTGAGAGCGAGGGAAACTGGCTCCTCCACTGTGGCATGTACTGTAACAGCATGGCAAAAATTGCGAAAAGGCTAGGCATTGCAATGATATACTCGCCCTTGCTCCCAGTGGCTCGCCACCCCGACCTAGAAGTAACCCAGGAATTAAGGTGCCGCCAACTATTAGATAAAATTGGCATTACGAAATGGGGAGATCTGTTAATGAGATCTTCTGTACTAAAGAACAGTTTGGATCTATTTATCTATGTTAGACTGCGACAAAGCGTGAGGGCAGCTACTCCAGAATTCCCCAATGAGCCACCTACACTGACCCCTCTACACCGCTTATTACAAATAACCAATCCCGCGCACGTTGTATCTCTTATACCATAGCACGCAGATAGCAACATAGACGGCCGGGGCGACCGCTCGGGTGAAGTAGGAGGAGGAATTGGGTGAACCCCTTAGTGAAGAAAAGATGAGTTATTGCTGCCAACAAACTGGAAATGTATCTGCGAGCAGCCGGCTGCGCATCATACATTTTAAATATCTTCATAGATTATACTACACTCCTGCTAAATTGTTCAGATTCAAACTACGTGACAATGACGCCTGTGATAGATGCGGGCAAGAAGCAGCAGGTTTTCTACATGTTGCATGGGAATGTGCGACAGTCCAATTCCTTTGGCGCCAGGTCTTTGCAGCTCTAGGACAGATGACCCTAGCGCCACTGACCGAGTATCCTGTAGTTGCGCTCCTGGGATACACGCAAGACCTACCATCTGCATACAAACGGTATGTAGTGTTGGGGCTGTTACTGGCCAAGCACAGGGTGACGTGCAGATGTGGTAGAGGGCGGGCACCTAAATTTAAAGAATGGATTCAGGACCTTCTACTTTGGCAGGAGCAGACATTGACTTGCGCGGAACTACTCCCTGTATCCTCTAGACCAAATGAGATCTGGGACCCCCTGCACGCATATTTGATAACTAATTTAGGTGTACTAGATGGACAGGATGTATCCCCCTCCCCGCTAACGGACAGGAATGAAAACCCCCACTAGGATTTCAAGAGGGATACTGGTACATTGGAAACCTAATCCACAACCAGGATATCACTTGGGTTCCAGGAAATTAGAAACCAGTTAAAAGGCACGGGATACCAAATACTTAAGAACGTACAATTTACCAACCTATCATCTGAGTTATGGCACCAAGATTTAAAAATGTACATGTCCTAAATTGCTGTAATGTGCATCTCGCTTCTTAAATGTTATTGGGATATTAACGATGTGCTCATGTTGTTGTATTCCTGTATTGTTTTGGAAATGACAATAAATAAATAAAATTTAAAAAAAGGCATTGTCATTTACAATGCGAATAGCTTAAACTCTTGTAAATGCGAGACCTATTGCATTGCAAATGCTTGGGTTTTTTTTTTTTTTGCGATCCAGATGCACAATCTGCGTACCAAGATCTAGCTTACTGCTAAATTTAGTGTAATTGCATTCAGCAGTTTTTGCTGTAGCCCGGTCTAAAGAAGTCTATAGAAAATGCACAGGGATTTTGCATTTCAGGACACCCCCAATCCCCACCCCTCTTTTTTTTTTTTTTTTTTTTTTTTTCCCATGCCCTTTGCTTTATGCCCATCCTCCACGAGCCTGAAAAAGTTCCCTGGGGCCAATTTATTTGAAGGAGTAGGGCCACTCCTCCCCTCCCCCCCCCTTCCTTAACCATTACTGGCCCTGGAGACTGGAGACCCCAAGACCGGCTGACAGGCTATGCCCCGGGGTGCCCACCCCAGGACATAGCCATTTCCCAGTCCACAGCAGTGCAGGCAGGGAAACCTGTTTGCGCTCTTCATTGGTGGGAGCATTTTTAAAGTTCCCGCCAAGGGGAGCAAACACCAGATCTGCTCCCAGCTGGCGGGTGCTTCAAAAATTCTCTCACCTGCTGGGAGCGACCTTTAGATCCGTTTCCCTGCCTGCAGTGATCTTAATACTGCTGCTGCCCGCAGGGAGCAGGATTATTAACTGCTCCCTGCGGGCGGGTTCAGTGCTTGCTCCCGCTGGATGTGGGGAGCCGGCTGGGGCCTTGGGGCTCCAAATGAAGATCTGGTGAGTACTCTGGGCGGGCGCCAGGGCATCCACCTTTTATTCTGCAAGCCCCCCCGTGCCTCCCCCTCCTCCCCTAATATTAAAGCCGGGCTCCCGGGATGAGGTCCCTGGGGCCGAAACCGGCTCTGGGAGGGGGGGTGCATGCCCCCCCACCTCCTAAATTGTGCTGGGCCCCAGGGGATGGAGGGGGCCGCGCGCACCCCCTCCTCCTAAAAATGCTGCTGGGGTTGGGCCAAAATCATCCTGGGGAGGTGGGCTGCGCAGACACCCTCATTTAATAAAAAAAAAAAAAAAAGCCCTAGGGAATGGCTTTGCAATGCTCTGTGGCCAACTCCTTACTGCACATGGCCACAGCCGTGTGGGGTTGGGAGGGGAGGGGTGGGGTTGGCTGCAGGACCTGGCCACAGGTAAGGCCCTGCAGCCAACCCCCGCCCGAAGGGGGGGATGGAGTGCTGCATTCACGTGTGGCAATATAAAATTTCCTAGCTATCGTGAAGGAAAGCTTCAATTCCATTAAGGACACTGCATCGAGGTTTATGCAATAACTTTCTCCATTTATTGCTCCGCAGCAACAAAAAAAATAACACAACAAAAGACTACAAATCCCACAAGTCTTTGTTTTTTTTGTAATGGATCTATCAGTCCAACCATAGAGTCCACCATATATAACATTCACCAAGGAAAAGCACTTCCTCTTTCTTCGTGCAATAGAGATCCTTCCATCTTTTAAACTCTGCCATCTTGCTTCTGGCCCATTCCTACCTCAGAAAAAAGAATATATCAACACAAAGGACTCAAACTGTAGGCCAAACATTTTCCTAAGAGAAACTTCAAATACATTACCAGCAAAAAGGGTTACAGTAAAATATCATAATGCAATATTTGTCATCAATAAAAGATACTCCTCCTCCTGTCCATAGATCAGTAAATGCGAGGGAAGGTCACTGAGGGCAAACGAATGCCTGGAAGGGATAATCCTCGCCTCTGCGGCCTTAATAGAATTGAAACTTTCCTTCACTAGGACATTTTATACTCCATGTCAGGATGGGAGGCTTCAGATTATGCAAGTTTAAAGCTGGCTGATCAACAGTGAGGCCATTCCTGGGATTGGCTTAAAGTAGGTCTTCAACGTAGAGTCTGAAGACCAGTCCTCCGCCCCCATGATATCGTTCAAAGAGAAGGCTTTTGAGGTCATAACCCCCCCCCCCCCCCCCCCCCGCCTAGCTGAATGTGCCCCAAAGGAGGAGGTATCCATGCCAGCCTCCTGTAAAATCCACTCCGGAGGATGGCACTCTTCGCTCATGGCCTCATAGGACCGAATACATCTGACTACACGCAATTTGGGGTGAGAAGGGAAAGCTGGATAATGCACCCCTCTGGAATTTGTTTTGGTTCTCCTAGATCTAGAAAATTAAACTCCCTCTGGCGTGAAAATGCGCACCATGATATCCAATGCTTGTACATCTTACACCCACCTATGGGAAATCTGACACAAAAGGTTTGCCAACTTACTAGATGGCTCTCTGCTAGATAGATATTCATTATCTTGCCATGATAGCAGCAAACGCAGCACCACATTAACATCCCATAACGAAGAGCAGTGTGGGGGGGATAGACAACCGAATGCCTCTTAGTACCCTGCATATCAGAAGATGTTCCCCAGCTTGCACCTCATGGAATGGAAGTGGGATTGGGATATCCATGGAAAGTCCAAGAAAAACTCGATGCCAGACTTGCAACTCCACAGTGGTGTCACCAGGATCACCTCCGCTCTTTGATGCCTGACCAACGTTGTGAGTCTGGCAATCATCAAGAAAGGAGGGAACGCATATATCCCCGAAAGTGGTTCCAGTGCTGAAGGAAGGCGTCTGTCGCTTCCGCCAAGGGATCCAGACGCCAGCTAAATAACTGAGGCAGTTGGCGATTGAGCCGGGAGGCAAAGAGCTCTACCTGACATGGACCCCATTTGAGCATGATCTCCTGGAACAGAACCGGATCCAGCTTTCAAGCACTGAAGTCTCTTAGATCATGAGAATTCCAATCCGCCATCTGATTCAGACGACCCGGAAGATACTCCGCCACAACTGACATCTTGTTTGTTATACAGTGGTCCCAAAAATCCCTGGCCAGATCGCCAGTGCCTTGGAGCGAGTGCCCCCAGGCGATTTATGTACTGAACACCCGATACATTGCCAATCTTTAAAAGAATGGAACAAGAAACCCTGTTGGCCGCCAGGCTCCAAATCGCAAACGACCCTGCCAGAAGCTCTAAACCGCTAATGTGTAGAGCCCCTTCGTTTGACCACAGCCCTCCAGTGGTAACCTCTCCGCACCAGGCACCCCAGCCGTGGCGGCTGGCGTCGGATTCTATGATCAAGTCTGGGTTGAAACCGAAAATGGTCCTGCCGTTCCAGGCCTGTATGTGGTTGAGCCATTAACAGATTTCCATCCACGCTTCCGCCGAGGTTTGACCTCCTGGGCGTAGGACAAGCCCCTCCTAAGATGCAATGCTTTCAAGCATTGGAGCCCCGTGTAGTGCAGCAGTCCTGGAAAAATTGCCTGTATGGATGGAAACTAGTTTCTCTCGGACACCTAGCCAGGATTGCCAGACTTCTAATGTTTTATGCAGTTTACTGTGGATGTGAATCATTTTCTTGTGTGCCAGTCTGAGGAACTGAGCCATTGTATCTATCTTGAAGCCCAGAAATTGCAATTTTTGTGTAGGAGTAAACTCTGGCTTCTGACAATTGATGATAAACCCTAGGTTCTGCAACAGCGATATTGTCCATTTGTAACAGTGTTTCTAATTTGACTCTATCCTGGTGCATTAGCAGGATGTTGTCCAAATAGACAATGAGTCTGACTCCTTTAGCATGAAGCCAAGCTATAGCTGGATGTAACACCTAAGTGAAGCACCATGGTGCGGAGGAGAGACAGAAAGGGAGACGAGTGAACTCGAAGACCTGGTCCCTCCACACGAATTGCAGGAAGCTTCGGATTGGGGGGAAAATGGGGTCTAAGGTACACATCCAATCAGATGAGCCAGTCGTTCGGGAGGAGGATATCCTGAAGGTGAATGCCCTCCATTTTGAAATGGTGGTATACCACTCCCCTGTTGGAGTCTCGCAGATTGTCTTTTCCACAAGTAATATGTTGCTGAGAAATACCCGGTGGTGACAGGTTGTGGGCACAACCGCCCCTTTGTATAGCAATTCTTGTACCTCTGGGGCAACTAACTACCTGCATGCCCTCTTGTGGGAAGACTAGGGATCAGGGGTCTCGTCCCTGCTGGGGGGGGGTACCATAGAACTCTGTGGAAGCCCTCCACCGTTTGCAGTAACCATGCGTCCCTTGTGAGCGAAGCCCACGTCCGTAGGAACTATCGTAACCTGTCCCCCCACCTCTGGTGGGGGGAAAGGGCTATTGCTTACCGTTGGGGCCCTAGGGGCGTTGTTGGCTCCTCTGTAGGCACCTCTGCCGCCTCGACCAGTGCCTCGGGTGGGGTAGCAACCTCCAGTACTTCTTTTGGTCCTGCTACTGCAGGGATTTTCTGGTTTGAAACTTGTGGGGGTTATTATATCCGAGGCCAGAGGAGTGCCCCCTAACTCTTCCTGCCTCACCAAAAACCTTCTGGTTAAACACCTTCCAGATTGACTGGTGGGCCTTACCCATAGAGGAAAAAGTTGTCGCAAATGTTGTGAGCTCCTTAATGAAGGGGTCTCCAAATAGACCCCCCCCCCCTCATCTGCCACTGCCCCATCCCCGTAGTGGCCAGTTCTCCCAGTTTGAGGTCTATCTTAATCAACAAAGAGGGTCACTGCTTTGTCGATAACGCACAATTTACGTTCCCCAGGAAGCCAAGCACTCGCTGGGCCCAGCCAGAGAGAATGACTGGATCAATCCACTCGACTGATTCGTGAGCTGCCTCTGCCGTGGCAAATATCTACATGAGTGGCCCCAGGACATCCAGGACCTTGTCCTGGCAGGATCTCCAGGACCGGTTCACATCCTTTTTTGGGTCTTTAATAAACTTGGTGACAAAGGTTGCTAGTTTGCCATCCATCTCTGGCGTACAGGCCACCTTGCCACCCAGGGATGGTTTTGGGCACTCTGCCCTCAGCTGACCCCTGACCTCCTTGTCCATTGGTTTTTTTTTTTTTTTTTTTTTTAATGCGGGAAACAAGTCCACAGAGCGGGGGTGGTAGATCTGAGCAGGATCTGGGAGTCCACCGGATCTTGTGGATTATCCACACCCTGTTCTTCCATTCTGAGCCGTTTGGTGGCCCCTTCACGTCACCAGGGTCTACTGAACATGGTTCGTCACCAAAGTCCTCATCAAGTACAGGTATTATCTACATTCTGAGGAGAGTAGGCATCGTCTTCGTTGGGGGTAAACCCAGGCTGGGAATCTGATCCCTGCAAGGCATCGATGTGCTCTCGGAGGAAAGCGGTATGCTACCTTTCAAATGCATCTGCTTGGGGGAGGTGACTGCCCTGGCCTTGGGGCAAGATTTTGCCCTGCGTTTACCCTGGTGTGCACCCAAAGTGTCATGTGTGGGTCTAGGTATGGGGTACTATGTTACATCGGGGCTGTAAGTTGCACTATTTGCTTACTCTGGGGCCTCTCTGGAGGGGGACGTCAGTGGCGTCCCCCTCCAGTGGCGTCTTTCTCCCCAGCACCCCAGTATTCTGCATTAGAACCTGCCATGGATGATCAGGTATAACTGTGCCCACAATGTAAGGCGATATAGGTGGGGTAAAACCCCAGCTTAGGCCACAGGAAAAAAGGTCCTAAACCATGTAAAGTACTATAGAAACGGTAACCCCCAGTTACCTTGGCCAATGCTGGTTTCTGGCAGAGTGGCAGGAATTTACAGGTACCAATATTTGTTGAAACTCCGTCTGAATGCACATGCCCTCTTATTATAATGGGCTAGACGATTAACTACGCTCCACGGTAATCAACCGAGCAACTGGAGCAAGAAAAACCCAACTAAGGGAAACCACTAAGGGCCTTATGTATGAACACATTTTCCCATAGACACAGAATGGGTAAAACCCTTTGATACATCTGGCCCTAAGACAGTTAAATTGTGACTGAAGGGCGCTCATCCTCAAAATGTCTTGAAATCCCTTCCGAGGGAGACCGAGCTGGCGAGGCGCGTGGAGGAAGGTATTCGAACAATGTCAAATGTAGAGGCTGTGTACACGCTACCCACCCCTCCCCCAGAGGACCCGATGTGCAACTACACGTTCCACAGAACCTCCGTCTGCGCACGGTGCGCCCCTAGAGGATCCGACGTGCAACTGCACGCTAAACCGCCAAGTGCGGTTTAGAGCTGCACCGTACGCCCCCAAGCAATCGCAATCCACAGAGCTGCACAAACGGCTTCCGCTACCAAATACATTGACACAGCACGTTAAGAAAGCGGCAAGATGCTGATAATGGTGCAAAGACCTAAACATCGCATTAACTCTATACAGTCTTATGAATAGCACCCAAGAAAAAGCACTTAATTGGCTGCTGACCAGCGAAGAAAGAGGAAGTGCTTTTCCTTGGTGGATATTATCCATGGTTGGACTGTTAAATCTGTTAAAAAGATGGACTCATGTAATTTGTAGTTTTTATTGTGCTGATATGTTGGTTTTGGCTCCTGAGCAATAAAATGGAGAAAGTTATTGCATAATCTGAAGCCTCCAGTACTGACATAGAATTAAGTATTACTTTACGTTAAAAAAACAAAACTAGAAATTCGCTGAAAAAAACGAAGGTTAAAGTAATCTTCTAGTTGGGTGAATATGTCAGTGATAACATTAACGTTTTGAACTAAAAAAATAAAATTAAAAAAAAACACAAAATATCCAGTTATACTTAGCAGCGCTAAATAACTTGCACCCCCCCATGCACTGCGTATGACCTCACATGACATCACTCCTGACATTTTCTATGACATCATTGATGAAATCATCCAAGCTTCTTTTGTACACATTTTTCCATAAACGGGTATACCATTAGAGATATGAAAGTAAGTGCAAAATAGCTCAAAAGAAAATGAATCGTCTTTATTGCTATCATACATACAAGCTCCATAGGTAAAGCAGGCTTGTGTTATTTGCAAAATTGATCCTATACCATGCACTTCATGGGTAGCCGAGTTCATGTTGACTATGAACACTGTGTGCAGGATAGGTTACCCTTTCATCTGTGGTTCAATCGGTTCACGGAAAACCAAATTCTTCCAGATACTCAAGCCCTGTCGCTTAAGTAATTCCCTACTACGGACAGTCTTTACCTGTATCAAACCCATGACGGTCACTGAACTTTTATTGAGAAATTAAGTGAATATGAGTAGCAAAGTAGGGCCTGTTTATTGTTCTCTCTATGGAGAGAGTTTACTCTGTACCACACTGTTTGTGGTGGATTTCTCATAAGAGTTTCACAGTCTACAGAGTATTAACAAGCATTTGCAAAGCTAATAGGTCTCGCCTATGCAAGAGCTATTGGCTTTGCCAATGTGTTTTAGCCATGTTGTACCCCAGCATTGCTGCTGTTTAGCATGGCTAAAGGTTAGTGGCGTAGAGGAGTTGCGTGGAAATGGCGAAGAGTGTTGTAGGGTTGGGTGGCAGAGTGGAGTCATGTAGAGTGGCATACAGTGGACTGGTGTAGAGTGTATTGGCGTAAAGTATTGCAGAGTATAGTGGCATTAAGTGCAGTGTTATTGAATTCAACAGCATACAATGAAGTGGCATAGAGTGGATTGGCGTAGAGTGCAGGGGCATAGAGTTGAGTGTTACAGAATAAAGTGCATTGGCATAGAGCAGGAGTCTCCAACAGGTCGATTGCGAGCTACCAGTAGCTCGAAGCCTATTTTGGAATAGCTCGTTGCCTTACGCTTCATTTAAAAAAAGTTAGCTGTGAGGGCAAGAAAGGTGACTCTGCAAGAGCAATGTGCAGCCTGCTCTCTTGAATAAAAAAAAAGTTGCAGGTAAGAATCCTTACATAAGCAGCTAGTACATGCCTCCCATCAGAATAGAAGGTATAAAAAGCTTTACAGTAAAAAATTATACCATCCGTGATGACCAGCCTCAATGGGATTTCTTTCCTTAAAGTCACTGGCACTAAAACATTTGGAGAGTTCAACTGTATTTAAATTTTCTCTTTCCTTTCTTTCTAGTTCTTTCTATTTTTTTTCTTTTCATTCTTTTTTCTTGCCTTTTCTTTAAAAAAAAAAAATTCTCCTTTTTATATATATTGTTTTCTTTCAACTGTTTTTTTTATTATTCTTTGATAGTTTCTTTACATTCTTTTTACTTTTTTTTTTTTTCTTTTTTTTTTTCTCCTATTTCTTTTCCCTTTCCGGGGCTCTTGCTTGCTCCGACACAGGCTATTTCTTTCTTTTTTGATTTTACCTTAATCTTTCTATCATTCTCGCCTTTCTTCCATCTCCTTCGTCTCCTTCCACCTCTTCTACTCTTTCTTTCTACTTAATAGCTTTGTTCCTTCTTTCCTTTTTTCTTTTCTAGTATTCCTTCTCTTTATACCTGCTATCATTTTCTTCTTTTTTTCATTCAGTTTCCTTCGTTCATTTTATCTTTCATTCATGTACCTTTCTTTCTTTCTACTCTTCCTTTCCTTTCTTTCTCCTGTCATTTCTCCTCTTCTTTCTCTGCTTTCTTGATTCCTTCTTCACATTCCATCATTTCTTCCTCTCCCTCTCTTTTGTCCCTCTATTCTTACTCCTTCCTTCCAGTGTGCTTACTGCATCAGGACTGGGCTCTCCAGGGGCAGTGTTTTTAGTGTCTTGATCTATTTTTTGTGCAGTTATCTAATCCATAAATGAGTGTAGCTCGGGTTGTTTTTCACGGATCAGAAGTAGCTCATTATTGAAAAGGCTGGAGACCCCTGTTGTAGTGCAGTGGAGCGGCGCGTAGCAGATTGGAGTGGTGGAGCAGAGTGCAGGGGCACAGAATTGAGTTGTGAGGCTTTTGCCTGATGACAACTTTGTTGTATCCTAAGTATTACATGTGTATATGTAATCAGCCTAGGTCCTCCTAGCTGCTCAGCCAGAGTGAGAGATGGTAACGGAATGTTGGTGTGACTGTGATGAATGGAATGCCTGGGTGCCTGTGTGGATGAGTGGTGACAGTTGAAGATTGGCTGAGCAGCTAGGCAGGCTGCTCCTGGTGGGGCTGGTACATGGCTAGTACCTGACTAGAGCTGGCTGAACTATGATTGTTACTACCCTGAACTGGAACTAATAAAGAAGACTTCAGAATATACAACAAGGTTTCCAGTGTCTCTATGTGCAGGGTACAACAAACTTAGACACTGTGCTCGTCCTGTCATAGACTTGTTTGCTTGCTCCATCAATGTTTTACAGAGCTTGAGCTTAGTTATGGATGACTAACAGTCCCACTTAACCCCATCCATTCTGATCAAATTCCTTGGGTTCTCAATAGATTTGATTCAGATAGCTGACCTTTCCAGATGACAAGACCAAGGACAGTGTTTCTCTCGGATTTCCAAGTAGGTTGGCATCCCCCGTCCAACCATTATATGTGGGACCCCTTCCCTATCTTAACTCTTCAACGTTTGAAAATTCTGCATATGTGTTGATGCTTGTCTTCCTGAATCTATTCTCCTCTAGGTGGAAGGTCACCTAGAGCTGAAATGTGGCTGTTCCATATGGAGGTTTGGAATGGCAGGATGTCCGGAATCAGACCAAAGATGGCTCTAAGTGAGTTTGGAGCTGTGGAGCTCAATGCATTGATTTGACAGGTGGCCGCATTGTTTGCTTGGAGCTGTCAGTGGAATCTTTCTCCATTAGCTCTCTGACCCCAAAAGCTGTCTCGCTGTTGTATGCGAAATGTGTCAGCAGTCTGATAAATCAACCACTTGGGTGTATAACCGCTTGAATTCTTGCCAATTTTGCAATGGACTTTTGCCACTATTGCCTTTCTCACCACCTCTTGGTGACTGCAGTTCACTTTCTAGGCAGGCAGAACTAGTTGAAGATTGGAATTCTCATCCGCTCCAGAATTTGAGTGACAAAGTTGAACCTCCATGATGTTTGAGTTGGTGGTGACTGCAAATTGAATCTAATTGCATCTTGATTGAATTTCCAGATTTCTGTACTTTACGCTTGGAGAAGGGACCCTACAGCGATAGCCACAGATTAGTTTCTCCAGATTTGGAACTCATTCAGTTACACCTTTCAGACAAGGAGGGAAAAAGCAGAAGGAATTTGATATCCATATTATAGAGGGCCCAGGTATTTCTGGAGTTATTTTGCAATGCTCGAATTCTACGTGTTGATTTTTCTGGAAATTCTCCAAGGCACAAAGGGCTACTGGCATCCCTTGTTGCAGCAAGGTGGCCTACACATGGTGTCAAGACTTTCTGAAGTCTCTGGCAGGTGCAGGGACTTCTGGGACAAGCTGTGTTCTGCATTAATCAGGCCTGGTATGATACTGCTCTCAGATGATCGAAACCTGCGTGGGCTGTATGGTGATGCTGGTGTTTGGAATGAGACTTTGATCCCATTGTGGAAATGTACCTTTTATCGGGTACACTGGTGCAGGGTCACCCTTTTGTCCACTGGTTTAAAAACCAACAAAATGGAGATCAACACTGAAGCTGGAATTCAAAATAACAATTTTATTAACTTCTCATGAGTGGAACCACGTCCAACAACACTCTCGTGTTGCAGGAGGTGGCACACTGGCTTAACAAACCAGTGTCCTTTTATACAGACTTTGTTGCAACGTAAGCACATAACAGAAAAAGGAACAAGTTTAAACATGGGAATAACTATCGGCAAACAAGGGCAGATGAATAACCACTTGGTCAGCAAAGTGGGAGGGGGAAGCAGAAATGCTTATGGCAGTGGTAAGTGATTGACAGTTGAGTCTGAGACCAGGTGTTCTGGCAGCTGCAGACTCTTAGTACATTGCTTTTAGCTGAGTCAGGAAGTCAACTAAAATAGACAGCACAGGCAGGGAAAAAGACGAGGAGCAGAGAACGAAAGAATTACAAAGCTAACAAATGGACACCACAGCCAAAATGACTGTAGCTTATGTTAACATAAAATATTACACATTTCCACACCATGGGCGGGCGATATTATCTGTCTTGTGTGGTGTGTTTTTTTTTGTGTGTGTGCATCTAGCATTGGAGGGTGTTGAAGCATCAACGCATGCCGTTCTGCTAGATCTGCTGGACACATTCCCATTGCAGATCACGCAATGGGTGAACATCCTTTGCTGTCCAAACTTGTGAGAGATAGAAGATTCACATTCCCCTGAACCCAGGAATGTTGTCCTATAGGATATGGCTAGCCTTTTGAAATTTCTTTAAATTTAGCCGGACGCTGTTTTTGTCTAGGAAGCAGCTGTCCGCTAATTTAATCATACTCCTGTGCTTAGCGTACTATTGAAGAGGGGTTTGACGTGATGGTCCTCGCTTTAACAGGTAGGTGTATTACACCCAAAGATGTTTCATTTACCTTGTTGAGAACATAATTGAGCACGAGGACTATTGCTTACCCTGCTTTAGCATCTGAAAGCAAGCTCTGTGTGGTTAACTGCTTGCATCAAGTGATGATGTAGAAGCTTGAGAGCTTCTCCTGCAGGTGAGTGTTTTAATATCTGGCAGAAAAGCGTTCGCTCCAGTCACTTCATTCACTCTGGCATGGTTGGTCAAATGGATCATGGACAAGTCTTGCATTAGTCGTTCTTTGGCACACAGGCTGTCGGAGGGGCTATAGCAACTAAGTACTGTGTATTCGCTGTCAACTGGAAGATATTCTGTGTATTGCAGATTTGTAATCTGATTCTAATTGTAAACTGGTTTACTTTAAACCTGTGAGTAATCACTTTTCCCTTGTCATAGTCCAGCTTTGAATTTGCATAATCAGCACCTTGGTCCTGTCATAGAACGTAAAACTTTGTAGCTAACCTGAATAAGAATTTTCAGTTCTGTTAAGGACTTGAAGACAAGTATTATTCCCACCCTACAGATGTTTGTACTGTCTTATTAAGCTGTATATTCTTATACATATAAAGTTTAATATTCATTTTTTTTTTTGCCCTCCCTAATCATTTCCTTTCTTTGTAAGAGAAATGGTTTTGACAGTGGTTTTAGTTTAAGATCATAAGCAAAATTAGAAGGATGCACTTCAAGAGCAGTTTGTTGATACCCTCTCCCAATACAAGAAAGATGTCAGCAGGATTATACCAATGTTATGGATGTTTATTGATTTTATTGTGAGTTGTAGTGTTTTTGTTTTTTTTAAAAAAAAATTGTATTTCTTATACCCTGTAATGTGATGGGATTCTGGTTGTAATAAAAACAAGAAAGGGATTTCATTATATCTCTCTCTGTGTCCTTAACCCCTTGACCGCGATCGGAATTCCGCTCGTGTGCTGGACATTCCGATCGCGGGTGTGGTCGTGACGAGCTCAGCTCGTCATGCGCACAGCGCGACCGCGCAGCATGACGAGCTGAGCTCGTCACGAGCATCGAAGGGGTTAATAGAACTGAAAATTTGTTATTCATATTAGCTAGAACATTTTACATTCTCAGTGGCCAGGGTTGATTTTTACGTGCTTCCCATTCCAAAGCTGGCATTTTGGCCTCTTCCTAGCATTTCTTAATTAATGCTTTTACTATTATTTTAAGTGCCTGAATTGGGGTTTGCCGTTACTAGTACTGAGCATAAGAGGAAGTAACCATTTTGGAACTGAACCACTTGCCACCAAGGTCTCTCCTCCTTAGAGGAAAAAGTTTGTTTTCCTCTCCTGCCAACTTTTATTGAGCAACTCTGAGTACATGTTGAATGTGCAATGTTGCCTTTATAGAAAGGCAGACCCAAGTAGTGTTGGCCCTCTAGACTGCTGACCTATTCGCTTTCCGTATACACACCGTTCTAAATTCTGTTTAGTTCCCTAATCTAAATGAATCTCGAACGTGTTTTGAATATGGCAAAAGCCTGGCCCGTTTATGGAACCACTGCAGTAGGGGCGGAGAGAAAGTAATGGCAATTGTCTTCATTTGTTTGTGTATGGGTGGGGCCCAACCACCTTCACATTTTGGAAGATAATGTTTGTTAGTATCTTTTTGCTTACTTAACTTGTGTTTCCCCTACAGTTGGTAAACATGAGTTGACTGGACACAAAGTTGCAGTGAAAATTTTGAATCGCTCAAAGATTCGAAGCCTGGATGTAGTTGGAAAAATCCGACGAGAAATTCAAAACTTGAAACTTTTTCGACATCCACATATAATCAAACTGTGAGTACTTTTCTTCATGTGACTGGGATGTTATCTGTATTGCCCAAGTGCTTTTAGATGATGTGCAACACAGATGTATTTCAACCTATAGGTTCTCATTTTTTGTTGTTTTTGTGTTTTTGTGTTTTGTTTAAACTTCTAAAGTCTGCTTGTTTATTTAGCTCTATGTGTTAAAAAAATGTTTAATGCTTCATTTATCCAGATTTTCAATAGTGTAACATACACAGCTGTGTTACAACAAAGAACTTACAGCTGTGCCCTGCTCTGTGCCGCCCCTCCCTCTTCGGTTATGTACTGTTTCATGCGCTCCCACTCTTGGCAATGGTCCTCCAGGCGCTCATCTGTACGGACTTCTTTCATGTGTCTCATTTCTGCCCAAGACCACTCCATGCTGTCCCTGGACCTTGCCAAAATCGTGGACCCAGCAGAAGAGAGCCACCCGATGGTGGCTCTGCATTTCGCCAGCAAGAGACCCAGTTGGGCAAACCTGTAATGTACCCTTCCTTCTTTGGGGGATGGGAATAAGGCCCAGAAAACTGTTTAATTGTGGCCTCAAGCCCAGTATGGGTGGCACGTGAGGCGATCAAGGACCTCCTGCCAATATTGGGTAAGCTTGTCACAGCCCCATAGCATGTGTGTGAAGCCTTCTCCGCCCCCTATGCAGCGCGGACTCTCATCTGTGCCGGTAGGGTAAATTCTACTGAGTCGCGTGGGGGCCAGGAACGCGCGGCTAAGAACATTAAAGGGAGCCAGCTTGAACCACGTGTTACAAGACACTTCTTTCTCCAGGGCCCGTTCTACTCCGCATCTGTAAGGATTCCTGGCAGTTTCGCCTGTCAACTTTCCCGTGCACGATATGTGGCCTGCAGACGGTCTGACCTTAGGGCGCAATATATGAGACACCAGTCGTCTGGAGGAGTCCAGCTCCAACAGCACGCCCAGCGAATTAGATTTGCTTGGTGTGGTTGGGGAAATCCTGCCACAAACCCCTTGCAACCCTTGTCAGTGCCGCAAACTGCAAGAACTGACCTGGCCCCACCACAAATGTTTCCTGCGCCTCTTGAAATGTAAGACAACCGTTTGTCGGATATAGGTCCCCCTGCAGATCGCAGCCCCCCTCTCCATATAAGCAGGAAGATCTTGAGGCAAACACAACAGCGAGAGATGTCTGGAAAAACGGCGGTGTGTAAAACACCCTCCTGACAGCACTCCCACAGGCCAGGGTGACCTGTCATACTGCAAGCTGGCAGGTTCTGCTTTTTTCTGGCCCTGCTGGTACTCTAGACTGGGGTTCCGGTCAATAGGCGTTTCTCTTAATTATTCTCATCTGAGCGGCATCTGGCCTCATGTTGTAGGAATGAGGCCAAATAAAGATCGGGGAGACTGAGTCCCTCCTGCATGGGGGTCAAGCTTGAGGACCTGGAGGGTCACCCTGTTGCGCCTGTGCCCCCCCCATCCTCCTCGACCAACACACCAGTAAACTGTCAAGTACCTTGAAAGTGCTCCTTATTGTCAAAACACTGTGAATTCTGCAACGTGTACAAGCATCTTGGAAGGAATACCATTTTAGCTAAGGAGAGCCTGCCAGCCCCCCGCGACAGCAGTGTTTGCCAGAACGCCATCGAGGCTGGAAGCCCAGTGAGCACCCTGCCCATGTTTAGGGAGTATTATCTCTGGTATCTGAACGCCTATAGCTCCCAGTGCAGCCCGACCTCCGGTAATGCCGAAGGGTCCATATACAATAGCGAGACCCATTTCACAAACCCTGCACTAAATGCCATTTGCCGCAAAACCGGAAGTCCCAATCCAGGGTGTCGCAAGCCCTATCTATATGCAGGGTCATCAGCGCTCCTTTTAGGGGCGAGCCCTGCACCGATTGTATGATGTGAGTCAGCCTGCTTAGGTTCATGAGGGTGCTGTGCTGCGTGATAAACCTGCACTGATTGGCCTGGATCAAACTGGGGATCCCTGCTTGCAGGTGGTTGGTCTGGACTTTTGCTAGCACCTTGGCATCGGTGTTAATCCTGAACAATGGGTGGGAGGAGCCCATGAGCTCCGGTTTGCGCTCCGGCTTGGACAGCATGATGACGAGGGCTTCCTACATAGATTTCAGCAGGGTCCCCAACTGTCTGGCCTTCCGGAACACCTTCAAAAGCCGCTCCCACAGCAGGCCCAGGTAGGTCTGGTAGAACTCTGGATGTAGGCCATCTAGGCCTGGTTACTTAATCTAGGCACACACTTAACAGCCTCCAGCAGTTCCTTAGGTCTGCATCGAAGGCCGCCGCCTGTTCCACAGTTAGTCGGGAGTCGTGCGCTGGCCAAAAAGTTCTCCCCCGCCACGTCTGCGCAATCATCCGTCTGTTTATAGAGCACAGATAGATGGTGTTGCAGCTCACTGTTATTGCTGCCTGTGTATGCACCATGCCCCCAAATGGCCTCTCAATGCCGTTATTACAGATGGAGGCTGTTCATGCCGCAAAATAGCCAAGAGCCTGCCTGGCTTGTCCCTGCAGGTACTGCCTGTATTCCTTCCTGGTGATTTTATTCAGGCTGTCCCAGATTTCCCCTATGGTATGCCTCGCTGCCGGAGTTTCCTTTTTAGCAGTGGGATTGCCCAAGTTGTTTAGTAGAAGGCTAGCTAATTTCTGCTCTTGTTCCCTGAGTTCCCACTGTAGCATGCGTTTGACTCTGTATGTCTTCGTGAGACATTCCCCACATAGGACTACTTTGAGCGCATCCCAGTCCAGCGCTCTTGTGGAGGCAGTCCCCAGTTGTCAGTCAAGTAACCACTGATTACCCCTCTAAGGTCTGATCTAAATGCAGCGTCCGTCAGTCGGGCTGGAGTTGCCAAGTAGACACAGCAGACCGGACACAAACCCAGGTGTATGCGAGGAGTACAGGCGCATGATCCGATACAAATCTACCCAGGTGTTCTACCTTCTGTATGCTATGTCCCAGTTCCTGGGACACCAGTATCCTATCCAGTCTGCTATACACTTGTTCTGTGGCGCATCAATAGGCAAACTTGCATTTTGTAGGGTGGAGTGTACGCCAGATGTCTATGCAGTCTACCTGCTCCATGACTTCAATCAATGTTTATGCCATGGCAGGCTTGGCCAGCGCTCTTGGGTGACTACGGTCAAGCTGGCCATCCAAGATGCAGTTAAAATCTCCTGCCTAAGTTGAAGGAACTGCTAGGTATGCAGTCAAGAGGTTGCGGAGCCTCAAGAAATACTTCCTGTCGTCCTGGTTACGGGCATAGACACTTAACATGCAGACTTCCCTTCCATCTACGAGTCGGTAGAGTAAAATATGCGGCCCCCTACACATCTGCCTGGGTCGCTCCCCAGGGCTACCCATATGGACATACTCCTAGCATATATGCAGTAAGTGGAGGAGTAGAATTGACCCCGCCAATTCTTCTTAAGCTTAGGAGCTTCCTTATCAACCATGTGGGTCTCCTGCAACATTGGAATGCCCACCCCATAACGCATGTAGGTGTGTACACAGTATAGCTTGGTGGTCGTGTCAACCCCTGATATTCAAGGAGATGAGTTTAACAACCCCCCCCCACCACCGCCGCCATGTGTCCGGGTATCCCAGTTGCCTCGGCTCCCTCCCACTAGGGCTGTTTCATGATTTTATGGGTATATATCCTCTTCGCTGGTGTGAAGCCTGGGGTTTCAGGTTTTTGCTGGTCCTATGATTGTCTATGGGTGGCAGCTACTCCTTTCTGTCAAGTGCTATGGAAATTGTGCCTACTTTCAATCTCTCATCTTCTTATCACAGATAGCATTTTGCAATTTCCTTTAGTTGAATATACTGGCATATTTAATACATAGGTTCAAATAATCCATGGGTGCCCTCCTTATTATAGCAAAGTGACCAACTCAGTACAGGGTTTTGTTTGATGCAGGGGCAGAAAGCGATCCTATTCATTCATTCATTTAACAGTGTAGTACATTGAACCTAACGTATGTATGGATTCTGCAAACCTTCACATGCCATTACTCTCTCTTGGTTCCAGTTTGTTTTAGCACTTTATGATGCCAAAATTCAATTGATAGACTTATAGGCTGTTTCGGTTTCTGTATTGTGATATCTTCTTATAGTGTCAAGACGACCCCTTCAAAATCACGTTCGGTTCTAAAAAGCCATTAGTATGTGCCTTTTTCTAAGTAACCTTCTGGAGTCTGCGTGCTGAACTAACTCTTGCCAAGAAGCCACTAGACTTGCATGCCCTTTACCAATGCCTGATTAATATATCAGTATTGCATGATTATGAATGAGAGGTCCTGCTTTAGGACAGTGTTAGACCCAGCTGTTTCTGGCTGGGACACATCGAAGCCAGACAGAATCCACTGTCCTAGATGGGATGAGTATGATCCACTTGTCCGATAACCTGTGCTCACCCTTGGGTAGCTTGGCACAGAGCAGTCAGGCTTATCCTCCGGGTCAAATTGTAAAATATTGGCACAACACCGCCCTCGCAACCCACTGAGTACACTACAAAAAGACTCCAGACCATATGTATAAAACACTGGTCTTTGCATAACACACACATTGAAATCAAAACAACAACTTACCCATTGGATATATACTTTACAGTTATGCTATGAGGAACTCTTCCCATTAGCAGCAGAACGGCATAAACATATATGTACTAGTCATAGGTATTCACTTGTCGCGTTATCCCCTTGTCAGAGCCACCTAAAGCAGAAGGAACCAGTTACTTGGTTTTGTCCCCCCAGAATAGGCCTTTAGGCACCCAGCGTTAACTTTACGAGTGCAGGATCCAATTGGAGAAATTTTTCCCCTCAGGCGGAGGTGCGAGCTGCAGTTGCTTCAGCCAGCCAGCCATGGGTGCTCACAAGGCACAACAAGACCCCTTGGATCCAGTCACGATATTCTCAACAACAGAGTACCTTGTGGCGTGGGTCTGAGGGGAGGGAGCCGGCGACCTCGGACAGAGGCCACGATGTCCGGCACGGTCATACTCAGGATCTGGAGGTCAGAGACAGTCTAGGCTTACAGGCCAGGTCCTGCAAACTTGGCAAACCCCCCCCCAACACCCTCAGACACCACACGGTACAGAATGCTAGCTAGCACTGGTTTCTGGTTGCAAGCGCGGCTCCCACTGGCTCAGCGAACTTCCTCAGCACTCCTTGAACTCCTCACGTTCCAGCACCCTAGATGGGCTGCTGATCTTTACTAGCACACTCCTCTGCACAGTGTGATTATCGCGTACGTCAGGACGGTCCTTGTCCCAACTGACGACAGTTTCCACCATAGTCCTGCGCCCCACCCTGTGCAGTCCTGAAATATCTTGTGGAAACTGGGAGATCCTTTCTGTCCGTGGGATCTCGTGAACAGGAGGTCAGGCAACTGGCCCTTGACAGGTCTTAGGGGCCCGGGCCACGACAGTTGGCAATTAGCTGCAGGCCAGCAACATCCAGGAAAAATCCACCATGTGATAGTCCCCTTCCTGGAGTATGACAATCCCCAGGCCACCACAAGTCTAGTTGCAGTCCCTCCTGCCCCAATGGTTCCTCTTGTTGATGTCCCAGCTTTGAACCAGCATAGTATGGTTCCAAACCCAAAAGCGTCTCTAACTCCTGAGGGCAGAGCCCCAGTAGTTATACCCACAATGGCCTTTGAAGATGAGATCCATTCAAAAGGCCACCTTTGAAATGCACAGGCCCTCTCTAAATTTTGTCCTGTCTGCCATTCTACCCTGGGAGGCTTGATCAATATCTTTAGTAGGGCAAAGACCCTGCCCCTTGGAATGCAGGTGCTAATTCCACCCGCTCGTATCCATCCCAGGAAAACCTCTCTGAGTCAGAGGCTTGCAGTTTCCCTTGAGCCCCTGGTTTATGGCCTTCTGTCAGGAATGCACTGATGTAGCAATCCTTCCCATGCGCCCCTCCCCCTCACCCCCCCAGCACCCAAGATTTAAATTGAAGACAGGCTGCCGGGCACACAGAGCCACGAGCACAGACATGCCCCCTTTCCCAAAGTGACAATTCCACATTAGTAATGTTGAATCCACTCATCGATATCCAACCCTCTACTGCTACGCTTCTGCACGTAGGAAATACTGCTCAATAGCCTTTCCACTGGTCCCCCATGCTAATCCATGCGAGAAGCAGGCCCCACCACACCACCCGCGCCCATGCCCTGCTTCTTCCCAACACCACACCCTGCCCCCCGGGGGTACTTGGATGTAGCGAGAGACATGCAGAACCTTGGCAAGTAGCTTTTTAAATGCCAAGCAGAGTATCGGTAACCTGCGCATACACGGGCCCCACCAGGGCAAACCTGTAGCATGTTAGAAGAGCTACCTCTGTGAGTGTCACACTCAGTGCTGCAGGCCCATGGAGGAGCATTTGAGTTGCATGCCCTAGATATGTCTTACCCCTAGACAAGGGACTTGCATCTAACTCAAATCAGCCAATCCTGTATACACCAATCACCAGTATGTATATGATCAGCACAGCGCTTTGAGAGCTTGGACACTGCTATTCAGTGCCAAAGTCCTACGCCAGCAAAACGAGGTTCAAACAGGAGTTCTGTAGCCAAAAAGGTCACAGGAGACCACGCCAAAAGATGCCCTGTCTAACAAGCAGGTACTGTACACATGTGGAAGAGGTGTGGCGCAGCAGCCAGGGCGACTGACTCCGGAACCCGGGGGCTCGCGGTTCGATCCCCGGCACCGGCGGCAGATCAGCCCAGCAGCATGTGACTCTGGACAATAGCTCGCTTAATCTTCCCGACGGCCCCCAGCGCCTTGACACCTTCGGGTAATTGTTTGCGCTTTACAAATACTGGACATTTACATTTACACATCAGTTGGACAACTTATGTAGCTTCATAAACCAATGCGCACAGCATAAAAATGTGTAGGGCTAACACATGAGCAAGTCTGCGTTTTTGCAATGTGGATTTTAATGCAGCCTCAAGAAAAATTCACTCGCATTGTGAAGCAAGATTTATTCAGGGCAAGCTATTTTTAGGGACTACTCGCCCTTTCTGACAGTTGAAAATCCTCTAAGTTCAGTCACAGAACAAAATGTACATTTTAGGAAAACAAACTGACTTTTGACCTCTGTCTCTGAAAGCAGGGCAAATGTGACAAGATAACCAGATTTAAAGGCATCTTTATTGCTCACAAAGTGAAAGAGCAATAAAAATGCCTTTAAATCTTATCTTGTCACATTTGCTGGCTTTCAGAGACAGCAGTCAAAAGTCAGTTTGTCTTTCTACATTTATTTTTCTTTCTGTGACTTGAGTTAGACGATTTTGTAAAGTTAATGGTGTGACATTTGAACTGTGCAAAGCATGTTAAGTGAAAGGCTGTAAGATGTCAGGCTTTTTTCTAACAACACTGAAATAGCTATGTGAACTGTTCATAACTAGTGAAATATTTTTGAAATGTTTGAAGACCCATTTTTGTAATTCTGTGGTGAAAAAATATTTTTATATGATCAAAAACAATAAGAACACTTTACTTGGTTATGTGCAAATTTTAAATTTTGCTGAAACCCAATTTCTAAACATTGTTTATGCGCTATTATCAGTAAAACTACATGTTAGTGGGAAAGTTTTGTGGCCATTTCAATGGAAAATATGCTATCTATAAACGACAGTGCATTACCATATCATGTTTTGGTAATATACTTGTGAAAAGTGAGTTTTTAAACATGAATTGGGAATTATTACTGCTCCTGCCCAGATGACCATGCTATTAGTGAAGTAAGAGGCAAGCTAGGGATCATGTGTACCCTATAAATGGACTTAATTCTTGTTATGCATGCAGCAAACATTTAGTCTAGTAAAGTGTTTTTTGTGCAGCAAAAATAGTGAACTTGTATATTTGAAGGTATTCTCTTATGTGATAATAAAGAAAAAGGTGGCTTCATGAGACAAAATATTTGCCTAGGATCACACAATTTGAGACCAGTACACGGGTCAAGTGCATTACAGTTAGGTCGAGTAGCTTATTAAAGTTACTAGACCTGCAGGTCTATTAACATTTTTATGATTTTTCGAGCACGGAGCCTTTAGGAAGTAGTTTGAGAAAGGCTTTAGTAACGTATTTGCTTGACGCATAATTTGTGTGGGTACTTAAAGTCCTCTAAAAACATGTGCTTGTTGTTTGTTTTAAAAAATTTACGAATGAGAAGTTGAGTGTATGAGCAAGGAAAATGTTGCGCTCATACTGCCACCCCATGGATATTGTTAGATAATCGCCAACTATCCTACGTACCTCTACATTTCGCTTGTTTTTACTGACCTGATATTTATACGCAACTTGAATGTGTACTGTGGATATAATAGAGTGCAGCAGACATGGTTTTACTAGTGCCTGTCTAAAGTACCGTGCATGCACAGTTTGTGTAGCCGAATCGGCGCCTGGATACCGTCACGGGTGACAATCAGCACTTTACAAATCCACTTTACATTACAGAATGATGGGGCAAAATTCTCTCTTCATCACACAGTAATCTGCAAATAATCCGAAGAAACCCACAATGACATTTCATCTTATTGCTCTACTTTGCTGCTGTTTGATAATTAACTTTTCAGCAGTAAATTCCTTATGCCCTTTTTCAGACTCTGCATGTACAGGTTTCTGTTTATCTTCTGTTGCTTGCTGATTTTAATTTTTTTATTCTCGCAGGTATCAGGTGATCAGCACACCAACTGATATTTTCATGGTGATGGAATATGTATCAGGGGGAGAACTGTTTGACTACATTTGTAAAAATGGAAAGGTAAGGTTTTTGTACTAGCTCGCCCAGCCCTCACCCCACTCAGATTATGCTTCTGAAATGTTGGACTTTCTCTTAAGATAGTTGGGGATTCTTTATTCATCTTTTTGTTTTTTCCTCACTTCCACTTAAATCTAGAATGAAGTTAAACGTATGTCACAGCATACATCCCATTTCGCTACCGCTGGTGTCTGCTGGTATCTTGTATCCCAGTGCAGCCATGGCTTCGATAATAGTTGAATCTATGCTCCTCACACAGTTTGTGGTTCACAAAAAGTGCTTTCCTGCCTCCTGCATGCATGGAACTCTGAGGTTTTGGTGGATCTCCCCTAGGAAAGAGCCTCTGATGCTGCCTTTTAAATTGAGAGCATAGAACTGGCTTCAACATAGTGGACCCTCTGGCGTATGGTTGAAGCTGCAGAGGATATCTGGTTATGGAAGCAAGAAAAGCACAAAGGTGTGCTGCTGTGTATAGTAGGAATGGGTATTGGAGGAAATTTATCCTGTCACCTTTTTTCTGATTGTTTATTGGGGTCACCCTTTATATTTCACTTTGTTGTGGTAATGTGTATGATATTTTGAAGTGGGATCTTCAGGTCACACTAGATATCTTTAGATCGTGCTTAGCACTCTGAGCTGTGATGCCAGTAGTGCTTCTGGAATGTGTTCTTGATGTACATGCTTACCTGGGCTTGCTTGCTTTCCTTCTTTTCTTCTACTCATATTGAGGAAATCTACTTTTTGGTTAAGCACCACAACAGAGTGCATGTATTTTCAACCATTCTCACCAGTGTGCCTCTCCTCACCCTCCCACCCCCATACAAACACACTATTGCTCGTCTCGTGTGCCCCTCTCCATGCCCAGATGGTGCTTTCTCTGACCACCCTCCTTGTTGCTTTTATCCTTGTGCTGCTTTCCCCTTCTACTGGCTTTATTTTTGTCTTAGCACCCTGGTTCCTTGTCGCCTAGGCATGTAGTCTCAATCCTTAATTACACACCCGCCGCCCCCAGCCTCTACCACGAAAGGTCTGGAAGGCCTTCTGCTGCTGAGCCATGTACTCCAAAAATACCATCCCTGAGGTATCTAGCTCTGATAATAACTTCCAGCCTGCCCCTTACAGCTTGGATTTCTCGTTTATTTTTGACTATGAATTATATATGAACAGGTCTTTTTTGTTGGGTTGTTTTGCTGAAATTGTGGGCCTGCGGATGATTGAAAGTAATGACTTGGCTCTGGTGGAGGTACAAAAATATAATGATCTCAGGGGTGCAAGAGTTACATTTTCATCCAAAGCAATCTCCCACCTGATTTTGGCACACAGCGATAAACTACGCTGCTGCGGCATTGATGTTTTAATTCCCGAGGTGGAGCCATCTTTAAAAAAAGTGTCCCAAATCAAGCTGCCTAATATTGATGTAGAATCCTCCGGACGAGGTACACCATTTCCGGAGAAAGAAAGTACTTTGCAGGTCTTTCTTGGTAAAAATGGTAGGAGGGTTTCGCTCCATACCGAAAAAAATATTCAATATGTGCTTCCCGCAGAGGAGGAAGATAAGAAATGGAGTTGGGTTGCAGGTGCTCTTAATTCAAATAGACCGTTAGGCCTAAGATGCGGGAATTCTTCCTAGCAAGGATATTAATGTGATATCTTGGAACGCAGCCGGCCTTAGCACAAATAAAAACAAACTTATATTCTTGAAAGAGCAGAATCCCGATATAATTTGACTCCAAGAGACTTGGATAACTAAGAACTGGTCCACCGAAGATTATATTGTGCTAAGCCGGCCGGCGCTCCATGTAAATAGAGGTCATGCTAAAGGAGGTATTGCAATCTTGTTAAGTACAAGTCTCAGTTGGTCCTATAAAGAATTTTCTCACACCTCTAACCTAATTCAGGCGGTTAAGTTGGACCATAAGGTCGGCCAGCTTCTATTGGACTCGTTGTTGATAATAAACGTATATTTACCTCCCGATGCAGCCTCTTCACACCTATTAAAAGATCTTTTCTCCTTTATTTCCTCCATCCTGGAATCTGAAGACTGTAGGTACACAATATTAGTGGGAGATCTGAACTTGTCTCACCGCATAGTCTAAAGGTATTTTCTAACACTGAAAAAAATGAAGCCCTAAATATTCCCACTGCTCAATTCCCGAACAATAGCAGGACAGATTAAAGAGGAGTTTTACTTCTAGAAGGTCTGAGAAGCTTAGATCTTATAATTGCTAACGGGAGGTTGGGGAAAGATATTCCAGCAAACTATACCCATAAGGCTCCTACTGGGAGATCAATTCTGGATTATCTAATTGTCTCTGCAGATTTTTTCACAAACTTACAAATATGGAAGTCTTGGGAAATGTTTTTAGTGAACACATGCTGATTTGCTTTAAAATCGACTTCATTTGTGATAAGGTAGGCTCCTGGAATTTTAAAGGTGCTACTGTAGGGTTTAATGTAACAAATGGTAGAAGCCACTGGAACACTCAAGCGACCTCTAAACTAAAAGCGCACTTATCAACACTAATAAGAGATCAGCTGCTCTTAGAATCAGTTGAATGTGACTGTACTCAACCTGATTTACTTGAAGTCTTTTCCCATAACATTGGCCTTTTGGATAAATCTGGTAAATCAACTCATGTCCCTGTGCAACGGAGACCATATTTTAACCCATTGCTCACTCTAAATGGGGAAATAAATAAACTAGTGAGGGCCCAGTTCCTGTATTTTTCGCATGAGCGAAGCAATTTAATAAACCTGCTAAAGAGGAAAAGACAGAGGAAAAAACGCTCCCTAAGGCAAATAAAGGAAGATGGTGCATGGACACAGCTAAAAGAGGCAGCTTCAAAAAATAATTCAAAAGGTACTGGGAAATAATCACCGACTGCTGCGGCACTAGGGTGAAATCTCTCCCAATACACATAAAAGAAGAGGATTGGAAACTTTATTTGCTGGAATTGTACTCTGTGAATTTCGATTCCTGCAGATCTGATATTGTGGCATTGGATCAGCCTTTAATTTCAGTACCCAACTATGTCCATTCTATCGATGTAGTGGTCGGGGCTATTAAAAAAATGAGATCCTCAGGAGCAATGGGCCCTGATGAAATTCCCATGACGCTAATCAAAAAGGAGCCTCTCTTGTGGGCTACCTATTTAGCTCCATTATTTAATTTTTGCTACTCTAATGGGAAAATCCCACCATCTTGGTCAGGAAGTATTTTAATTCCTCTATACAAAAAGGGCCTTAGATCGCATCCAGGTAATTATCGGCAAATAGCCTTACTGGATGCGACGGGGAAAATATTCGCACGTAGAATCCTCGATCACCTTACGGAATGGGTGGTAGAGAAGAAAGTTCTCCCCATTGAGCAAGCAGGCTTTAGGAAAAATCACTCTACGCTAGATAATATTTTTATGTTGAAACTAATAGAGGAAAAATACACAATCTACCGTAATTCAAATGTATTTATGGCTTTTTATTGACTTCTCCACAGCCTTCGATAAGGTAGATCGACCTCTATTATGGAGAAAACTGCAAAAAATGGGTTTGCCTTCCCCCTTGCTATCCTTGATCATAGCACTCCACTCGCAAACTTGGTGCAAGATATTAATCGGTGGAAATCAAGGATTATCAAAAGTAATCCCTACTGAAAATGGACTCAAACAGGGTTGCTTGTTAGCGCCGCTGCTATTCTCCCTATATATAGCTGATTTACCCGATTGTTTTGCTCAAGCTGATGGAGATGCCCCGAAGATAAGTACCCGCCCTTTTGCATGTCTACTTTATGCAGATGACATAGTAGTAATGGACTTAACCCCTATTGGGTTGAATAGAAAGTTGGCTTCCCTACAAAAATATACTGTGGGCCACTTTTTGAAAATAAACGTATCCAAAAGTAAAATTTTAATTTTGAAAAGTACTAAAAGTAGAAAATCATATAATTTTAATTGGCAAATCGGTCCTGAAAGGCTGGAGGTGGTAGATTCATACCTTTTTATTTAGGGAAATTTTTAACAAGCAGCTCGAAAAATAAACCTCACATTTCACACTGTACTAGTAAAGCTACATCTCATGCCAATGGTTTGCGCATTTTTTTTAGCGCTATGGGTAGAAGACATTTTTTACACTTATTGACGGTTTTTAAGGCAAAAATCCCTCCAACCCTGCTTTATGCAATTGAATCAATCCCTGTTAAGGACTGGGGTTTTTTGGATAAGGTTGAAGGTCAGATACCACGTAAAATATGTAATTTAACACGTTAGTTCCAACGGCAGCAATTAGATTGGAATTTTGTTCGATAAGCTCCTGTACTCAAGGCTTATCCAGGGTTTTACGTTGGGGTTATCAGCTAAAACATAGCGAGCCAGATTCACTAAGAGCACCTATGCCTTGAAATCTTTGATGCTAAGGCAGGTAACTACTCCTTTTACCGTGACTTCTCATTGGCACTAAAAGCCTTTAATGTACAAGAAGAACTAGTGCTCACCCTTCCATCATTAGGATTTAAGTCACTCCTGAAAACTCTGAGTGGCAAAATTAGTTTCGATAGAGACATTCAATTCTGCAACTCTAAAGAAAGATTAAAACTAATAATTAGGACAAACTCACCGAGAATTGCACAAAAATATTTATTTTGGAATTTAGAACACGGTATTCGACGCTTGCTTATTTTAGGTCGTATGAATCGCCTGCCTTTAAATGACCTTACAGCAAACTGGTCTAAGAATCCGAATAATGGGAAAATTTGTAATTTGTGTATGCTGAGTACCCAGACTCTGGACCATGTCTTGTTTGTATGTCCTGCATTGGCCCGTTATCGCTGGCTTCGCCCGATGTTTCTACAAAACTCTGTTAAAAATGTAGCATCAGCCCGAGTATCTCTTTTGTCCTAAAAACGAAGCAGTGTGTGTAAAACTATTTAATTATTTTTTAAGTAATTCATGTACATTTTTTAAACTTGTACGGGTGTTCTTACAAGATTGTGTAAAAAATGTAGTATCAACCTGAGACTATCATGTTTGAACAAAAATGAAGCAGTGTGACTAAAACTTTTTTTTTTTTTTTTTTGGCGAGTTTATGTACATATTTTAATTCTTCCTTTTTAGCACACTTTTTAAACTGGCGGCTATCCTCTTAGCTAGCCTCTCCATCTGCAAAGCATCAGTATTCTAGTTTTTATTAATAGGCAGCTATTAACCGCTCTTTTTTCTTAAATCAGGGTTATGTTGCGTCTGCTTCCCACTATGTTCTGTTGTTAATTTTAAAAAACTTAAATGTAGTGGGATTCAGGAGGTATTTTGCTTATGAGCCGGCTGCTACTGAATTGCCTTTTGCACAGCTCTGGACATGCCCATGTTTTATCTTACCTCTAATTCTAAATTAATTTGCTAGCTGAAATTGAACTTTTGGACTTTTTAAATGAACTGTCAGCTTTTTAATGTCCTATGTACATCTTAGGAGTTGTAATGTGGAAAATCTTAAGTACTGTATGATCTGGGCTCTCTGACAATATCGTTTGTTTCTATTTACAAGAAATTTAGCTAATCTAAGGCAGGCTTATGATAATTTTATGATGGTTAGTGGATTGTGCTTGTTATGTGTTTCTCTTTTATTTGAAATAACATGTATGCATTTTATGTGGACCTCCTAGGAGTTCCAAATCTTTAATAAATATATTGAATTGAATTGAGCCATGTATTGCCGGTGCTTTTTCTGAAAAGCCTGCCAAAGCCTTGAAACCTGAGAGTTTGTTGGGGGAACTGCAGAACAGGCAGAGCCGGGCCAAGAGAGTAAGTGGTGGCATTGATCTCCAAGTCTTTCCAAGGCAAAATCCACCTGTGCTTTAAATAGTCTACAGCCGCAGAAGGGCATTCAATTAGGGTTTGTTGGGAGAGAAGTCTGTGGAATTAATCCAGGTGTGACGCCGAAGCACCATGCAGGTACCAACTGCCCTACCCAGACAGTTGATTGTATCCAGGGGTCAAGCAAACTGTGTACTTCGCTGCATGCTGGTCCATCCAAGGGAATGGAGTTGTAGTGTTGGCCGTATATCAGCGAGGACATATGGCAAAAGATCTGCCCCTCTGTCCCACAGCGCATACGAGGATCTGCTTTGGAGGCAACTTGTATTGACAGACCTGAGAACAGGGCTATCAGATGAAAATATGTTTGGTGAACATCTCCATTCGGTTGGACTCCTTGTCAGGGGGTGCGGGGGCGTGTTGGGATTAAGGTGACTTGTAGATGCTTGTACTGCTAAGCTCTCTGGAGTGGGGTTTTGGAGCAGAAAATCCAGATCCCCCAGGAGCGGGTTTATGCTGCCTTGTCACTTGTCTCTTTTTACTGGTTGAGCAAGATCCTGGCTTCGTCCAGATGCCAACCAGTAAAAATCAATAAAGGCCTCATTGAATGTGAGCATAGATTCTTGGGTCGTTTGACCTGGATTAAACATCTTGGTCAGGACATTCACTTTCAGCTTTGTTGTATGCGGAGTAAGTTCCAAAATGTCTGCCACCCACCTTATCGCTGTGGCAAAGGACACGGACTCTTCTGTTGCTATGCTTGGTTTCGGAGAGGAAAGACGCATGTCTGAGAAGGTGTCCAGGCCACAGGCATCTTGCAAGTCTAAAAAGATGTTCTCATCATTGTCAATCATGTTGTTAAGAGGTTTCCGGTTCCGAAAAGGGAGTACGGCCGTGCCATGTATCGGTGAGAGGGTGGTGGAGGGGTTTTGGAAACTATGTTCGAGTCCTATTAAAACTGTCGCATCGGTTCCGAAGTCGATGCCCGGGGTTGCGGTGCCAGAGTCGGGCTTGACACTGATGTTGGAGCCAGTGAAGATGGGCTGGAAGGCGGAGCCAGCCGCAAAGAGAGCTCTAGTGGCGCAGCTGGTGACTGGGACGGACCCACCAGCATTACCCAAACTCAAGACCACCTCTGATGATTCTTAGGGCGCAAAGGTGCTTTAGAGGGATCCGGTGGAGTACTGAATATTATGTGTAATGCCTGCTTGAATTCAAGTAGTTTTTGTTGTGTTGTCGAAGGCCTGGGAAATTTGGGATGTATTAGGCCCAGTTGTGGAATCGGTTCTAAGTTTGGGGGGGAGGGGGCACAAATCTGTGGCCCAGAGGTACTCTGCACGTTGCGTAACTCTGAACGATGAGAGTAGCGGGCCGAACGGGACCCATGCTTGGACTTCTTGGATTACTTCTACTTATCTGAACTCCTGGATCTCAAAGATGAATGGTCACAGGATCATACCTGGCACTGTAGTGCAACCGCATCATCGACCTCCACCAGGTCATCTTCGACTTCCTCTGAAGTGTCATGACCGCAAGTTTGGCTTTGCGCTTGCAGATGGCCGCCTTGTTCATCTTCGCGCAGCAGTCACAAGACCGCCTGGAGCCGAGGCACCAGAGGCAGACATTGTAGGTCTCTTGTTAACGACGTTTGTCAATTGCAGCCCTTGCAATGCCTACATCATGTCGTTTGGGGCGGTGACCTATTCCTTGCGCACTGAAAACAATTTGAGGGGAAAAGAAAACTGTCAACCTGACAGGATTCAATGGAGCTCCGGATCCGCGTCAGAAGGCGCGGAAAGGAACAGACATAAGTGTGCTGAGGTGGTGAAGATTTAATGGCCCCGGGATTAGGCGTGGCAGATCAGACATGTTGTTAATGTATTCTTTGGGTATGCACACTGTGCACTATGTTTTTCTTTGCACATTGTTCACTTATTTTCACTTTCACTGCACCGTCACTTGTAACACCTTTCCACGTATCAGAATTGTCACTTTACTCATGAAATGTATGGGCAGCTTAAATTTAAGAATCCTTTAATTTATTGTGATAGCAGGGTGTTTGAACGGCATAATCCCTGCAAATGTATTTGTTTGAGTGAATTCCTTTGGGGGGAGAGATACTTTCATTACGCTAGTTCCATAGGAATACAGGTTGCCCCTTTTCTTTTTATTGTTGCTTTATGTGTAATTTATTTTGCCATTCACTTATGTATATAGATTTCTGTTTTTTGACCGTGCATGTTTTTGTTGTGCTGATGTAGAGCTCGAACTTAAGCTATGTGGGTGGTGATGCAGTGGAATTTGGGGTTTGATGCTTGTAATTGAGAGCCACTGTAGGGGCTCCCCTCATGGTTACTGGATGGCTGAGGCATTTCTCTTCACAGTACTTGGATAAGTGTACCTGTAGTGTCCTCTCCTTACTTGTGGATAGTTCTGAACCCTTTGTTAAACATGTTTCTTCAGTATTTTGAGCCGTTTTGTGCATATCCGTAATGGGAGAAGATGGGCACCAAACATTAGTAGCGGGCCAGAGAACCCAAAATGTCTTATTCAAATTCCCATAAGTACCTTTGTCTACCAATAACTATTCCGTGCATTTTTAAACTAGTTCACAAACTTAACTCAAAATATCTGTAATTTTGTGAGCGAGTTGTGAACTGAAATTATTTTTTTGTATGGACTCTTGCTGCTGTCCCCAGTTCACATCCATGCTGCCTTCCTCCGCTTTGTTTTCCCTTCTCTGGTCCCTTTAGGTCAATATATCGTCCCATTTCTGTATTCTTATGCTGTTTGTAGCTTGCTGTGCTTTCCCTTCTATGTATATTACCTTGCCGGCTTTACTAGACTCTTTAGTAGGTATACATGCCTTCCCGGGGACTAGTTAGTCTGCTCCATCCAGAAGCTAAGCTGCATATTACTGTTGCCATAATCTGATTTCCTTGCGCTTTGTACTAGTACTCGAGATCTGGAACGGTACGTTACAGGTAACCTCCATGGCTTGTGATACTGTTACTTGCTTGTTGAAGGGTTTGTCAGACCTGAGAGCCGTTGGTGTACGCTGTGTTCTCTTTCCCTACGACTTCCTATTAGACTAGACACTATTCATGCACTGTGGTTTCCACCCCGATATGGATCTGACTTGGGAGGGAGGATTGAGATAATGTTCGATTCCACAGCCACTAGCTTGCAAAAGACAGTTTACACAAGTTGAGAGTTCCATAGCCCCAGGGAATACTGGGCACATTCCATGAACTTCCACTTTGCACACTAATCAGTGTCAAAATAACAAGTTTATTGCCAAGCACTCCTGGATCAGGAAAATTTTGTTCGAGACCTGGCTAGTGAGTGTGCTGTAAGGATGCGCTAAGGTCTTCCCTTGGAATCCGACAGATATCCTCTTAAATATCATGTATATACTTTGGCTATCCATTCTTCTTGATCGACTCACTGGTGGGCCAGAGTAATTCTGAAGTGGCCAAGCATTCTGCTTTGGAGATGTCAGAGTGCTCCACCTTGTATGGGCGAAGACTGGAGTTGTTTCCTCTCTGGACATGACACAAATAAAATTGCAGACCAGCTGTTTGGCTGTAGTGGTCTAGGGACACACCCTTCCGATAGGTGTACTGAGTGCAACAGAAAAAAGCAGCTGCATTCTTGTCCTGTTAAATCTGGGAGCTGGTGTGGCTGAGCTGCAGCAAGGTGGTGCACCCTTTGTGTGCCATTTTGACTCCCTGGTGGAGCCTGTATACTGGATGTGCTAATAGGGCCCTGTTGCGGAGAGGTGAGGCCTCGTATCTGGTCACAGCATGCACCCCGGGGAACTCCTAATGGTGGACCTAGTATAGACTGCTGACCCGGCTATGCAGCTATAGATTGGGTTAGGAGGCTCCACCTTGCTGACAGGTGGCATGTGTACAGCAAACCTGCTCTGATGTTATCCTGGATCTAATGCTGGGGGCTAATGAGTGGTGGTGGGTGTGACCTTGACTCCCCCTTTCTGGCGAACTACCAATGGTACCTGCATTATCAAGATGCTGGTGTGACTTACTATTGAAAAGTAAATTCTACAGACTGTAACAGCACTGAAACGAGAACGCCCTTGGATAATTTATTGAAGGAAAAATATTTCTTTGGTCATGCTATTGAAGTACCGTTACTGCATGAAGAGGGAATAGTTACCAATCACGTGCCAGTAACCACATAACAGTACAAGAGTTGATAGCAGCCAGATCAATTGAATTTTGTAGATAATCTACCTTGTTTCTGCACATGAACGAATTGCTGTTTTGATTATGATGCATACCAAGTGACTTGGTTGCCATCATTAAAGGGACTGCCTTTGGTTGTCGCATAACGGATAAAAAGGGCAGACAAAAGAACAACATCTTCGCCAGGGGGGAAAAGATTATGTATTAAGCCATAACATGGTCAAAGCTCTGCGCCACAAACCCACACATGCAAAGAACATTGATAAATACACAAAACTGTGTTCAACCTATACCTGCAAGTTCACCAGAATCCAGTCCAAGTCCTGACAAACCTTAGGTGGGCATGATGTGCTTATTAGAAGGCTTGCTTAAGGTAGTAATCGACACTAGGACCTCATTGGAAAACAGATAGATGCAGTTGCTGTAGATCTCAGTTTAGTGTTCTCAGGGGAGGAATTGACTAAGTTAAAATGCCCTGGTAACAGATCTGAAACGCAGAGCCAAAACATTGGAAATGCAAACCGAAGGCAGATCACAGAAGGGACACTAAGATAGTGCGATTACGAGAAAAGGCAGAAGAAAATTGCTTTGAACTGGTTTTGGAATAGTAGATTACAAATGTCTTAACTTTAGGCTTTTGTCTAGCTGCTTTCCGTAAGATCAAGCACCTGTGCCATTGGGAAAACTTGAGGGCGTCCACAAGAACTATAATCTTTAGTCTGTTCTGTTACAGGGACCAATATGCCATCTGCAAGTAGCTACAAAGAGGAACTCTATTGTGACAATGCTACACAGATGCTTCTCCCCGTTTATACTCCGGCAACACAGAAGAGAATTTTTTGATGCGATTAAAGGAAAATTCAGAAAATTAAACTAAAATACATAGTGTTTCCAGATAAATTTGAAAATCCTGTACGATGGATGATTGCATCTTTTCCAGACTTAGATCTTCTAGACATGGAGAGGCTTTCATCCGAACACTCTTATTTGGCAATGCAGGGGATGTGCACTAGAATAGGTTATTTGCTTTCAGGAGTGCATGGGCTGAAAGCAGTAGGAGCTCAATACCAAAATTGGGTTCTATAGGGTTATTCTCCATTAAAATTGCTTTTGGTTGTAGAGAACTGTGTACTGAAGTACCAACATGGTATCTCCTATTGAACAACCTGTCCATCGAGCCACTGGTCGCCAACTGTAGTGCCATATTTCATGGAGGAAGAAGGTACGACTACATCAAGGAGCACTGAGTGGGAGGCAGTGAAGGTGGTGTGAAGTATGGCTATGTGCAGGGTTTTCACTACACGAAAACAGCTTGAGGATGTAGGGATGAAAGTAGAAGCAGAAATACGTATGTCGGCAGTCGAAGTCTTAGCTCTTAAATAGGTTACTGTTGCAAAAGTGGCAAGACAGGCCATAATCTGCAGAGACTGCGTATTAAAAAGGGAGACTCAATATACCACTTGATAATGTTTAAAGAAGAGGGGGGGGCGTGGGGGAGAGAAAATACATCCCTGGAATGAAAGTATGTTTTTCAATATCTAGTTAATCTCTACAAACAACAAAAGTGGAAGATATTTGAAACACTAGAGAATATGTTAAGTATGTACCTTTTGCAAAGCAGATAGATGTATATAGGGAGGCTAAGAAGCTTCTATGGAACTTTGAGTTGAAATTCTGTGCAGGGCTTGAATACAGGTATACTCAAACAGGTGGAATTTTTTAGAACGTATCGTGATGCAGTACCGGTGAGACTATATGTAGTAGTTAATGAAGTCAGCAAAAAGGGACTACTTATGAAAACAGATGCATTTATTGTGATGCTTCTGCAACAGAATAAAGATCTGAATGATTATAAATCATTATGTACCGTTGTCTTCAGTGCGGACACAGTCATATTAGGAAAGACACTAGCTGATCCATCATATTAGTAAAGACGCTAGCAAATAGCCCCATGCTTAATGCTGTGGGGAGTGGACGCATAATGAGAATGGCATTACAGCAGGCCAGTGGAAGAAGAGGCTGTCTGAAAGCCCTTGTAACTCTGTATTGTGTATATTATACATTTTTATTAAAAACAAAAGGTCTTGGCTAACGCCAGAACTAAAACGTGGCTGTCTTTCATAAACGTGCCATATGTTGGTGGTTTTGGTGAATAGTATCTTTACCTCATTGAGTCGACGCTGTTGCTATTAACTATGCAACATTATTAATGCATCTTAACTGTTCTTGTGCCCAATGGAAGACACAATGGTGGAAGAGCATTTGACACAGCTGCTATACAGTGATGTTGCTCATACAATGTTCTGACCATTTTGTATGAATCTGTAAACGTCTGGATCTGTATTGTTCACTTTTATCTGATAAACAGGTGTTTCTCGTATAACTCCTATTAATAATACTGCTTTTGTGTGGAATGTCTTGTTTATTGATTCTTTGTGTGTTTTTATCTTAAGGCTTTTTTACATTACTTTTGCTTTTTTAGTACGGTGGGAAAAATGCACTTTCCGTAAATTGATAAACTAAACACATTTGTTGTCTAAACGCAGTTGTATGCGTTCCTAGTGAAGTTTTACTGAACTTAGCATAGTCTCTGATTAGACCTTAAAAGGGTTGTAATCCCTTTGCATCCCATCGCATCAGATAATAACTATTCCCACACTAATTTTGAACGGTATGATCTAAGGTACAATGTTGCAGTCGGAACGTTGCGTGTGAGGTTTGGACCTGTGCTACAAAACTGTTTGCAATAAAGCAAACTGCCATAACCACAATGCTGCTTCCGTCAAACGAGTAAAATCCAGTTTAAAGTGCATGTGTTAATTTTGGGTTAATGGTGAGCATTAAAAAGAACCTGTCCGAATAGAGGTAAGTAACTGGTTTGGAAGTTTTAAGAAGCACAGACAAAAATCTTAATTTTTCAAAATGTATTGTAATTGCATTTATATAGCGCTTACTACCCCTGATGAGGTGTCGAAGCGCTTTTCGGCAAGTAGCACGCTACTCTGGAGCCAGAAAAGGATTAGTGGTGAATTAGTCTAGGGAAGTATGAAATTAATTTGAGCAGTGGACATGTTAGTCTATTATTAGGATTGAAAAGGATAGTGGAGGGATGGAAGAGGGAAGAGTTTGCATTTATATAGCGTTTGCTCCCCTGATGAGGTGTTGTAGCACCTTTCAGCAAGTAGCTAGTAGGCTACTCTGGACCTCCAAAAAGGATTAGTGGCGAATTAGTGTAGGAAAATATGAAATTAATTTGATTTGAGCTGTGGACATGTTAATCTGTTATTTCGATTGTAAAGGGAATAGTGGCGGGATAGAAGGAAGGGTTGCAAATTATTTATTTTCGAGTTCACAGCGGTAGGAGGGGGTTTAGGATGAGTAAAGGGGAGGTAAAGGGGGGGGGGAAGAGTCAGAGGGAAGGGTTTAGAAAGGCCTGATTTGGGAGATCTGACTATTAAAAGAGGTATGAGATGATGCAAGGAGAGGTAGAAAGGGTTATTTTGGGGATCATAGTAGTGTTATGGGGTTTGGGATGAATGGGAGAGTGGAGGTAGAGGATATATTGAGAGAGGTATAGGGTGAGAAATAGGGTAGTGCATTGGAAAGAATAGTAGAATGAGGTTTGAGATGAGTCAGAGTGGAGCTAGAGGATATATTGCGAGAGATGTAGATATATATCTTTAAAAACATAATTATACATGTTTATGCAAAGCAGTACACATGTAGGTACACATCTATATTCCAAATACATTCTTAAATACATGCTGCTGTTAATTCATGCTCCTATATGTATTTCGTTATTGCTAAATCCTATACTTTCATAAATGTTAGTTTTTATGAAAGGTCTTGCTATGTAAATAAGCAACGGTTGTTCTCACATAGAATACAGTATGTTTTCTTCTTTTTCTTAGTTGGATGAAAAAGAAAGTCGACGTCTGTTCCAGCAGATTATTTCTGGTGTGGATTATTGCCATAGACATATGGTTGTCCATAGGGATCTGAAGCCAGAAAATGTGCTCCTGGATGCTAATATGAACGCTAAGATTGCTGATTTTGGTAAGACGTTTAAATATGTTGGCGTTCAATGCTGCAGCGGGTTGTGTTGCTTTGTGAGACTTGTTAGTTTCCTCTGCGCTGTGCACCCTGCCACTACTGCTTTTGCCCTATAGCTTGACAAGATTGCGTGATCAGCATTTTACAAACCTCATAGACCTTGAGTCTTATTGACTCAAATTTGCAAACCCACTGCATCAACTTTGCATGGCAATGGCATATGGACTTAAGCAGTTGTAAATTTTATTTGTCTTGTCCTGATTATTGGAGGTTGGTAATGAGACAATGTCTCACTGACTTTTTAACGTGGTAATTAAAATTGATAAATTGTAACAAAGATCAGTTGTGGTCTTGCCCAGCATGTCTAAGATTACTTAACAAATTACAAGAAATTGGGTTATTGGTTGACTAGGGGGTGAGCCCTGGTCAAGCAGCGTCCACAGTCCTTGTTGGAGTGAGAAACAAACCAACCCCCAAATTAACCTGTGCGCTGCCCTCTGGTTGCTTGGCACTGAGCAGTCCGGCTTAATTTGGAAGCTATGTGTTTGTGCAACCCTTCAAATAGTCAAAGTAAAAAACACCACACCTATAGGATCCCACACCAAGTTAGAAAAATTGAGATTTCTTTAAATAAATAAAACCAGACCAAAATGGCAAATCCAATCCGTAGGACCGGAGATGTGCAATTTTAAAGAATTTCGTGAAAATAGCTCCAAAAAGCTCAAATCGCCAACTGTGGATATCCGGCCAACTGTGATGGAGCTCAGGCCACCTACAGGGACCCAGACAGACCCGCTGTACAAAGTACCTTTAATTTCTGGTTTGAGGAGCATTGCGATATCCGCTCCAAAGATGCGTCTTGTATCCAAAACAATGCTTCTGTTCTGAGGTGAGGCTGCGATGAGAGGTCCTGCGTCATCGCCGAGGCTCTCGTTGTCGCGGGCTGGCGATGTGAAGTCCAGCATTGAGGATGCATTGCGCAGTCGGGGCGATGCATCGGTTCAGAGGAGCTGCAAGACTGCCATGCAAGTTTGGCGACGAGGTTGCTGTCAATGAGGGATGCAAGGGGTTGTTCCGAAGAGGTTGTGGAGGCGATGCAGGTCTTTGTGAATAGTCCAATCCATGCAGCTGCAGAGATGCGTCGGTTCTGCTTGGGGTTGCTGTAGCAAGCTGGCTCTGTATATACTATACCAAAGTGAGGTATAGTGTGCACAGTCCAGTGGATCCCCAAAAGTAGGCAGAGGTAAAGTTAGATAGCACCTCACTCTCTATTTGTGGTAGTGTGGTCGAGCAGTAAGGCAGTATCAGAGGACAGTGTTAAGCATTTGTTGTACACACTCAGTCAGCAAATGAATTCACACACTCAAAGACTGAACTTCAGACCAATTGTTTTTATATAAAAATATTCTTTTAGTTATTTTATTTTCTAGAACCAAGCAAGCCTGGCGCAGGTAAGCAATAAATACTTTACAGTAGTAATGCAATTGAAATACAGTTTGAATGATTGTATATGCACTTTGGTTTGATTTACAGTCTGGATGCAGAGAAATGCAATACTTAGTAAATACAGTACATAAACTTGAATAGGCTTTTTAGTAAAATAGCAGGTAAGTAACTTTTGAGATTACTAGGATTACACAGAGTAGTATACCTAGATACTACTGACATTTCCTGAAAACAGGTAAGTAAAATCGTTTTTGTTAGATTATGCAATTTTAAAGAATTTCTTTAGTTTCTCAAACTCCACACTTAGAAACTTTTCACAGAAAAACAGTCAATGTTATCCTATGGAGGAAAATAGTGTTATCGGTTTTGAGGTAAGTATTTGGTAGTGGGAGTTGAGGTTCTGGGGGTAGACTCGGGGGTCCCCCAGGGTCAAGGATGCCCTCCAGTTACACCCTCAGCGGCACTATGGCGGCCGGGTGCAGAGTGCTGAGGCCAAATGTTATCCAATGGGGGATAGGGGGCCTTCGGTTGGTTGCTGCTGGCAAGCAGCCCACTAGGTTGTGGGAGCAAAGCTCCAGAACTTTAGCTCAGGGCAAAGGGGGAAACAAAGTAGCACCAAAGGTACACCCTCAGCGTTACTAGGGCGGCCGGGTGCAGGGTGCTGTTTCGACGTCGGGCGCCCTGTTTTCAATAAGGAACCTCCGGTCTGCAAAGGCACTGCAGGCTCGGGGACTAAGGTCTTCTGGGTGCGACCACCACTTCGAGAGGTAAGTTGGGAAGTTAGGGGTTGGTTAGGCACCGTCGGTTTGGGCACACAAGGCCGTGGGGCGTCGGGTGCCTTTTGGGGTCGGATCTTCTTATCAGCTCCTGGTCGCGGTTAGGGGGCGCTTTCTGGATTTAGGCTGGAGGCTTGAGGCAGGTCAGGGGTCGCCTGATCTCTGGTCAGGATCGCCGGGTGACCTCCTCGTGGTGTTTGCCCGCTCAGGCCGTGGACGGCGGGTGCAGAGTGGGGCGGATTCGCGGTGTCCAGCCGGAGCCAGAGGTTGCAGATAAACAAATCCGGTTTTCACGGGAGACAAAGTCTTTGTGCTTGAAGGCAGGCAGGTCCTCCGGGGTTTTCGAGGTTGCTGGCTGCAGGACACACCGCGAGTTCGCAGGAGTAGGTTCGAGGGGGAGACAGGCCGGTAGGGCTGGGGCCAAGTCAGTGGGCGTCTTCCTCTTGTTGGCGGCTGCACGGCTGTTCGGTCCTTCTTCTTTTCTTGTTGCAGGTTCTTCTCTGAGGAAGCAAGGTTCAGGGGTGCCCCTAAATACTAGATTTAGGGGTGTTACAGGTAGGTAAAAGGCCGGGACCAATGGGTCCCTTCCCTGGGGTGAGTACACCCCCTATTATGCCAACCTCCAGTGGGAGGGGGGCATGAGCCTGTCCCTGGTTGGCTGGGTCCCCCCATCTGCAAGATGGCGGGGACTGGGAGTTGTGCTTCACCTCGCCTCCCCCACCTGAGGGGTGGAGTTGGCAGAGGTGGGCACACCTCTATTCCTCACTTGTTTTTCCCGCCGGTTCTCCCGCCCAAAGTGGGGGTCCGAACCAGTGGGGACCAGTTACTGAAAGCAGAAAGTGGCCAGGGGAAGCTCACAAAGGCGGCCAGCCTTTGAAGCTTCCCTTCGTTAACCCTGCCCATCCTGGGGGAGGAGGCTTGGCACCTCGTCCCAGGATGTGCATTGTTTCAGGCCCTAGAGAGCAGCAGGCTCTCGACCCAGGGGTCCAGAAACATGTCTGGTGGTGGCAGCTGAAAGCAGCCACTCGGCCTGGACACTAGTGGTGGGGGCGTTTTCAGGGGGCATCTCTAAGATGCCCTCTGTGTGCATTTTTCATTAAATCCCACACTGGCATCCGTGTGGGTTTAATGTGCTGAGAAGTTTGATACCAAACTTCCCAGTTTTCAGTGTAGCCATTATGGTGCTGTGGAGTTCGTAGTGATAAACTCCCAGCACCATATACTCTTAATGGCAGCACTGCACTTACAATTGTCTAAGAATGGCCTTAGACACTGTAGGGGTACAGGGCTCATGCACCTGTACCCTCACCACTGGTATAGTGCACCCAGCTAGAGGGGTGACTGATCTATGCCAGGGCAGTAGGCATGGCACACAGATGTGTGCCATGTCGACTCTTTACTTCTGCACCAAAACACGCAGTGTGTGTGTGTGTGTGTACACGTGTGTGTACACAGGACCTCTAAGGGTGGCATAATAAGTGCTGCAGCCCTTAGAGGCCTTCTCTGGTCACAGTGCCCTGGGTACCATTTACCAGGGGCTGACCTATGGCCAGAGATGCCAATTGGGTTAGTTTTGGGGAAAGAACACAGGCCCTGGGAACCTGATTGGCAGGGACCCAGGGCACATCAAGTCAAAATGCATCAGTAGTCTGGCAAAAAGTGGGGGGGTTACTGCAACAGAAACCCACTTTCCTACAGTTGCGCTGCAGCAGCAGAGGAAACGTGCCTGTTCTGCTGGATCCACAGAGGCTGGCAGAGCATCCTTGGGCCCACTTCCAAGGGTCCACTAGCCCTTGGAGTCACTCTGGTGGTCCCGAGTTCAACAGATGCATCTAAGAACCGTATTGTGTGTGGCTGTCTAGGAGGAATAAACAAAGCCCCACTGTAAACTGCACCCAGTCGTGTGACCCAGAGACAGACTGCATGCACCAAATGGCTAAGGCAGGAAAATGCCAACTTTCTAAAAGTGGCATGTTTCAAAATTGGATTTTAAAATCGGACCACCATAAGTTAGGATTTTTCATTACGATTCCAAAGACCCCAAAAATGAATGAGTCACCTGTTTGCAATTGGAAGTTGCAGCCTATTAAATGTAATAAGAGAACTCCAATGTTATCCTATGGGAGGGATGGGCCTTGCAGTAGTGTAAAACGAATGAGTTTTTCACTACCCGGACATGTAAGACTTAAAAGTACATGTGAAACTTTTTAAAATGCATTGCACCATGTCCTCTGGGCTGTCCAGGGCCTACCCAAGGGGTGACTTGCATGTATTAAAAACTAAGGTTTGGGACTGGCAAAAGATTTATTTTGTTAGGTCGAAATGGCAGTTTAAAACACATGGGCAGCAATGGCATGGCTGATATTTGTTTAAAGGCTATTTAAGTGGGTGGCACAATTGGTGCTGCAGGCCTGCTAGTAGGCTTTACTTTACAGGCCCTGGGCACAGGTAGTGCCACTGTACTAGGGACTTACAAATAAATTTAAATATGCCAATTGGGTAGGAGCCAATCCCACCATGTTTTAAGAGGAGAGCAAAAGCACTTTAGCACTGGTTAGTAATGGTAAAGTGTGCAGAGTCCTAAGGACCACAAAACATCAGAAACAAATTCAACAAAAATAGGAGTGAAGGCAAAAAGTTTGGGGATGACCCTGCAGGGCCAAGTCAAACCGTGTTTCCCAAGCCCTCAAAAAATTGAGAGTTATAAACACATTGAGGAGTGGATTAATGGTCCAATGGCTAGGCTGCATCTCTTTGGTAGGTATTAGCTAAGACTCGAAGTTGCCAGTTCTGAGTTGTAATTTGTAAGAATAGTTACTGCGGTTAATAACTAGCTATGTTTATACTATTCCACTGATCTTTAAGAATACATTGGATTTAGGTTCTGGTTCCATATGCCACCGTAGTAAAAGCTGAATATGAACCCCTCTTACTGGCTGTAATAAAATGGTGCATGTATGAGCAGGTATTGATTCTTTAACACTGGCTACAGAAGTACTTAAGCTGTCGTATTTGGATGATTATAGTTGTGGTGAACTGAGATCTGTGATGGTGTAGCTAGGGATAAATAGCAAGAGTGGAATGAAGTGAAGAAAAGGAATTGTCCCCATGCAATATGCTGCATATTTCATTTCTCACTGTCCAATACTTGTGGAATACAGTCTTATCTGAAAGAAACAGTTAGGTATAGATTCCTTACCTTAGAATTGCCCCCAGGCGTCAGACTGGATCCGGAAAGTTTTTCGTCGTCAGTACCCCTGCGCGTCGGAAGGTGGCGTCGGTCGACTCCACGTTGGGCGTCGTGGTCGCCGGGATGACGTCGCGGTATCTGCATAGACGCCGCCCTTGTGTGCTGACGTCAGTTCTTTCTTTTTCCGTACCAGCAAGCGCAGATCCGGAGAGAGCGGTACCCCCAGTCATTTTTTGACTGAGCTTTTTTCTCGACTTTTGTCGACTTCGTTGTTTCTGAGTCATCGACTCCTGGTGCACGAGGGATGCCCGGCTTTAAGCTTGCGGTTCCTGTAACCGACTCATGTCGGTGACTGATCCGCACCGCGTGTGCCTCTACTGCCTGGAGCGCGAGCACGACCCCAAGTCGTGCTCCGACTGCCGGACCATGGCCCCGAAGTCTTTGCAGGAGCGGTCCCGAAAGCTACTCTAGGCCCGGCAGTCGGCTCCACGCCGCTCGAGGTCGCGGAGGAGGTCGATGGACCGGTCGCGGAGCCAACACCATTCTTCGTCTAAGTCTTCGCACTCGGGGTCAGGTAAGTTGAAGCACAAAAAGAAGTCGAAGAAGCATAGTCGCTCTTCGACTTCTCCCCGTCCGTCAGCCGACGCAACGAGGGATGCGGGTGGTGCCCCTCCCGCAGCTCCGTGTGCGGAGCCTGCTGGGTCGACTTCGGGTTCCCCCCCTTCCCGGGACCCGGTGCGACCCCTGCCCAGCTTCGGAGTTTCTACGAAGCGCTGCATGCCATTTTTGGGCAGCCTGACTCCGCCAGCGCGCCTTTGGGCCCCGCGGACTCGGCTGGGGGCCCTGGGCCTTCGGCGTCGACTGCTTCGGCCTCGGCACCGCAGGGTCCCCTTGAATCCAGGCCTGGATCCGGATCGGTGCCGGTCGACCTCGTTACACCTCCCCCAGCGCCGATTCCACCGGCACCACGTCCGCCACCGGCTGTGTCCCCAGCCGACGTTGACCCCGGCCTCCACCTCGAGGTAGACACGGAGTCGGACCGACGCCGACTGGTACTTTTGTGCCCCTGTTCTACCCTGGCTCTTTGAGACCAGATTGGCAGCCAGAGGAGGGTGAGGAGGACTGGGAGGGATCTGGTGACCCTTTAACAGACCAGATAGTGTATGAGCAGGACTGGAGAGAGGACCTGGGGGAAGCCAGTGGTTTGGATACCTCACCGGACCTTGGCATGTTGTCTCCTCCTACCGTGGCTACGGAGGAGGGAGCGTCATACGCAGTGGTGTTGCGTAGTTCAGCCGAGGCTCTCCACCTCAAGCTACCTACGGTGGCAGCCAGGACTAACCTCTGACAGAGGTGCTTCAACCGGCAGCGAGCTTTTCGGAGCCCCTGCTGCCGTTTTAATGAAGCCCTGACAGACATCCTTTTGGGCACCTGGTCCAGGCCCAACACAGAGGCTCCTGTGGACAGGATGATTGCCCGACGCCACCGCCTGGCCCCGGGCGACCCCACTTTCCTCTCCCAACACCCTACCCCTGAGAGCTTGGTTGTTCAAGCCTCCACGTCCAAGAGCGCATTCCCTACCGCACCCCCAAACAGGAAATCCAAAAAGCTGGATCATCTTGGGAAGATGTTTTCTTCCTCCAGCTTGGGAGTACGATCGGTAAACACCGCATGTCTATTGGGCTGTTACACCCACTCTGTGTGGCACATGGTTGCGCAGGTGCTGCCTCAGTGCCCGGAGGAGGCCCGGGCCGTGCTCTCTCGAGCGGTTGCTGAAGGGAGAGACGCAGCGAAGTTTACCATCCACTGTGGGCTGGATACCGCCGACGCACTTGGCAGGACGATTGCCACGTCAGTAGCCCTTCGACGCTACGCCTGGTTGCGTTCGACTGGTTTTTCCGAGGATGTCCAATCCACAATTATGGACATGCCCTTTGATGGCCGTCGCCTTTTTGGCGACAAGGCAGACAACGTGCTAGAGCGCTTTAAGGACTCTCGGGCTACGGCCAGGTCCTTGGGCCTCTCCACCACCCGCCCTGCGCAGTCTGCCTTTCACCCCTTTCGTGGCTACGGAAGGGGTGCCCCGCTACGTCCCGCCCAGAGCCACAGGCCGGCGCAAGCTGTTCAGCCCCAGCCCGGCCGGGGACGTGGGAACCACCGCCGTGGTTCTGGGGGCCAGCGGGCGGGCCGGTCCACCACAGCCCCCTCTGCAGCAGCCTCCAAACCCTCCTAGTCCAACCTTTCAGGGCCACCAAACGCCAGTGGGCGGCAGGATCCGCCATCACCTCCCCCACTGGCGCACCATCACGTCGGACAGGTGGGTTTTGCAAATAGTCCGAAGGGGCTACTCCCTCCCCTTCGAGACTACCCCTCCCTCCATGCCACCACAGTACCATCGCCTGTCGGAGGATCACCTGGCCCTTCTCCAGCAGGAAGTTTTGGCACTCTTGGCCAAGGGTGCCCAGAAGGTCGTGGTTGCTATTCCCACTACTTTCTGGTGCCCAAGAAGGACAAAGGCCTGCGTCCTATCTTGGATCTCAGGAACGTCAACCGCTTCCTCCGGAAGGAGAAGTTCAAAATGTTGACGCTCGCTCAGGTCCTGTCTGCCCTCGAGAGTGGATGGTAGCGTTGGACTTGCAGGACTCTTACTTTCACATCCCCGTCCTGCCGGCCCACCGGCGTTACCTGCGGTTCACGGTAGGCCACGAGCACTTTCAGTTTACCGTGCTCCCCTTTGGCCTTATCAGCGCCCCTCGGGTGTTCACGAAAGTGATGGCGGTGGTCGCAGCTCATCTGCGCAGATCAGGGGTTCCAGTCTTCCCCTATCTCAACGACTGGCTGTTAAAGGCGGGCTCGCCCCAGGCTGTCGTCTCCCACCTCCAGACTATGGCCGACCTCCTGCATTCGCTGGGGTTCTCCATCAACGTGCCGAAGTCGCACCTAACCCCCTCTCAGAAGCTCCTTTTCATCGGAGCGGTTCTGGACTCGATGCAGTTTCGGGTTTATCCTCCCGAACAGCGAGTCCGGGATATTCAGGCTATGATTCCGATCTTTCAGCCTCTATCCCGGGTTTCGGTCAGGATGACCATGAGGCTGCTGGGCCTCATGGCCTCCTGCATCCTGCTGGTAGATCATGCCAGGTGGCATATGTGGGCTCTGCAGTGGGACCTGAAATTCCAGTGGGCGCAGCATCAGGGGAACCTGTCCGATTGCGTCCAGATCTCGGAGGGCACTGCACACCAATTGCAGTGGTGGCTAACGAATAGGGATTGGTTCGACGGCAAATCCCTCTCCCTTCCTCAAACAGAGTTCACAGTGGTGACTGACGCATCACTTCTGGGATGGGGAGGCCACATGGGGGAGGCGGAGATCAGAGGCCTCTGGTCTCCGGCGGAGTCAGGGCTCCACATCAGCCTTCTGGAGCTTCGGGCGAATCGTCTTGCACTCAAGGCATTCCTTCCCTCTGTCCGGGGAAGAGTAGTGCAGGTGTTCACGGACAACACCACCGCCATGTGGTACTGCAACAAACAAGGCTGGGTTGGGTCGTGGACCCTATGTCAGGAGGCCCTCCGCCTCTGGACATGGCTGGAACATCAGGGCATTTCCCTAGTGGTTCAACACCTGGCAGGTTCCTTGAACGCCAAGGCGGACAAACTCAGCCGCAGGTGCATGATGGATCACGAATGGCGTCTTCACTCTGAGGTGGTGCAAGGTCTCTTTCAGCAGTGGGGAGAGCCTTGGTTAGATCTATTCGCCACCGAAGAGAACGCGCAATGTCAGCAGTTCTGCGCATTGAAATTTCCAAGGCGGCACTCGCTAGGCTGCGCTTTTCGTCACGAGTGGAGTTGTGGTCTTCTATACGCCTTTCCGCCTATACCACTTCTGCCCAGAGTGCTGAAGAAGATCAAGCGCGACCGGGCCCAAGTCATTCCTGTGGCTCCGAATTGGGCACGAAGAGTCTGGTATCCCGAGCTGCTCAACATGGCCATCGATCCTCCGATCCGACTGCCTCTTCGGGAGGATCTTCTGTCGCAGCAGCAGGGGACGGTCCTCCACCCGAACCTGTCCAACCTCCACCTCCTTGCGTGTAGATTGAGCGGCTGCAGTTGACGTCGTTTGACCTGCCTCCCGAAGTCTGATGTTATCTTGGCAGCCAGGCATCCCTCCACTAAGACGGTATACGCCTGCCGATGGAACAAATTTGTGGCGTGGTGCACAGCAAAGGCTGTGGATCCCCTTTCCGCCCCTCTTTCTGAGGTCCTCTTGTTCCTCCTTTCTTTGGCCCAGCAGGGCTCTGCTCTGGGCACTATCGAGGGCTACCTCTCCGCCATTTCAGCCTTTTTTAGGCTTCCTGATCATCCTTCTCTTTTCAAGTCCCCTGTTGTAAATAGATTCCTTAAGGGCATTACTCACCTTTTTCCTCCTGTTCCCTTCGTAATGCCCCATTGGGACTTGAACTTGGTTCTTACCTACCTTATGTGCGCTGCCTTTGAGCCGCTACATAACTGTCCTCTCAGGCTTCTCACTTTGAAAACTGCCTTTCTGGTGGCCATCACCTCTGCTCGCAGGGTGAGTGGGCTCCAAGCCTCCTTTTCTGGCTGTTCATCCGGACAAGGTCGTCCTAAGAACTAGACCTTCCTTTCTTCCCAAGGTGGTTACTTCTTTCCACATTGGCCAAACCATCACTTTGCCCATCTTCTTTCCGCCTCCGCATCCTTCGAAAGAGGAAGAGAGGCTCCACCGTCTGGATCCAAAATGTGCGCTTTCCTTCTACTTGGATCACACAAAACAATTCCGGGTGGGCGAACAGCTCTTTGTTGGTTACGTGGGCGCTAAGAAAGGTCGGGCCGTGCACAAACGGACCATCTCCAGGTGGGTCGTTCTGTGCATCAAAGCCTGCTATTCTTTGGCAAAGAAGGAGCCTCCAGTGGGGCTGCGCGCCCATTCCACCAGGGCGACTGCAGCTACCACTGCTTTGGAACGAGGAGTCCCCCTCAATGACATCTGTCAGGCAGCTACGTGGGCATCGTTGCACACGTTTACCAAACACTACTGCCTGGACAGCCAAGTCCGGAGAGACGGCTTCTTTGGTCGTTCTGTTCTCCTGGACTTTCTGGTGTGAACTTAGTTTGCAGACCCACCTCCGGGGTTGGTATTGCTGGGGTATCTATTCTAAGGTAAGGAATGTATAACTAACTTTCTTTCAGATGAACAAGTTACTTACCTTCGGTAACGATATATCTGTAAAACATAGGTTAGTTATAGATTCCTTACTGCCCCACCCATCCTCCCCGTTCTGCGAACTGACTTCTAGGGAGAAGGACCTCCTTTCAGGGCCCTAGTTTGTGAACCAGTGGTCAGTGTCTTGCATGGCTCTGCGCTTCTGGCGTGGAAAGTCGTGTACAGAACTGACGGCGCGCGAGGGCGGCGTGTATGTAGCTACCGCGACGTCATCCCGGCGAACACCACGACGACGAATGCTGAGTCGACCGACGCCACCTTCCAACGCGCAGGGGTACTACTGACAAAACTTTCCGGATCCAGTCTGACGCCTGGGGGTAATTCTAAGGTGAGCAATCTATAACTAACCTATGTTTCTTACAGATATATCGTTACCGAAGGTAAGTAACTTGTTCTTTAGCCCCGAATGTGGACCTGTCATGCCTTTTTAAAGTAGTTAAAGTCCTGGTAGTGCAATGTGATGCATATTATAGTCTTCTATAAACATGATGTAAAAGGTGGTGCTGTATGCTCACTAGATGAGGTGTCCTAGATTACATGGAAACTCTGTAATTTAAGGGAGGGTATCCATGCTAGTCAGCAGGTGAAGTTCTGTTTAATAAAATGTCTAACCTGTTTGCTGACTACCAAGGGAGCATGGCAGAAAATATTACATCTCCCTGACAAATCTTGCAGTTTTTGTGTGCAAAACAAATAGATGCCCGCAGTATATGTATTCCCACTGCATATGTGTTCCCTGTGTGTTAGAGGATCAAAATGACTTTGGGATGATGACAAAGGGGACTTAGCTGTGACATTTCCCAGAACTCCTATCAGCAATGATATTCCGCCTTCACATGGAGCCACTTGGAGAACTCATGACAAACAGAAACCTAAATGATCCATCAGCATGTGCACTATACTCTGTTGTATCAGTCTCCTATTTACATGCCATCAGCTGTTTGAAAGATTGTTTTGCCATAATTCAAGCCTCATATAGAAGGCCTGCCTCTGAGTCAGCACTCTGAAGGTGGATTTTTTGCTCATCACAGAAAGAGTACTGAGCTGAATCTGAGCCTTTACAGCATCACTCTACAACTATTCAACAGTCCCAAATGCCTGGGAATGCACAAAACCCAATTTCTTTATCACAAGATGTGAATTGCTTGGCACCAACTGTCTGTAAAGTAAAGGCTTTTCTTTTAGAATTATTTTAGATCTTCAGTTCAAGATCTGGTTGTCTACTCTTAATAGTCAGTGCCCTAGTGATAGGCATTTTGGGTGGAACACCCAGGGCCCTAAAGAGCATCCTTCATGCAGTGACCTACCCAAGTTCTACTGGTGTATAGTAGGATCATATCCAGATTAACTCTACTGAACTGCCAGCATAACCTTTGAAGACTGTTGTGTTTTCTACAAAGATGTGAACTTAGCCTCCCACAGTACCTGCAAGCAAGATCAATCCCATCCTCGATAGACCCAAGATCACAAAGTAGATGAGATTACAGGTCTTATACTAAAACACAAAAAATATAGACTGCATCACACTCTGATTCAGTAGGATCATCCCTTCTTTATTTCCACATGGAGCATAAGTTTTTTCTCCAGTTGACAATTCTTCCTTTTTACCAGAGTACCTCTGTAGAAATCACTTCCAGCTTCCCCTTTTCCCAGTACCATCATTTCACTTCTCATTGTGCTGTGTCGCTTTCAGTTAGTATCACTCTTCTCTATTATGTGGCACATGAAACTTCATGTAGCCACACACTGAGACCTGAAGATCTCTCCAGATTGGATTATATTTGCCTTCATGGAGGTTCTTCATGATGATGATTGGTGGCTCAGTGAGTAGTCTTTATTGTTATTACCTATTTTTGGATCCAAAGATACTCCTGTTTTAGGATAGATTTATTAGATGGATCTGGTAGAAAATGAATGATGGACATATTGTTCGGAGAACTTTCCACGCATTTGCCGAACTTTATACCTTAGCACTTGAGACGCTGACAGATCTCTGGGGTTTCCAGGAAAACAAGGCAACTGAAACATATCGTGTAGTTCCTGTTTGAAAGTGACTCGGGCTGGATGATTGGAATTTTTTTTAAATCTTTCCCCCAGCCTGGTGCAAGAGATGCCTGACTAAAAGTGTTGGAGAAGAAAACCAATCCGGTTTCCTCAGTTGTTGTGACAAAGAATTATAGTCCATTCTTTTTCTGAGTTGGTGGTTTTATTTGTGAAGCATGAGGGAGTTTGGCAGTGTTTGTTGTTGATCATTGGGTCAACCTTTTAAAGTCTTGCCACCTTCATGCCCCACACCCTTTTGAGTACTGGAAAGTGAAATATCATGAGAGCCCATATTTGTAGCTTTCAGTGTTGGAAAACTGTACCCCAAGATCTATTTTCCAGGTAGATCTGGAAATGGGGTAGCTCCTAGTTCTTTTTGTTGTTCAAATTTTGGGTGCCTGCTGGGACAATTATTCAGTCTTTGTGCCACTTTAATGAAGGCACTTCACCTCCCACCAGAAGTTTGTCCTTTCAACCAAACTGTTGATTTGCTTGATTGACAAAGTGGACATGGATTTGAATGTCTGCTGTGTGTATTTTGTATTGCAACTGGTTCTGGGAGGTAATTTGTGCAAGTATCTTGTATGAAGGTCAAAGAACAGCAAAGATTTTGATGATGCCATTCTAGACCTGTGCTGGTTATGATGGCCCACCTTGCAAAGCTATTCATAAAATCATATGATCAATTATGCCTACAGATAACAAAACTATTTCTGGTTGACTGTTGAGGTGAGAGGAAAGCTGACTTCTCTGTCTACAATTTTTGTTTTCTACCCCCCTCCCGGTTATAAATCTAGATTTCTTTGCAAGCTGGCATGGGCCTACACAGTTCTAGTGAGTTAGTCAATTAGTGATTTGGTGTCTTGATGTAATTGTTTAGAGTTGGGGGCTCTACCTTTTTGGAGTGATGCATTTACAATACTTGTACTGATTAGACATTAAGTAGACCACTCATCACTGTAAAAGGATTGACAACATGGGTTGTTTGAATGAAGCAATTGGAGAAGTTTACGGTCTACTTGGATATAGGACATACTCTTGACAAAGTTAAACTAGTTGTTGGAAAAATGACAGAGGCCTTTCTTTAAAGTGTACAGTCTTGTAACTTTGCTAAAGATTTGACATATTTTTTGGGGTGGTGTTTTTTTTTGTTTTTTTTTTGCAGTTTTCATTTGGTAGTGTAGTAAGCCTTTGCCCTCTGAATTGCCTTGTAACAAACCCTCATGAGGTTGGTAGAGCTCAGCAATAGATTCTTTCTTACTTTAAACTTAATCAGTGTTCCAGTTTCCGGCCCACTGTTATTGCTAGCTGGGTCGATGTTGAACAGCTTGTTGGGCACCTTCTTTGCTTGTTTAGGCTTTGTAGTCTGAAGCGGGGCTAATCTGCTAACATTATGATGGAGAGAATTGAGGCGATGTTTTGGATCACTTTCTGCAGGAGAAGGCAGGCAAAAAGAAATAAAGGCTTTTTGTAAGCTGGGTCTTGATAAACTTCCTGTAATAGTTCTATTGTGTGAATTCAATGTATGTATTCCACTTTTTGGAGTTTTCAGGCTAGTTCCATCTTCAAGGTGACCATTGAATAATCTTACCAAGATGTAGGGTCTGGAAGCACAGCCGAAAGCACAGAAGGTGTTTAAAGAACAACTGAAGTTTAGTCTAGTCTAGTCGTCACCAACCAAAATCCAAAAGTCCTGAGGGGAACTAAAGGCTCGAAGACTGACAACCAGAAAATGGTTTCTTACAAAAATCCAAAGGTTTTTCTGGAGTTTTGTCACAAAGGCATAAACCACGTGGGTCGGCGAATGAACATCGGGGATGGGTTCTGCCTGAAGTGCCACCACAAGTTCACCCACAAAGACCACCATGAGGTTTGCAACCTTTGCCTGCTAAAAGACCACAGCTCTGAGGCCTGTGACATGTGTGAGTTGCTGCCCAATAACCTGAAGACCATGGTGGAACAGAGGTGGGCTCATTAAATCATGGCACAATCTCAGCCGGCAACATTGCTAAGAGATCTTGGGCTGTGGAGCGAACAGAAGAACCCAGAGGAAACTTGGGTGAGACAGAGAGGGGACTCCTACATCCCATCTAGGAGGTTGCTGAAACCAAGAATGAGAACTCTGAAGAAGACGTCAAAAGACGGACAAACAAGCTGCAGGTAACCGTATAGGGGCTCATTGGGGCCAAGACTAAGCATTCAGACTGAGTCCTCCTATGGTTCCCCCTGACACTGAGGTCAAAAGGCACAGTTGGCGGTAAACCTTCAGAACTGGCCTCCACTCCGAAAGGGTATTGAGGGCAATGGAGGGACAAAGCGCTTTAAGGAAAAGGAAGCTTCTTCGTCGAACAGAGAGCTCTTCACTTCCGAAAGGGAAAATAAAATCTATCCCAAGTTTTCTCCATGGTGCTCTAGTAATTTAGCTGGACATGCCTTAGAAGTAATGCTGTAGCCAAGTTGTCACTAGAAGCATAAAGCCTGTGCAAACTGATTTGTTTGTCAATCATAGTATCCATCCCTGGCTACCAGAAGTGTTCATGTACACGTCTTCTAGTACCAGATATACCGATATGTCCTTTGGTCTAAGGAAAACAATATCTGAATGTTCCCACAATCGGAGGAATGATCCTGTCCTCTAATTATGTTACTCGCTTGCCAATTCCTCATGTAGTTTGAAATAACTATTTTAAAAGTTTTCCTTGAATCTTCTGCTCCTAAAGCCACCCTGCACTTAAATATCTATTCACCTCATTCATATCTAAATCTTTGCTTATTTCTTTCAACTATACATTTTTATCAGTAACCTCATGTTAGTCATCCAACCTGTCAACTTCCTCAAGTGAAAAAACACTACACATTCTGTGAGTTCACAAGCCTCACGCGTGATGGCCTCTCCTTCAATAATTGGCAACCTTGACATACAATCCACATTGGTTTTCCTAGATACGCATTTAAGTTTGTACTGTAAAGCTTGCAGTTTGTAAGCGAGCCTTGCCAGCCTAGCAGTTGTGCTACTCCCTTCTCCATGTGTCAACCTATTGACAATGTTTATGGTGAACACACACGTGTTACCATCCTTGTGGGGACTGTGTGTGGATACCTACCTTGTGGGGACTAACCTTTCTCAATGTTTTTAATATATACTAATAACAGAAAAATTTAAAGAAAAAAATCATTATACAGGATCCAGCTTTAAATCTGCAAATATATTGGTTTTTAATCGCGCGCATAGAGCCATCCTTCTGGGGACTTGAACATGTGCTACCATCCTTGTGAGGACCTACTCCATAATTGCCATTTGTGATTGAATACAGTCAATGGCACATGGCTAAACATTTTTTATCAGCAATGTACACTAATAGCATCATAATTTATTCATATATGAATTCATGCACATATAGATGTACACAAGGCGGATTATGCTAATAATGTATCATAAAATATATCATGATACAGAAAGGCACTTATAACTGTAACTAACCAATTGCTTAGTGCTCAAAATCATAGGAGATAAGGGAACTAACACAGAAAAAAATAACAGATGGAATCCAGCACTATGGTCAAGTGGAGCCAGCATTTCTTTAGTTACTTACATTTTTCTCAACATAGTTATTAGATCCCATCTCCATAGGCATGGCATGTACTGTTAATGTCTGCATATGGATGATGTCTGATGTTATTCACTTATGTGGTATGTGATCACTGCATAGGGAAGGTGAGTGATGATGCACACAGTGGTGGTGTGTGATCACAGTAGCACCATATTCTCTACAGAGATGGTGTCTGCAGCTGCGATGTAAGTACCCACGGAAGTATGGTGTGTAGACACTTATTTTCAAGTCCCCATAGAGATACTGTATGACTATAGAAATGTTCAAGTCCTTGCAGGAATGATATGTGAAGGCAATCATGTCCAAGTCCTCACAAAGATATTGTGTGTTTATAGCAAAGTTCATATCCCCAGAGATAGTATGCGCTTATTGAGATGTTCAAGTCCCCACAGAGATAGTGTAAGAAGATAATCTGGTTCAAGTTCCACTGCAATAGTATGTAATGACAATGTCCAAGTCTCTACACAAACAGATTGTGTATGATTATAGGAATTTTATAGTCCCCACATCTATATTATGTCAGTATAGTGGTGTTCGAGTCCCCACAGAGATAGTGTGCGATTATACGAAAGATAAAGTCTTCATAGAGATGATTTGTAAAGTTAATATTGTTGAAGTTCCCACACTGATGGTGTTTATGGTATTCTTGTTTAAGCATCCTCTGAAAAAGCATGTGTAGACAATGTTCATGTCTCCACACAAATAGAGTGTGAACATAAGGATGTTAAAGCCCAAACAGAGATTGTGTGGAAGGCATTCATGATCAAGTCCCGACAAAGATAGTATTATTATAATAATGTTCAATTCCCCACAGATAGTGTATCAAGATAATTGTGTTAAAGAGCATAGATACTATGTAAAGATAATAATCATTTCCACTGGACAGTGCATGAAGATGATGTTCAAGTTCAAACAGAGATAATGTGTGATTATAGACCTGTTTAAGCTTCCACAAAGACAGTGTGTGATTATAGTAATGGTATAGTGCTCACAGAGATGTCATGTGAAGTTAATCTTGTTCAAGTCCCCACAGAGATAGTGTGTGATTACAGTGATGTTCAAGTCCCCACAGAGATAATGTGTGAGTATATGGATGTTCAAGCCCCCATAAAGATAGTGTGTGATTATAGATTTGTTCAAGTCCCCACTAAGATAGTGTGTGATTATGGTAATGTTCAAGTCCTCACAAACATAGTGTGTGACTATAGTGAGTTTCAAGTTCTCACAAAGATAGTGTGTGTAAGTCTCTATAGAGATCGTGTGTGTTGTCAGTCATGTCCATGTCCCACAAAGATAGTGTCTGATGATAGTGATGCCCATGTCCCCAAAGAGATCGTGAGTGACGATAGCAATAACCAAGACCCCAGGGAAATTGCGTGTTAGTATATTCATGTTCAAGTCCCCATAGGGATAGTGTGTGATGATAATCATGTTGAAGTCACTAGAGCTTGTGGTCGACAATAGTGATGCCTATGTTCCCACAGAGATAGTGTATGATGATAGCCATGTTCATTTCTCTGTAGAGATCATGTGTGATGTCAGTCATGTTTATGTCCCACAGAGATAGTGTGTGATTATAGTGATGCCCTGGTCCCAAAGATAGTGTGCGATGATAGCAATGCCAAAGTCCCCAAAGAGATGGTGTGTAATGATAATCATGTTGAAATCACTAGCGATCGGATGATGATAGTGATACCCTGATCCCCACAGAGATGATGTGTGATAATAATCCTGTTCAAGTCCCCACAGCGATACTGTGTGATTGTCATTTAAAGTCTCTATAGAGATCGTGTGTGATGTCAACCATGTCCCACAAAGATAGTGTCTGATGATAGTGATGCCCAGGTCACCAAAGAGATTGTGAGTGATGATAGCAATACTCAAGACCCCACAGAAATTGTGTGTTAGTATATTCATGTTCAAGTCCCCATAGAGATAGTGTGTAATCGTGTTGAAGTTGCTAGAGCTTGTGGTTGACAATAGTGATGCCTAGGTTCCCACAGAGCTAGTGTATGATGATAGCCATGTTCATTTCTCTGTAGAAATCATGTGTGATGTCAGTCATGTTTATGTCCCACAGAGATAGTGTGTGATGATAGGAATGCCCAGGTCCACAAAGGTAGTGTGTGATGTTAGCAATACCCAAGTCCCCACAGAGATAGTGTGTAATGATAATCATGTTGAAGTCACTAGAGATAGTGTTTGATGACAGTTATGCCTAGGTCCCCGCAGAGATAGTGTGTGAATATAATCATGTTCAAGTCCCCACAGAGAGAGTATGGCTATAGTGATGTTCAAGCCCCCACAGAGAGAGTGTGTGGTTATAGTCACGATCAAGTCTCCTTAGAGATCGTGTGCAATGCGAATCATGTATATGTCCCACAGAGATAACGTCTGATGATAGTAATGCCGGGTCCCCACAGAGATGGTGTGTGATGATAGTGATGCCCAAGTCCCCTCAGAGATATTGTGTGATTATAATCATATTCAAGTACCCACAAAGATAGTGTGTGATAATCACGTTGAAATCACTAGAGATGGTGTTTTATGATAGTGATGCCTAAGTCCCCACAGAGAGAGTGTGTGATTATAGTCATGATTAAGTCTCCTTAGAGACCATGTGCGATGTGAGTCATGTATATATCCCACAGAGATAGTGTCTGATGATACTGATTCCAGGTACCCACAGAGACAGTGAGTGATGATAGTGATGCCCAGGTACCCACAGAGATAGTTTGTGATTATATTCATGCCCCACAGAGATAGTGTGTGATGATAATCATGTTGAATTCATACTAGATTGTGTGTGATTAGAGCGATGCTCTGGTCCCCACAGAGATAATGTATGATGGTAGACATCCTCAATTCCCTGCAGTGATAATGCGTGATAATGATGACTGTGAGAAGAACAATTGCCTTACCATCGGTAACACTGTATCTGGTAGAGGCTCTAGCTAGCTGCAGATTCCTTACCTTGGAATATTCCCCCAGATAAGGATAACACCTTATGTGGTAGAGACTCTATTTCGCTGCAGATTCCTTACCTTAGAATATTTGAGAAAGGTGTAGGTGCTTGGCATCGTCGGTGTAGTCTGCGCCAGAATTGACAAGCAGTGTCTATATAGGTGCCACCCCAGTGTGCTGACCTTAGTTCTTGACTGTTTTAGCACACCAGAAGCACAGAGCCAAACTGAGGTGAAATGGCCAGTGTGCTAGGGCGAGGTCATGAAGGATCTCTTCAATTTGAGATATACAGTTTGCTAAACGGGGAGGATGGGAGAGTCGGTAAGGAATCTGCAGCTGGATAGAGTCTATACCAGATAGACGTTACCGAAGGTAAGTAACTTGTTCAGCTGATACAGACTTCTATTCGCAGATTCCTTACCTTGGAATAGATACCAAACCAATCTCTGCCCAAAGGTGGGTCTGCAAACTAAGTTACACCAAGAAGTCCTGGAGAACCAACAGGTGAAATGACCATCCCCCAGACCTGACTGTCTAGGCAGTAGTGTTTGGCAGCGATGCACATGTAGTGGCCTGATAGATGTCCAGATCTGGGACTCATCTCGCTAGTGCAATGGTTGCAGCTGTATCTCTGGTGAAAGGTGCTCTTGAACCCTCAGGGGGCTGCTTCTCCGCCATTGCAGCAGATTTGAATACAGTAAACTTCGCGAGGAAGGTCAAATACCCTCAACTGTCACTGCTCCATCTCCATTCATTTAGATGCAGAGTTAGCAGGTTCGGGTGCAGATCCTGCCCTGTTGCTGTGACAAGAGATCTTCCTTCCGAAAGGGCAGCCTGATTGAAGGACAGATATTCATGCTCAGGAGCTCGGTGATGCCATGCTCTCCTCGCCCAAACTGAGGCCACTAAGATGACTTGGGCCCGGTCATTCTTGATCTTCTTGAGAATTTTGGACAGGCATTATGTCAGCTGAAAAGTGTACAGAAGTCCTGAGCTCCACTCGAGACAAAATGTGTCTCTGAGTGAGAGCTGCTTCGGAAACTACAGCTCGCATAAGTGCGTTCTCGACAGTAGCGAATAGATCTAACCAAGGTTTTCCCCAATCTCTGAAGAGACCTTACACCACCTATGGATGAAGACTGGCGCCTGCAGCCTCAGCTGATTCCCATCATCCTCCCTATGTGCCTCGTGAGCCAATGCAAAGCGCAAGAAGAGTGCAAGCCTGTCACTTATGCCTGGCCTTTCTCCTATCAGGGCATCACTATCACAGTAAAAGGTTAAAGAGATGCATGGTTAATGTGATGCGGTTCTGGAAATGTAAACTTAAGAGCATGTTTTTAAAGGAGTGGGATGTAGTTATTTCAAGGCAGCACTTTATCTGCTAACATAGTCTGCAGCGGTTGCTTCTTTTGAGGGGCAGACATCGGCATAACACCTCAGTCCCATTGGAGCCTCCCTCAGAGGCTACAGCCTGGGATGCTGGGGTTGCCCTTGGATGGCTCTCTGCTGTGCAGACGGAGACGGTCAAGCTCTCGACTCGGCCCTTTGTTGTGTTGAACCTGGGATAGAGCGCATGACACCTGCTCCGTCAGCCACTGTTCTACAACAGAAGTCGACAAAAGAGGCGACAGAAGTATGGAGGAGGGTTGCAGCAAGGGATGGGACACTTGAAGGTGTTCTGTTAAAAGGAAAAACTCATCTACGGTCGTACGATACAATTTAATGCATTCAATGCCTGTTTGATTGTTAGCAGAGACAGGGGAAAAAGGACTTTTCTTCTCAGGCTGGTAAAGAAAACACACGGCATTTCAGCACATCGAGGTCTTTGAAAATGTAAAACAAGCATTTGCAATGCAATAGGTCTCGCATTTACACGAGTTTGATCTATTGGCATTGTAAATGACAATGCCTTTATTTTATGTTTTGGTTTTTAAAACGTAAATAAAAGGCATTGTCATTTCCAATGCCAATAGCTTAAACTAGCGTAAATGCGAGACCTATTGCATTGCAAATGCTTGTTTATACAGCACCTCTTTTATCAACAATTCATCCAACCAATGTGCTGCTGATACACACATCACCTCTTCCCCACTCTCATGAAACACTGCTGCATCATAGCTACCGTGCGCTGAATGCCACCGCACTCCCTCCCTCATGTTCAGCGCTACGACACTTGCCTCACATTCCATCATCTACTGCGTCATTTGCCGGTTCTAACAACAACAAAAAGTTCCCAGCTTACACCGATTCAAAGTTAATCAAATAAACAAGCCACACGTGACGCAAAGCCGTGGCAGACCCTTTGCCGATGTTAACTAGTTCTGCATTCAGGCATTAAACTGGTACTAATGAGGTAAGAATACCAAGGTCACCAATGAACTGCGGAAGGGTTCCTGTGTGCAGCATTAAACTAACTCTGAAAAATGTCATTCAAACACCGTGGTCAAAATGTTGTCCTTTATTATTCATGGATACTTCGGTTACTCAATAAGTACTGCCCCAAAGCAGCAGCTATTTCAAGCAGGCACACAGCCCGAATGTTTTCATTTCCGAGATCGGATGCCTTTAACCTTACAGTTAATTGGACCCCTACATCCAAAACATGTAATTAACAATACTGCTTTACAGAGCTATTTGGTAATGGAAAGAGCTGTTTCTAGAGGTTCAACGACAAGACATCTAAACCCAAACTGACGACCAGTTTCAAAACCTAACTGGGCTCGCAGAGAGGTACTCGTTTTATAACATTAAGTGTGCGCAACTAGCTTTGCTCACTACGGAGTGCAACACTGTATGTGGCACATATATTTACCCTCGGACTTCGAAAGGACGGTGTTAGTAAAACAGCGTCCCCGTAGTTCCAAGCAGGATAGAATTATTGTTCCTCAGGAAATATCCGCTCCTCGGGGTCTTGCTGAGATCCCGTGACACCCTGAAGGAGGCAAGTGGCGGCTTGAAGCACTAGAATTGGCCGGGACAACAACTATTTATTCAAAAACAGCGGTCGACCTCGAAGCTGGGGAACAGGGTTCGCGTCTCGTCAACGACGCTCAACATCCTGAATTTCTGGGAAAATCACTTAATCTCCCCGTGTCTACCAAAATGAATGGTCCTTCTGTAACACAACTGGTGCTCATGTAAAGCGCTATGATACCTGATATCCTCTGGACTAGTTCGCACTATATAAAGCTCTTTTAAAATATTTACATATATTTTTGACCTAATGAACAGGGCGGACACCAACAAACGCCGAGGATGCTGTACAGCAAACTGATGGTCATCACTAAAATGAAGCATAAAATGCATATTACGAACGCCAAGAATGCTCCCTGAAAAGCGCGAGCGCCGAGAATGCTGTCCAGCAAACTGATGGTCATCACTAAAATGAAGCATAAAATGCATATTACGAACGCCAAGAATGCTCCCTGAAAAGCGCAAGCAAAATATACAGTCAGGGTGGGCGGCGAGCAAAATATGCAGTCGGGGTGGGGCCTAATGGAGACAGGGCGGACACCAACCCTGCTTCCAGAGAAGCCGGACACAAAAGCGGCGACAATAGTTCTCGCCAAGGCGAAGCAGCGCATGCGCGACCTAAAAACGGCTTGCAACCATAAGACACTTTTAGAAATAAAATTAAATTCACATTCCTACATAAAATGCACATCCCCAGTAAAAGGAAACGCGTTTAATTTAAAGTCCCCAAACAGTTTAAAAATAACGTTATTTGCATTAAAGAGGTGGTATAATTGAAGTGTGCACGATGTAAACTAGTTTTTGAGTGTTTGTATTTTTGTTCTTAATTTACATTTTCCATCTATAGTATTTCTGGTGTTTCCCATTAAGTGCTGCCGGCTTGACACCTCTGCATTAGGTCCTAGCAAGCCGCTTCTTCCTTTATTCAGCATAAACCGTACACAAGCATCTCAGTAGTATGTCAAATTATGGTTTTATTCTTTGTATTCTGCACACTGTAGTTGTGCTTTCCTGTTACAAATACAGGACTAAACACTAGAATGCAAAAAGAAACAAGATGTGGTGAGGTATGATTTTTGATCACTTCAGAACCGTATGTGGGTATTTATATAGCACACAGCTAGCCAGCGACAGCACATGGAAGTACAAGGCCAAACGGAAGGAATATAATCAGTGGTTACTTAAGGTGATAGGGTGAACATCTGGGTTCAGACAGGGGATGGGGACTTTCTAAGGGTAGTGGAGTGTAGTGTTGTCTATGTGCTGTCAGATCGTTTGTAATTTTACAATAAAGAATAGATTATGGTGTAGGGTTGGTCAGTCTTGATTTGTTTTGAATAGCATTCTACTTTTTAGGGCTACCTCATTGGTGGTGTTGGTGTTGCACGCTTGGTTTTATAAGTATGAATTCATCAGTGGATTTGCTTTTCTTCCATGGCATTCCTTATTGATGAAGGGAGCGATTGTTGTAATTGAGGTCCCCACCATACCAAGGTGCCAGTGGTTTGGCAATACAGTACGAATGACTTTTAGTGGGGTAGGTTCTATCAAATCCCACACCCAGAAATAATAAAAACTGACTTTGAAATGGGCACCTACCAAGCCCTAGATTCATATCCTTAACTTTGCAGGAAAAAACACTGATTGGTTTTTCAGCAATGACTATAAAACCCGAAAGGTAATCCATGTCAGCGAAGCAGTCCCTGTTTACAATTCACGTTTTACTTCATCTGACATTCCCTAACAATATTTTCTTTTCCCAGATAGTGTTTTTGTAGATTTTTTTTTTTTTTTTCTTGTAACTTAGAACTCTTGCCTATTGCATGCTGTGAACAGAGTTCCCTTAAGGTGTCTGGGAGAATTCAGGTTGAGGGCGGCAGTTCATCAAAGGTTATGATTGAGATCTGTGGAGCTGAGGATGAAGGCAGTGAGTTTCTCACATTGCATGTCACTGAGTCTTAAATGGTTGACTACATGCTCATCCAATCCTTTGCCTCTCTGCACAACGCACAGATCGATGGTCACTTATGTGCCAAGTATAATTATCAATTGCAAAAACAACAATTGATGGACAGAATGCAGAACAATGTCATACATTCACCCCAGTACAGAGATCTGGGCCTAAATCCATCGTTTTTTTGCTCACCATGCCATTCCAGTTTGAACCCAGCCATATGCAAATCAGTCTTGACCCTGTGCCCAATGGGAACCGTCCAGCCCGAACTGCCAGGCCAGGTCCTCCCTGGACTGGAAACAAGCATCCTAGGACCGGTTTCGGGGTTTCACCCCTCTTCAGCCAGGATAGCTTGATTCCAGTGGCATGGAGAGCACGGGACCCACGTCTGGGCATACCCGTCCCACTCGGGGTGACAAATGCAAAAACAACAGTTGATGGACAGAATGCAGAACAATGTCATACATTCACCCCAGTACAGAGATCTGGGCCTAAATCCATCGTTTTTTTGCTCACCATGCCATTCCAGTTTGAACCCAGCCATATGCAAATCAGTCTTGATGATGGATTAAACCCAGATCAGTTGACTGGGGTGAGTGCTTGCAATGTTCAACACTCCGTCCATCATCCCCTTTGGTTTTGCTTTGTTCGCCCTAAGTTGGCAGGGTATGCCCAGACGTGGGTCCCTTGCTCACTTTGCCACTGGATTCAAGATAGCCTGGCTGATGAGGGCTGTGAGCCCGAAACCGGTCCCAGGATGCTTGTTTCCGGTCCAGGGAAGACATGGCTTGGCAGTTCGGGCTGGACTGTTCCCATGAGGCACAGGGTCAGACTGATTTGCATATAGCCATGTCTGAACTGGGGTGGCGGAGTGAGCTAAAGAATGATGATGGATTAAACCCAGATCAGTTGACTGGGGGTGAGTGCTTGCAATGTTCAACACTCCGTCCATCATCCCCTTTGGTTTTGCTTTGTTCGCCCTAAGTATAATTATCAGTTTGTATGAAAATATGTAAAGGAGGTACACTGCTGTTGAAATATTGACAGTACCAAAGGAGAATAAAATGGTATGGGCCTTATTTATGAGGCCTTGTGACACTTTTGCACTGCCGGTGCGTCACTTTTTGTGACGCATCGGCGGCGTAAAAAATGTGCCATGTTGTGCCCTATTTACAAAGTGACGCATCTAGGCAGATGCGTCACTTTGTAAACCCCTGCGCCACATTATACCTGCGCCAGGTATAATGTATGCAGGGTGGGCGTTCCCCCGCAAAAAGCCTTGTAGAAGTGGCACATTGAAATCTATAAGTTTCAGTGCACCACATCTCGGATGCCATTGCGTCAATATCTTACTCCTTGCAACATGGAGCGCCGTACATTAAATACTGCGCATCCATCGTGTCGCAAGGAGGGCGCAGTGAAAACTGTTGCATCGCTGTTTTCACGCAGCGATGTGACAGTTTTCATAAATGAGGCCCTATGTTTATAGGGGGGGGGGATGGTTGTGTGTGTGTGTGTGTGTGTGTGTGTGTGTCTCAGAGAGAGAAGGCATAGTAAAGGGGAGATGTCAAAGAAAGTACATACAGAAGGACCGTATTAAGAGTTAAAAAAAAAAAAAAGTGGAAGAACATTACGTGTAAAATATGCAGATGGATGATTTCCGAAAGATGTGGTAAGAAAAAGAGTGTGCCTAACCAAGTGGGAGACTATAGAGGAAAGTGGTGTGCAGGGGAAACGGCAGTGAATGAGACACTCTGAAGACCACTACCTTTTCCACCACTCTCAATGTTCAGTTTAGTTCCAGAATTGAAACATTTTCAATTTTAATATTTAACCCCAAAATCATTGTCACTCTTTTTATAATACTGTTAACATGCCTTGGAAAAGCAAATAGGTCGAGCTTGGGTTAGGCGTGTGTTTGTTGTTGTGTGATATGTCTGGATGCAATAACCAAAAACTAACAGAGGCACCAAAATAAAGATCAGGTTGCATGCTATATGAAGCATAAAATTCTAGTTCACATGTTTTACACCACATCGCTCTCTATGCTAATCCACTCCATGCTAATCCATTGTACACCAGTCCACTCTACCCCACTTCACTGTAAGCCACTCCACTCTACACCACTCCACTCTATTACATTCTAAGCCATTCCATTCTATGACACTCCAGTCTATGCCACTCCACTGTAATCCCCTCCACTCTACGCTATTACACTGTACACAACTCCACTCTATGCCACTACACTCTACACTATTCCACTCTATACCACTCCACGCCACTTCAGTCTATGCCACTCCACTGTACGCTATTCCCCTTTATGCCACTACACTGTATGCCACTTCACTATACGCCACTTCACTAAACGCTATTCTACTCTAAGCCACTACACTCTAAGCTACTGCACTATATGCCACTCCACGCTATTAGTCTATGCCACTCCATGTCGCTCTACTCCAAGTTAATCCATTGTACGCTATTACACTCTATTCTTTGACACTCCAGTCTATGCCAATCTACTCTGTGCTCCTCCACTCTACACCACTCCACTCTACGCTATTACACTGTAAGCAGCTCTGCTCTACACCACTTGACTCTACGCTATTCCTCTGTCACTACACTCTACGCCACTACACTGTACTCCACTCTACGCCACTCCACTCTATGCTAATCCACTATATGGAGCTCCACTCCGTCAGTCCGATGTATGCCGCTGCAGGCAATGCTATTCCACTCCACACCACTCTACGCTACTCCACACCACTCTACGCTACTCCACACCACTCTACGCTACTCCACACCACTCTACGCTACTCCACTATATGCCACTCCATTCTATGCCAGTACACTCTACGCTATTCCACTCTGCACCACTCCACTCTATGCCACTCCAATCTACACCACTCCACTCTACACTATTACACTAAATGCCACTACACTCTACTCCACTCCTCAATTTCTCCAGAAGGATATCTCGGGTATTAACATCTCACTTAACTGGCAAACTGGTTATCAGGGACACCAGTCCGGGTCTTCAAGGAATCCTGCACAACTATGTGGAGCAATGCTTCTACTTGTAAGCGTGAAGTCCTGGAACAATGACTGCATGCTTAATTTCTCTACTTATACTCATACTCCAGACAGGGATTGTGGTCTCCTCATCTGTACTTTGAAACCGATCAGGCCTGACGGTCAGTTTGTGTATCCACATTTTGGTCAATCCAGACACATTCTTTGTCTTTGGGTGATGGTAGACAGGAAGGGTGGCACTACCTACATACTCCTAAAACACAGGTGCAAACGAGAGAACAGCCTTCACAGGTGCACTTCTCAACTGCTTGGGAGTGACATCTGGAGGGGAACAAAAGTGCTGCATCGGACAGGCCTTGTAATTCTAAAGAAACTAACTACAATTCTAATGAGCAAACTGTCTCCATTCTCTCAAACAATGAGTACAGGAAGTTAACAAAACACTTTGCTTACCTGGTAAGCTGCATACACTTGTGCAAGACTGTATAGCATTTCTTTTAGTGGCTATCCAAGATGGATTCCATAGGGCCACAGTCAAACAGAACTTCTAGCTCACACGACCACACACCCGTACTACATACACATGCCACATAGAAGCTGAATGTAGCAAAAGACATAATTACAGGAGGTTGGGCAACACTTTATCATAGCAAGGCAGACAATTTACCCATGCCAGTAGTTTGCGGGCACAGATAAAAGGCCTGTCATATCAGCGCCAGAATACCGTTTCGGGTGCGTTTACCATATACACATAACACCACTGCTACTTTCAAGTGATAAGGCAAGCTTGTGATAGTCACACTCGCTAAGGAGGGCACGCATGCTGCCCATCACCAGATTACAGACACCTGCCCTGGGCTGCAGTGTCACAAACTAAAAAGACTCCGTACTGTGCACACTTAAGTATTGTGTGTAATGAGGCAGGAAAAAAATCAGAAATGAAACCGCAATTCCTGCTCTTCATGCATTTGTCCCCGTGAAATGGGACTCCCCTCATTTTTCGTGGTGGCAGAACATGTCTGTAGTGTCTTCATCCTGCTTGTTCTCTGCATTTTAACAACTGCAACTTGTACAATAGCAGCAACGGTTTGTTCACCCAGCTCTGATATATTTCTTTGCATCATGGCCTGTGCGTTTTTGTTTTCCCATATTAAATGCAGTTCCACAAGTGTCAGAAAGAAACGATAAAGCCATTCATCTCCCATTTTCGTTTGTGTCACCCATTTTCCTAGCCTCTTTCAGATGAGGCAACATTTTTTCCTAGCAGCGAAGGAAAACTACTGTAAAGTAGTTTCGTCAATAAAGTTCTGTGGTGTTCTTATTTTGTTAAAGAATAATCCTGCTGAGCTCCCTCCGCCTCGAAGAGGAGCTGGCATTGTACACTCGTACTTCATGGAATTTAATATAACTAAGGAGTATCTAATTCAGCCGTGGACAGGTGTTTTGAAATGCACTAGTGAATTCCCTGTTTAAAAATGAAAAAGTATGCGATTATCTCCCAAATCCATGCGTGAAAGGGTCTCTGAAAGTCATGTATTCCTTTCATTGAAAGCAAACCTTGGACTGGAGAAGCGGTTTCTTTAAATCTAAAAACTGTGTTCCTGTGCACATAGATCTCTGGATAGCATTTTAATTGGTGCGATCGAAAAACCGCTCTGAGCTGGAAGCTTTGCTGAAGAAGCGCCTCCGTTCAGCTGTCTCCCTTCTTTCTTTCCTCAGGGTCGCAAGTAAGTCACACACCATGCAGCAGTTCTACAAAGGTGTGTTCTGCTGCAGCTAGGCCCATCCCCCAGTCTGGAATCCTCACCATCTCCAGTCGGCTTTACATACTGGTCTCTAGTCCTGCTAATGGAGCTTTTGTTATGCGCGACTAGCACCTCTCTTGCTGCCTGTTCTAAACAGCTGATTTGGGTGTGTTCTCACTAAAAGGGAACAGTTCTAAGGGAAGAATTCAGGTTTTCTCCTGCAACATTTTTTTTCTCTGATGCATGCTTTTGTGCTGCCACTTTTAGGGATCTGGATATCTTATATTCACGCTTTTCTAAATTCAGAAAATCAAGAGAATCTGGAGAAATCACATAATATACTTTATCTGCCAAGATTGAAGGCATTAATTAAACTTTGACACTGACATTTATAATCTCGTATTAGAAGTAGCGTGTTGCTTTTCTTTGAAACTCTGTTCTGTTAATATAACCTTTGCTATCTCCGGCTAATTGACATACTTCATTGCGGATAGCTCACATTTACATCGCACACCTACCTTTCCTTTACCCAGAAAAGATATATAACTAGGCAGTTGACACACAAGGTGACTGGCTTCCCCAGTGGATTTGTAGTTCTAGGAGCACGCAAAAGTGCGTAATTGTCCACTTCAAAGTCTGGAAAATTATGATAAATTTGGTTTGCCTTTATTGTGAGTGAAATTCTTACAAAACGGAATACCTCCAGTGACTTTTTTTAATAAAAGATTCTAGCAGAAACAGTCTCATGGGTGAGATATCGCCTGCGCAGTCTTCCACAACCAAAATTTACTAATTGGTGCAACAAAGAATTAAAAAAAGTTTCATATTTCATCGCTAAATAAAATGTTTGCATAGATATAGTTTTAACCATCCCAATACCCGTGATATGAACTAAAAGATGAACTGTCATTCTGTTCTGTGGTTTCACAAAACATTTAGGGGCTTATTTACAAGTCCATTGCGGCGCTGGTGTCACTTTTTTTGACACACCAGCGGCGCAGTGTGCCTGCCCATATTTACAAGGCCATATAAAGCCACCCTGCATGACTTTTCATGGCTTTGTAAATATGGCCCTGTCGCATGTGAAAGGGGGATTTCATGGGTGTTGTTGTGGGTGTTCCCACGCAGCATCCATGGAGCCTGACACATTCCCAGATTTACAAGCTTTTGCAAATCTGGGAATGCATAAGATTCCTACTCCTCCCCAGGGGAAGCATAAGAGAGACACAACGAGGATAAATACCTTCATTTCTCCTTGTTTTTCCTCCTTGTTTTTCCTTTTTCTATGTGTGCTTCAATCTGCAACACACATAGAAAGAGGAAAACACCTTTCATTATTGCTTTGTGCAGGAAGGTGTCCCTTCCTGCACAAATACAATCACCCCTACAATGTAGACACCCTCTGCACCATAGCTCAAGGGTGCCTGCATTGGAGCATGGCAACCAATTGTGTGCCAGCGCAGGGGAAAAGGACATGAATAAGCCGTAACTTGTAGATACGGCTCATTCCTGCCCTTTTCTTTTGACACACGGCAGCACAACAGGAAGGCTTGCTGCACTGCTGTGTCAAAATATTGTAAATGAGGCCTTTAGAGTTGTGTTGGCAGCTCTTGATAGGGATGATTGTCTAATTATCAGGTCTAAAGGCACTGTATCCATGAGATGAGTCAGTGGGAGGGGATCTTTGCGGCAAAGGTGGATGACTTGCTTTTGGCCTGAAAGTGCAACCTTTCTTTGGCTACAGAAAACATGATAGATTGGTTATAGTATCAATGCTTGATGCTTTATTACAAATTAGAATGTTTTTGTACATAATTGGCAAACAAGATTATTTTGTGTTTTTTCTGTTTGATAGACGTTATCTCTAAGTACTACCACAAATCGGGGTTCCCCTTGCTATATTTGTGTGTAGTATACAGGGGTCAGTCATCATAGTTAACTAAGATCCTCGTTGTCTCAATATAAAAAGAAATATTACCATGGTCTAGTCTAAATTGCACTCTATGTAAAAAAAACTCCTGCCATGCACAAACCACCCTATTGGGAATATGCAATGAACCACAATTACCACAATAGGCCTTTGCCATGTCTAAACATCTCAGAACTTCTGTTTGTTTGTTGAACCACAGATGAACATAGTTATGCATATATGAATCCTCATCGAAGTACTACACCTTTTTCATTTGTCACAAGAGCATTTTTAAGAAATCAAAGGAGGCAGTGACAGAAAGATCTAAAGTTCCAAAACAGAAAGGTGAGAATCTGATAGAGGAACATACACCAAAACAAAGAACTCTGAGAGGATATGTACAGTATGGGATGGTGGGCTTATGGAAAGTGCTATGTTATGTTGAATGAATTTGTTAAGCGCTTGAATACCCGTAGGTGTGTTGGTGCTGGCTACTGTGAGCACAAAAAGAAAACCTGTAGAGAATTAAATACCTATAAAGAATTGAGTAACCAGGTTTTGGGAGCTTTTCTGAAAGCTAAAAAAATTTGTGGACGATTTAATGTGGAGGGTAAGCTTGTTTCAGATAGTGGAGGCACCCAGCACAAAGCTGCGGCCTCCCCACGATTCACGTTTGTATTTAGGCACAATCACCGATTTTGCTGTGGAAGATCTTAGAGGTCTGTCGGGAATTTACCAGTTAAAGCTGTTCTTCGAGAAAGCGGGCTCTTGATCATGTAGGGCCTTGTAAGTGGTACAGAGAGCCTTTTAAATAATTCTGGGCCTGATCTGCAACCAATGAAGTTTCCTCAAACACCAATTGGTGTTTTGGAATGTTGAGGAGAAGGCGAACCGTGGAATTTTGTAGCTTGTTAATCACATGTTGATGAGCATTGAGGTAAAGTGCATTGCAATAGTCAAGTCTGGAAATTGCAAGAGAGGTAACTAATGAGTTTTGTAAATGTGATGGAATGAAAGGAAGCAGCTTTATCTTCAGAGTATAGAAAACTTTGGAAGAGACCGTGTTGGCTTGATCAGTGAGGGAGAGCTCATCATTTATCAAGACACCCAGATTGCAGGCTTTGCTGACTGGTGTAGGGAGGGGGCCTAGCTTTTGGGGCCACCAGGCCTGAATCCAGAATGAAAAATTGGCACCAAAGAGCAGGACCTAAATTTTACCTGAATTTAACTGGAGGCAGTTGTTGAGACATCCAATTACTAACAGTCTGCATACAGCTAGAAAAGCTGGTACTTGGTTGGGCCCTTCCTTGCCAAGGGAGACGATTCGTGCGTTGTCCACATAGGATGTAATGGCAAAGCCAAATGATTTAACTAGCTCAGGCAGAGGGCTAACGTAAATGTTGAACAGCATGGGGCTCAGCGCGGACCCCTGCAGAACCCCCCAGGGAAAAGAGAACGGTGGAGAGACGTAGTTGTACAGTCGGACGGATTGTTCTTGTGATAATAAAAACGAGCTGAGTAGGTTCCATGCGGAGCCAGTGATGCCGATATCAGTCAGGTGGGATAACAATTTGTTTTGATGAACGGTATCAAATGCCACCGACAAATCTAATAGATGCAGGAGAGAAGCGGCCTTGATTCAAAGGTCATTCTGATTTCTTCGGTGGCCTTGATTAGGGCAGTTTGCGTACTATGGTTTGAACAGAAACCGAATTGAGTGGTGTCTAAAAGATTTTTGGATTGAATGAAGTCGGTGAGTTCAGAGATGAATACTTTCAGGATAATCTTGGCCGGCAGGGGAAGACAAGATATCGGACGATAGTTATTTGGATCATCAGGGTCGAGAGAAGATTTTTTTAAGGAGAGGGCAGACTCAGGCCTTCTTCCAACCAGTTGGAAAGGAGCCTGAATCAAATACAAGTTGTCAGATATTTGTTAAGACCGGGACAATATTATCTACGATGAGGGCAGCGATCCTGTGTGGGCAGGCCACGCCGGGGGAGCAGGTCCTTGCAGCTTTGACCAGTCTAGCAACTGTGTCAATGGTTGGAGGAGTAAAGCCTGCAAAGCTGGAATCCGCTATGGAAAGGCTAGGAGGGGTCTGGTACCCAGGGGATGTAATCTGTCTGAAGGCAAAGGTGTTAAAAACTTTTTCAACTTTGTTAAAGAAAAATCTGGCAACCTCATTGCAAAAGGGCTGACTGGAAATGGTGGCTTTTGTGTCTGGGTTCTTTGTAAGTTTAGTAATTTTTAGGAAGAGTTCTGTAGTTGAATTCTTAACTGATTCAATTTTCTGGGTAAAATAGGCAGTCTCTGCTGTAAACATTTTGTTTTTGTGAATAGCCAGGTAGGTCTTATACTTGAACTTTTCTGCCTCATTGTATTCCTGGCACCATTTTTTATCTTGCCCTTCTGCTGCTGTTTAAGAGATCTTAGATCTGCTGTGAACCAAAGATAAAGAGGCTTACTCTAGCCAATGAGTATATTGGGCAACAGCTGTGTCGGGATCATCAAAAAGGATCGGGTATGAGTCTGCTAGACAGGAGGCTAGGTTGCCTGCATCGATTTTATGCCAAGCGTGGGTAGCGATAAGGTTGAGTGGCTTGAGGACGATAAGAAGGAGCATTACTGGAGATGTAGAACATAATGGCATTATGATCAGACCACGCTAATGGAAGGGAGCTTATGAAGTGTAAGGAGGGATTATTAACAAAAATGCCACCTAATGTGTGTCCTGCTGAGTGAGTGGGACCAGTAACCAATTATACCAAGGCAGACAGTCTGAAGAAAAGCAGAAGTGTCTGGCTCTGCTAAGGCATCTAGGTGAAAATTAGTCACCCAGCACTGCATAGTTATTACAGAGAATATTGGCCTCCAATAGGCTACTAAAGTCTTGTAAAAAAGTGGCACGAGGGCCGGGTTGACGGTAGACCAGAGTATCTTTAAAAGATTGCGATTTAGAAAACCATGATATTGAAGAAGAGGGCCTTGCAGTGAGGAGCTGGTAGGTGGTCGCCGCTAACTACTAAATTAGATTAATAAATTGCTGCCAGGCCACCACCTCTTTTGACTGGTCTGTCAATCCGAAAAATATCATGACCCTTTGGGATAGCTTCGAGAAAGTCTGGGTCGTATGCTAGGTCTGCCCAAGTTTCTGTGATAAAGGCTAAGCAAAGATCGTGAGATTCCATAAAAAGGTGAAAATCTATGCTATGCTTAACCAAGGATCTATCATTTAGAAGCACAAATTTCAAGTGAGTGTTACAAATGGGATGAGGCGACTGGAAGGTTGTAGAATCATTAGTAGGATGCCCCCTAGTGGGAATTTGAGATCCCAAGATGAAACCACAAGTGGAGCAAGTACCGTTTAGTTTAAAGGAGGGACTGTCTGTATATAGAAGCATGAGAACTGAGCATTTACCAGTGGAGTCAAGCGCTAAGAGCGCACATCCTTGGAATACCTAATAAATGGAATTGAGTCTGGTTTAAAAGGGCCAGGGGGACTTGCGTTTGACACTGTCGGGGGCATGGATGGGCCTGCCTTTGGTGCGCGAGTAGCGTGCCCGCTGCGCGCATCCGCACTATTGATGCAGTTAAATGGCCCGTCATGGGCAGGAGGCATGTCCGTGGGTGTGGCTAGTGTGCACTGCAGCACGAAGCAGGAAAACATGGGGAAAATAAAAGGTAGAACTGGGGTCTAGCAACCCCGGATACTCATCTGCAGGCTCCCCTGTGAGACAATCGCTACTAGTAAAGCAAAATAAAGCTAAAAGAAAAGTGAGAAAGTTAAAAACAGTTAAAATAAACATAAAAAGGCCATCAGCCCTTCTAACGATGGCGCTGACAGTAACGAAAAACTAACGCAGGAGCCAGGCACCTCCTAAAAGATGGCGGAAGGAGTCTGCCTACAAGGAACATAAATCTTCGTGTCAGGTTAGTTACTGCTATGAATCAGTTTCCACACACATAGCTGCACGGATGCGCTATTGGTGCATTTAAATGGTCCATCATGGGCAGGAGGCGTGTCCGTGGTCAGTGTGCACTGCAGCGCCAAGCCGGAAAACAGGTGGGAAAATAAAAAGCATAACTGGGGTCTAGCAACCGCTGAGATTCGTCTGCAGGCTCCCCTGCAAAAAAGTCTCTAGGAGTAAAGCAAAATAAAACTAAAAGAAAAGTGAGAGTTAAAAACAATTGAAATAAACATAAAAAGGGCATCAGCCCTTCTAACAATGGCCCTGACAGCATCCAAGAACTATCATGGGAGCCAGGCACCTCCCTAAAAAGGTTGCAGATCTCAGTAACCTTCACAGGTCAGCAGTATGGACCCTCTTGGAAACACCAGCTATGTCCAAAAACATTTAATGGTTGCAAATTTGGAATTTGCAAAATCAAAAGATTTTGCAACCGCAAAATGATGGTTTGCCAAGCATTAAGCCCAATTTGCGAAAGCCTTTGCGAATTGCAAAATGGGGTCTAAGGTCTCGCAGGTGTAAAATAGGCATCACCTCTTATTGCAATTCACAATGGTATATATGTATGTATATATGTATGTATGTGTATGTGTGTGTATATGTATATATATATATATATATATATATATATATGTGTGTATATATATATATATATAATGTTTTGCGAGACCACAGTGTGCAGTCACTTTTTGGGACCAGTTTATTTGTACATTTGGTCCCAGATTCGCAAACGAGAAGCAAAAACTCAGCTGTTTCATATTTGAACAAAGGACTGTTTGACGAATAAAACTATGCATTTGCCATGTATCCTTTTCATAAACCTTAAGCAGCAATAGTGTAGAAAAGTCAAAATCTGCCTAAAACAGGGAAATTCTATGTGATAGCACAATGTACACTTGCAATCAGAAGAAAAAAAACCTTTTGGTGCTTCCTTCTGAAAATGATTGTTCTTTCTTTACCCACCCTTAGGAATGTCAACAAACTTTTTATTTCTAAAACTTTAGGGACAGTTTTAAAATTAAACAATTTAAATGTAATTGCATAATATGGCTGTATTTGAATATATCTTCGAAGAAGTTCATTAATTTATAAGATCATAACTTATCAGTTAAAAATAAACCTTTTCACCTAGCCATCATTTAAAAGAACATATTTCATAGAGCATATTATTATGGAAACAATGGCAAAGCAACAAAAAGACTCGGAGTTCTTAGTACAAGCATTACATTGTTACAATAGGAATTGATTGCCTTTATGTTAATTGAAAAAATCTATCACATCAGTTTATAATCTAGTGCAGTGCACCAGCATTTTTTAATTGCAAATAAGGATCAAACAGCAATAGTAAAGAATTCAAAACTGACCCACATTGCTTTCAGCAATGTTTATAAAACCACAAACTATTTTCAGACACCAAAAATGTAAATTGAAAAGATTCATTAAAAAAAAATGTAATTTACTAAATTGAGAAATAGTTAATTTGCATGAAAAATATTTAGATAAACACAGGTGATGCAGTTTCCCTTTGAGATGTCTGTATTTTCTGCTGTTAATATGCGTTTCCAGTGAGCAAAGTGTTTAAATGCAGTGTTTACAACTGCAGTACCGCCTCCTGTCTACAGGGGCAGAGCTGAGCAGAAATATAAACACACTTGATGAAACACAGGTCCCCACAAGGCAATTTTTAAAAAAGTTGTAAAAATTCACACAGCTGTTCCTTTAGTCATTTTTTTTATCATTTAAAAAGGCATTGCCTTGGGTTCAGGTCCCCACAGTGCAATCAAGTCCCCACAGCGTGAGTGTTTTATCATACCCGAGTCCCCACAAGGAGGTGTGTGTGTGTGTGTGTGTGTGTGTGTGTGTGTGTGTGTGTATATATATATATATATATATATATATATATATATACACACACACACACACACACACACCTGTTTTAAACATGAACCATTGACTACCATGAATCCAACACCATGCCACAATTCTTATCGTGCTCCTCCATAACCTTCCCAAAGACAAAAATATCATCTTGAAATGCCACTGCCCCTTTCATTCCTTCCAAAGTCTTCCATGAGTCTTTGGAAGACGGATGCTGCATGGATGGTAGCCCAAATGGCATTTTATAGTAGCAGTACATTCCTTCGGAAGTAAAAAATGTGATAAAAAAACTTAGTTGTCATCACGTCTGACCTGGTCATGCGCATTTGATACACAGAGTGTTAAAAAATAAGGTGCTTTTACAAATGTAGAGACCATCTCATGTACATTTGGCAGTGGGTGACAGTCCACTCATAAGGCTTTGAGACTGAGAAGGTCAATGCATTCTTAGATCACCTGAGGCCTTTACTGAGTACCTCCGGAGAAAACCAAGGTGACAACTCGACTGGTTCAATTAGGTTTTCCTCACAATGTTTTCAGTATTTCTAGAGTTTTCCTCTATATAAGAGTGGTATGTTTCTCCCTCTATGGCGTACAGGTACTTCCCATTTGTTGCAGAATTATGCATTGTCTGAACCCACGGAATTCACCGAATTTTCCATTAAATACTGAGCAATACTTGACATTCAATTCTTATTCAGTCAAGTGTTCATCCTGCTCAATTTTTCTTTTCAACTGTTTAATCTTTTTAAAGTTCTCGGAGACTGGAGTAGCAGCCCTGGGAACCAGTTTTATTCCCATTTCCTCCTAATGGACTTACCATACAATGATATTCCCCTCTCCGCTACATAGACCTTACCTTGCTCATGTTAGCTAGCAAAATCTGACTGTGCCCCAAAATATCCCATTTGCTTAATTTTGTGATCCCTGTATCCTCCCTAACGCAGATCAGGAGGATACAACCCTTCTCTTTCCATAGCTTATGCATCACCTCTCTTCCTAGTAGGGTGTATGTACCATGCACATGAATTGACCTGCACATTCAGTACAAGCTTTGTTATCCTCGGATATAAGGTTCACTTTCTTTATGCCAGTACTTATGTATACTCCTACTAAAGTGTCCTTTCTTGTTACATCTTATTACATCAATTGCAGGGCACATTTTTGCATTTCTTGAATGTGATTAACTACTACACCTATTGCAACTGGTTGAGCCTTTTTTCCCTTTCTCCCTACAGAGCATTCTTTTCTTAGGTTTACTCTCTGTATTGTTTACAGCATGGACCTCAGATTTAGGATTTCCTCTTAATTTCTTGTACACACCTCTCCGAATGCTCTCTCCCTTGAGCAATATCTATTGCTGCATTAAGAGAAATATCAGTACTAGCCCACAACATTTCCTGTACTTTCTTGTTGGTTATCATAGGCATTTGATCACTTGAAACTTGTCCACAGTTAACATTTTCAAAATCGCAAGTGGTGGTCGATGATCGCAGAGCGGAAACCTAGCCTTCAAAATATTCTTCTACCCCTTTTTTGCTTGATTAAAACAGTAACCTTTCCATCACGGTATTTTTCTTCCATACCTTAGATCCATTTGTTTTGAGACATGTTAGTAGACATCTAAATGTCTAGGTTGTACTAAAATGGGTAGATTATTGTATTCTTTTAACCGGAAACCACCTAAGCAATGCTTTAACAATGATAACTTTCTTTATGGTATGCAATCTTCTCCCTATAATATCTCAACATAGGTTAGGAACAGAGCTTACCATGCCCCCCCTTCCCATCCCCACCAATCCATAGGTTGTTCACCTGGGGTAGGTAGAAATGGTGGTGGTGGTGTTGTAGTACTATACTAAACATACTTGTGGTAACACTATAAAATAATTCAAGTGGTCACCATTTCGAAGGAGAAGAATAAATTAAACAAGGAAAATAAAACAAAAAAAGTAGTCACCGTTGTCTACCATCACTGTGATCCTGCATTTCAGAACCTTTCCCCTGATGTTGTAATTTCCATTTACAAATTTCCACACTAAATAGCCATTTGCATCAAGTAATGTTCCAGAGCTGTCAATTATTGTCAACCAAATGTAGTGTTTCATGGGTATACTCCCTGCCCTATGCTCAACCTTGTTCGGTAGGTAATAAAAGGAAATATAACTCTTTCTATATGCAGGAAAAAAATTTTTTACCATAGCTTCAGAACAGTTTTCGTTACAGCTTTCTCTGTATACTGCACAGGTTAAATATTTTTCCTGAATGCCTCCAACAAGATCGTAGGATAATCTGACTTCTGAGATGTACACTTTGTCTCAGGTGCCTGATTAAAACAGAAGCGTATACCCCCCACCTATAGCAACACAGAAATGGCGATGACCTCAAAAAGGAGTCTGTGCTTGCTCGCCACGTAGAACCCACAGGACTCAACAATCGTCCGTTGTGCACACTTTTTTTTTTAAATGCGCTGGACTTGAAAGATACCAGTGGCACGCAACAATGATCCATAACTGGTGGGTCAATATATTTTCTTCTTTTCTTACCAGTGATTGTGTGTGGCAGCACTATTACCTTGTGTCTACGAAATTTTCTGCAGATCCTTTTCCTTTTATTCTTTTTTTTTTTTTTCCATTGAGTTGGCAATTTTCAAAGATATGGATTCTGCATTTTTCAAGTACTTGTGGTGCGCTAATCAGCTTGCTGTTAAGTCATTAAAACTCTAATCTAGGCCCTTTTAGTTCACAGCCATACTCATTCTGGGCTATCTTTGTCACCTTGACGTTGAGGTGTTCTTTTGAAAATATTTAACACTGATTGACATCTTGTCGTGGCTCAGGCCTCCTAGAGGGGCAGGTGTGGTGCTGCTTGTGAGGTAGGATAAGAAGCCCCATACATTTTGTGTACATAAATATGGCTTCCAGGTTTTTCTACAGAAAGGGAGGTTTAGTTGCATGTTAATTCCATATGTGCTACTGAGCTAATGGAGCACATTTTGCTCATCTTGATCTTGGACCTTGTGGTTCACTTTAACGGGCATTTGCCTATTTATCTAACTATGGCTGTACGTATGGTGCCATGGTTGAATACCATTTAATGACAGTCGACGCCAAATGTAGATTTTTTTTTTTTTCTGTTACAGAAGATTTGATGAAGTAGATTTTAACTTGCATTCCAAAATATTGGTATTTGGGTAGTCTAAAATGGTACTGGAAGTGTCTTTGTTTAATTATTCAACCTTGAAGGATCATCTGAATATAATTTGTGGCTACAAGAAGTGAACCTTCCTGTGAAACGCATGATATTTTACAGGCTCCTAAGTGTTATTGGTGTAAATGGTATTTTTAATATTCCTTTTGGAGAAAGGATAGCTTTGTGGCCAAGTGATGCCAAGGTTTAGTACATAAGTGACTTCATCTCTACCCACTGAGGTCATAGTAGTTTATACTGGCCAAAAGTCTGTTAATTGCTTCCTGGAAATGCAGATTTGGAAGCCTGGCTAGACTTCTGTCCAACAAACCCTTTTAACAGGTTTTTTTTGTGTCGTAGGTCTTTCGAATATGATGTCAGATGGAGAGTTCTTAAGAACCAGCTGTGGGTCACCAAACTATGCCGCACCAGAAGTCATTTCTGGAAGGTAAACCTTGGTGTATTGTGATACATTATTGTAGTAGTATACACTCCTCCTATCTCTTAAGGGTGACATTTCTTTCTTCCATAAGCAATTAACTTTGTGTTATTTTACAGATTGTATGCAGGTCCAGAAGTAGATATCTGGAGCAGTGGTGTCATTCTGTATGCATTGCTCTGTGGAACTCTTCCGTTTGATGATGACCATGTGCCAACGCTTTTTAAGAAGATCTGTGATGGTATCTTTTATACTCCTCAGTATCTAAACCCTACTGTAATTGGCCTTCTCAAACACATGCTTCTGGTCGATCCCATGAAGAGGGCAACGATCCGAGACATAAGGCACGTATGTTAATAGTCCTTGGCGGCACCTCTTAAAAGTACTGTACTTTTTGTGAGGGCAGCTTACACAAGGAAAAGATGAAACGGGGTTTTAATTTTTTAACGTCCTATCAAGCTCTAAATTATGATTGTTAATCTGTTATGTTTGCGATTTCTTAGCCCCCGTCTTTCTATTCATAGAATATTCAAGGATTAGCGGGTAACACTCTATAGTCTGTGTCACGTCTGTTTATTGATGATCAAGCTATTTCTTGTATTCCAAGTCCACAGTCAGTGATTTTTACGAAGACAGTCTATTTGTTGGTCATCTGATTGAACCTGAATATTTAAGGCATTTTTTTTTTACATTTGGAGATTGATAGGAATTTATTATACGGATCCTGGGAGCACTGAATGAATTGTCTTCTTAATTCTAGAGTATATACTTGGAATATGCGGGATAGCTTAGTTATCTAGGAAAGATTTTAGTAAACTTGTAGAATGCATCCCTCGCTTCCTTGAGTGTTGCAAAAATTGTTTATTAGGGATTCTGGATCTGTTGAATTCCATGGGGTTCTCACCACTTTTGTGTATATTATTCAAAACCCAATATGTTTATGCCATTACTGATAAAAACATGTTTTTTCATTTTTATTGTTAGACTTTGTATATAGCACAGGGGTGTCTTGTAAACATCCCCTTCTACCGAGACTTTGGTGTAGTCATTTTAGCCTAAAGACATTTTTAATGATAAATGTTGAGTTGGTTATGTAACAGCCCAGTGATCAACGAATTAAATGGTAATTGTAGATTTTAGCCCTTGAAAGAGAAGAGCAGTTCATTAAGCAATTATCTTAGTCTACGGGAGCTGACTCCGTCATTTAAGGCATGTGTTTACTAATACAACTTGTACTACTGCATGTAGACATGAGGCATGAACTGTTGATGTCCCACTCGGATGTAAGCAGATAAAGCTCTCATGCCTTTAACTGTTTCCCTTTTTTTTTTGTGTTTACATCCACCTGATTGCCAAGTAGAGTTTGGGAATGACCTTTGAACACAGTTCCTGAGAGGCAATCAAGTCTTATTTCCCACAATCCAGTGATACACATCCAGGATAGTTTGCAGGAATTGAGAACTAATCTTAGTAGAAGTCTTCCTGATTTGGATCTTCTTCTACAGCGTTTAAGTCATTAGCGTTTTCTGTAATGGGATCGGGGGACCACACCCCCCCCTCCCTCTTCTCCCCCTCCCTCCCTCTTCTCCCCCTCCCTCCCCCCACCCCCCCAAATTGTTTATCATCCCAGTCACTCTTCAGACATTAGGCCCGAGACCTGGGTATGGTGTCTGCGTTAAGATGACTCCGAATCCAAAGTAGTAGCCTCAGTAGGGTTATAAAATTATCTTTGGTACTCCACATTTCTCACTTTAATTTAAGGCTATTGGCCATCAAACTGTTAGCCATACATTTCCATTTAAGTCAGTCTGGTTTCAAATGAAAATGTGAAGCAAACTAATTCGGGTATCTTTCCTTTCTGTCCTCTTTTTGTGTAGGGAACATGAATGGTTTAAACTGGATCTTCCAAAGTACCTGTTTCCCGAGGATCCTTCATACAGTACAAACATGATTGATGATGAAGCATTAAAAGAAGTGTGTGAAAAATTTGAATGCCCAGAAGATGAAGTGCTCAGCTGTCTTTACAGTCGTAATCACCAGGACCCTTTGGCAGTTGCTTATCACCTAATTATAGATAATCGAAGAATAATGAATGAGGCCAAAGACTTCTACTTGGCTACAAGCTCACCTGAAGCCTATATGGATGAGCCTAACCTTCACAAGCCACATCCTGAACGGGTGCCATTCCTCGTAGCTGAAATGCCTCGGCCTCGTCACACACTGGATGAATTAAACCCTCAAAAATCAAAACACCAGCTAGGTGTAAGAAGGGCCAAATGGCATTTAGGAATTAGGAGTCAAAGTCGGCCAAATGACATCATGTCTGAAGTCTGTCGAGCGATGAAACAGCTGGATTATGAATGGAAGGTAAGAACCTAAGGCAAAGGTTTATTGGTCCAGTAGATCAGTGAGTAACTGGATAGGCTAGACAGATTCATCTAGAGCGCTCAGTACAAAAGATGTGAATTTGTAACCAGATAGTACAATATACTATGGTTCCATGTAAATGGTACTTTGTGTATTCAGGCAAATAGCTTTCAAAGGTTCTCTTGCCTTGAGCTATTGAGTATTTTTTTCCCCCAGTGTCAGGCTGAGCACCTATGCTAAAATGTTATATACAGCACTTTCGAAGTGTGTGTTTGTTCGTTTGGATACATAACAAGTAACTGTAATATGATCCTCTATTACCATTGGAGCTATGGTGAAATCATGAGGCACAGTGTTTGTAATTGTCACAGGAACTCCACTGTTTCAATATCGGACCATATTATGCATGTTGCCTGTTATGTATTTTTTTTTTTAATATTACTCATCTATATTGGGCATTTAGGGCAGTTAGCTTTATGTTGCACTTTAGAAATAAACACTTTTCGTTTTCTAAAGAATCTATCTGTACAAAGGAAGCTTGTTGAGGCGGTTCTTTGCGAGGTACAGATAGGCATGTGCACTTATTGCAATTAGAACGTTGAAATTGTGTTTACCTTTTATGAATAGAATATTGATTAAATTATGGGCAATGGTAAAGCTGTGCAGAGTGGTTTGGGCTCTTTCATTGTGATGATGAAAACCATCTTTTACAGTGACCCATGAAATATTTTACGGTCTCTGTGAAATATAGAGTTTCATCTGCTAATAAAAGATTATGGGAGAATTCCAAACTGCACTTCCACATGCTCCATACTCTCAGATTTTTGTATTGCACTGCATGTGACATGCATCCAGTGTGAGTTCAGGGTTTTCTACAGTCCTCATTGAAGCATCTCTTACTTTTAAAAAATAATAACATTTACTTATTTACTTTTTCATACTTTCAGAGACGTAAGGGCTTTAAGGGCATTTCACCTTCTTAGCAACTTAATCTAGTTCTGGCTAAATTGATCTGCCACTTTGAACCTATTCATATGGTATTCTTACAACCTCTTTTGTAGAAGGCAGCCTTTCTGGTAGCAGTCACTTCTCCAAGTATGATTAGTGAGAACTTCCTAGGAACTCCATGGTTTTCGACTCCTAACAGTGCAGGAGGTGCATTGTCCAGAAAATAATTATAACCAGCATTTGCAATGCAATAGGTCTCGCATTATTAAAGTTTGAGCTATTGGCATTGCTAAATAATGCAACACCAATAGCTCAAACTTTAATACTAGGCGCGAGACCTAAAAAGCAAGAGAGTGCATGTATGTTGCTCATCTTGTCCGATAAATGAGAATAATAGTCATTCATTTAATACAAAGGAAAGAATTACTTTTATGTGAATGAAAAGGAAATACCTATATGAGGTTATCAGCATGCAAGAATGTCTCAATGCATATAGTCAATTATACGGGAATATAAAATGTGATCGCCAAAGAACAATGTAATGTAGCTAGTCTTGTATCCTCCGACCAGAAAGTTACAGATTGTTCTATTGCATCCAGAAGGATAAAGTCTCTTGGTATGAAGTTCTGTTCCTTAATGGTTCATGAAATAGGCACACCCTCTCTGATAACCATTCAGAAAACACTAATTAAATGAATGTGAAATTACATTTCTTTACATGTTTGGGTAAAGCGTGTTGATACTTGGAACATTGAAGCTTGTGTGAAACTCCCAATGCTGGGAAGTGGCTTCTAGGCAAAATTATAAAAGGCAGAATTATAAGAGAACGTGATCTTAACATTTTTAAACTCTTTGCTCTAGATATGCCGCCTGGATTCGTTTGAGAGGCTGCTGTGGATCCTAAAGTTTAAAAGGGTGGTGTTTCCACTACTCCCCAGAGCATGGGTACTCGTAAACATTTGTCAAGGCGCCACAACTTATGGTCTTTGGTGTGACCGATGGCTACACTGTGGGGGTAAGGGGTCCTAGGTGGGTCAGGGATTGTGTAAGGAGGTCTAAAAAAAAAAATGTTAAACTGGCAAGCATTTACTTGCAGGTTCGCTTAAGTTAAGTGGTGCATGACACCACAGTAGTTACTTCATTTGACATGCAAATAAATGTTTGCTAGTTTGCTTAACATTTTTTCTGAATATTAGTGCTCAGCAAGTAAACAGCAGCTCATACTGCTGTTCACCAGGGGGGCCGAATGTAAAGGTCAAGAGGGGTCGGTCCGCAAGCAGCCCCCGGCCGTACTTTGAGTATCACTGCACTATAGTATTTGAGTATTTAGAGGAGTACCCTGTCCTCAAGTTGCATAGATATACAGTTGGATCCAATTTGGCAATTTAAAACTATGGAATCATTGAAAAGAATAGTTTACTTTTACACACTCTGATGCAGGGTTTTCCCAGTGGGGCAATATTTCTTCTTTTGGAGAAAATGTGATTGTATATGTTTAATGCAATATGCTTCACTAGCTAATTTGGTTAATGGGCATTTTGATAATGCAAAAAGATCAAGAAGAGGGAAAATGTCGCAGGGAAGATGTGAAAAGGCTATTTAAAACCATGCAGACTAGGTAAACTAAGTTTTCTTTTACATTGCAACTATCTTGCTGAACATGATCCAGGTATCCTCTAATCCATGAGCCATCCCTACCTGAAGTCTACAGGCTACTAAAGCAGTTGTGTTGCAAATCTAGTTCTTTGTGCACTGCTTTTTTACTACTTTTCCAAAAGTAGGTTGAGGCACCCGTTCCAAAGAAATGTGATTTTTTTTATTTTGATTTTTTTCCTTCAAATTTTTGACATTCTGCAATGAAAGGGTCATAAATTACAGCAAATACCGGTCTTATGAGTCACTAGCTTTGTTTTCTAGGTGTCAGTGTTTTCTTAAGTAGACTAATGGCATTTAACATGTTTGATGTTGATCCAAAGTTTAGTCTCGTGAAGGACTAGCAGTATGAAAAAGTACTAAGTCCAAGGTTTGTGATGCAGATGTTTGTATTACATTTTTATGGGCCATTTCTTTAGCAGTATGTAGAGCGCTAAAGATAGCCTTATCTGCAAATGAAGAAATTTGCTGCCTTTGTATGTTTATTCACTTTACATTTGACTTAATTTATATTTTAAGGTTGTAAACCCTTACTACTTGCGTGTCCGAAGAAAGAACCCAGTATCTGGCACATACACCAAAATGAGCCTCCAGTTATACCAGGTGGACAGCAGGACCTATCTCCTTGATTTTCGCAGCATCGATGGTATGTTGGGTGATTTTTGGGAAATGTACAATATGTGTTTATTGAACTAGATTGTACTTCGTATTTCTACCTTGTCCAACACTGGATTTTTTATAGCTTTGCATCCCTTTTTTTAATATTCCCACATTAATCTGGAAGTAGTCATTAAAGCATGACGTTTTTAAACCTAACCCTGCAAAAAGACCATTTCCAGTAGACACCTTGGTCCAATTACATTTCGGGCACACTATGCCTCTTTGCACAGTGGGACATCCTCAACTCTGTGTGCCTGGAGCAGACCGGGTCCGTTTTCTCAATTAACCAAAACTGGGCTGCCCAACACGCAGCCACAAATTCTGACCGTTTGCGCCAACACTAGTGGGAGTACATTAGGGAAGGACTGGGACACTTAAACTGTACCTCTGTCTTTCACTAGAGGCGGAATGCCCTTGCACCCATCTGCATTGTGTTAACTCCCTCCCCGCCCCCTCCCTTCAGTTTGATGCTGTACCCCCCCCCCCTACAAGAGGGTGTCTGGGGAGGGGGTCCTTCTGACCTCCATACGAACTCTCTAAGGTTGTCCTAGGGGGGGTGCACCGCCTGTGTGCCAGCCATCTACCATTCCTCCAGGACCTTGAATTTAGTGACATTTCAGAGGATAGTAAAGAGGGTGGGTACTGATTCAGATAGAACCATACCAGAAGATGGAGCTGAATGATAAGGCGTTGATAGAAATTGGGACGCTGTTTTGAATGTCACCAGTTATTTCCATATATGACCTGTGAAACATGAAATGGTTATACACTAATGATTGGGTGTTGTGGATATTTTCTGTTGACTTTTTTTTTTTTTTGCTTGCGTACATGATCTGAGATTAGGTTATCCTTATAAATGCTTTTTTCAGAAATGTCAAGTTATAGCTACTGTGCGTGCTTGTCACAATCTCAGCCCTTGCACAAGATTTCTCATTAACTCATGACAGCATAACATCTTATGCTGTCACCTGATGATTGGTGGGAGAGGTGACCGGGGCGAAACCATGCATATAAACCCTGTAATTTAACTAAGCAGGGAGACGTTTTGGATTTTTCAGGGCACACTCTGCTGGGTAGTGAAATGCCTTACCCTTGAACACAGACTCCACAGAGTATGCTCACAGTTGATAACTTAACGTAGAATGCCCCTTGGATATAATTCCAGGTTGCCTCACTTTAACCCAATCACCTTTATTAAAAATTGATTGTCGTCTTCCCATGTTGGTTTCCTTGCTTACCTATTTCTCTTGGGCCTTCACACAGCTGTCCTTCACTTGTTCCAACCTTTTCTCTGATACCTTCAAATCACTCATCCATGGTCTGACCAGTTTAGCGGCCTTCATCCTGCCTTTCAACAGAGCACAAGGTGACATATTTGTGGTTGCACTCGGAGCAGTGCGCAATGCCCACAAGAAATCCTTGAGTTCTTTCTCCCAATCCAAACCATTTGCCAGCGATAACTGAATGCTATCCTTGATAACCCTGTTACAGAGCTCCACAAAGCCATTGCTACCAGGATGATAAAGAGACGGTGTGATGTGTTTAATTCCCCAGTGACGCACAAATCTTTGGAACTCTTTGAACATGAATTGAACCCCATTGTCCTTAACCAACCACCCTGGGGCTCCTTCTTTGATGAATAATGATTGCAAAAACTCCAACACCTCTTCGTGTTGGCTGTCTTCATGAACTGTACATCTGGTAGCGTGTGCCATAATCCACCAATCCATACCTATTCCATTCATTTAACACATAGAGGACTTATGATATCCTAGCCCAACTTAAACTAGGGTTTCTCCGGAACAGGTATAGCTTCCACTGGACTGGGAAAAGTCACTTGTGACTTATCACTCACCGCGCAGGCAACAAAATAACTAACAAAGTGCTCCACTTCCCGATCCATCCCTGGCCATCAGAATCTCTCTCTGACCCTTCTCTGCATGACTCTCATGCCCACATGTCCCTCATGAGCCAAAGACAAAATCTTAGGTTGCGTTTTTGACAGAACCACAAGTAAATCAGTCCTTCGCAACACACTTAATTCGCAATACTTAATTCAGTAAAGAAATGTTTAAATGAATTCACCTTTGTTCCAGAATCTTTTGGCATTCATCCTTTGCCCAGCATCCTAATCACTTCTTGCATTGCCTCATCATCCAACATAGCCTCTTTCCATTCCTCCTCCGAAATGCATCCAAAACCAGCCTCCTCCAAAGATGCAACCATGGTAGTATCTTCTCCACAATCCCCACTAGCTCCTTCACTCACAAGCAGTAGCCTAGATAGACTGCAAAAATATTTCTTGCACCTGGAATAAATTCCAGTTTGAATTGATACCCCATCACCCTGTAATGCCATTTGGCAATACGAGAAGTGGTCTGCCTGCTCCTTCGGTGGTAAACACATTCACTAACTGCTTGCGGTCCATGCGAATGACAGACTTCGAACCCCACAAGTAGTTCCAGAAATGATCCACCCCCCAACCAGCAGGCCAAAGCATCTTGCTCGATCACAGAATAATTAGATTCCACTCCTCGCAATACCCTTGAAGCGAAAGCTACTACTTCCTCCCTACTTTTTTTTTTTTTTTTTTTAAGTAAAAGTACCGCTCCTAACCCATGCTGACTAGCGTCAGTAACAACAATAGACTGGTCCTTCGTGTCGAAAGGCTGAAGGAGGATGGCAATTCCTAATTCCAATTTGACTTTTTGAAACTCCTGTTCCTGCTCAGTATCCCACACAAACTGTTGATTTTTTTTGTTTCTTCTCATCAAGGCTCATTTTATGTGTTTTCTCACTGCAGTTTGGAATGAATCTGGCATAGAACTCCAACATTCCAAAAAATGACCGTAACTGATCCTTATTCTGTGGAGAAGGAAAATCCTTAGCCTTAACCAAATCTTCCTTAGGTTCCACACCACGAGCTGATACTCTGTAACCTAAATAGTCCACCGTGTCCACGGCAAACCTGCATTTCTCCACTTTCAAAGTGACACCCCTTTCTGTTAATGTAGACAATATTTTAGCTAACGTCTTTTCATGAACTTCCTGGTTTTACCCATAGGCTAAAATATCATCCTGGAAACATTTTACATGAGGAACACCAGCAAACATAGCTTCCACAACACTCTGGAATACTGCCAAGGCAGAAGCCAAACCATATGGCACACTCTTAAATCTGTAAGCTCCAGACGGAGTAATGAACAATGTTACATGGCTGCTACTTTTGTGCAAAACTATCTGGTGATAGGCGGATGACCTGTCCAAAGTGAAAACAACTTTGGCTCCCTTAAGCAATCCTAACATTTTTGTTCTCTTGGGCAGGGGATGCCGGTCTACCCAAATTCTGTCGTTAAGATCCCTCAAATCTATGCACATCCGAAGAGTGCCATTAGGTTTCCTGGCCAAAACTACAGGGGACAACCAGTCCGAGCTTTCAACAGGCTCAATATCCTGCTTACAAAGATTCTAGTTCCAACGCCTTCCTCATGGCGAAAGGTACCAGTCGGGACTTGTGCACAACAAGTTGGGCACCCTCTTTCAGCACAAAACGGTGAGAAAAACCCTTGATCTTACCCAATTTTTTGCTAAAGACTTCAGGAAATGATGCCCTCCAACCTTCTACATCCACCGCCCACACAGACTTGCACTCATCCTTCAACAACACCTGCTCTGCACTCTTGGGATCTAAGACAATGCCTAGATTCCTCTGCTCCTACCCCTCCAGTAAACCAGACCCATCCTTTGTTACATAAACCGTTGCAGGCATGCTATGAGTTTTGAAAATCAACCTGCTGTCTAACTCTCCTAATACCTCCACAGACTTACCCCCATATGCAACTGGTTTCACCTATGACGTCTTCAAAGAAATACCATTGAATTTGTGCCATTCTTCCGGACCAGTGAGGGTAAAAAATGACCCTGCATCTGCCATCATAGAAATCGAAATGCCAAAAAGCTCAATCAGATAAACTGGTCTCTTGACTGGCATGGTATAACATTTTAGCACTTCATTTTGCACAAGTTTCCCCCCTCACCTCCTCCCCCGCCCCTCCCCTTCCGTTGAATCAGAAATCATCATAACCACCTCATTACCATCCTCCCAATCTGATTCAGAACTACTTTCTGATGCACACTCCATCGAAAGAAAAGGCTTAGATTTGGGTATAACACTTGGTGCCTTAGACTTGCATACCCGGGCAAAATGCCCCTTCTTTTTACACTTGGCACACACTGTCCACAGCCGGACATGACTTTGAATTGCCTAGATGCTTTTTACTACCACACCTATAACATTCCAAAGAGTTCTTTTGTTTAGTGTCCATCTTCTTCTCCCCTTTTTTCTGTTGTCCAAAACAAACGCATGAACACGAGACTCCGCCATCTGATCCATGTACTTTGCTGTGGACTTAAATCCTTCTTTTTGTCATTCTCCAACGCTTTATCCAATGTTAAGTTTTCAGTGGTCAAAAGCTTTTCCTTCACTTTCCTGCTGTCCGTCTTTTGCACCAACTGATCTTTCAACATTTTGTCCTCGAAGCTCTTGTAACAAGCTGCAGCTAACACTCTGAGGTCGCTCATAAACCTTTCCACTGTTTTGCCAGGAAGCTGCTTCCTCATATAGAACTTGTGCATCTCCATAATGATATTGCGTTTCTTCTTGAATCATTTAAACAGCTGAGACATATTCATCAACCGCATCACCTTCCCCATCTACTGTCAGAACTGGTAAATGCTTCAAAACCTTTCTGCTCAGTACCCAAACAATGCTGTAATAAAGCCAACTTTTTCTTTTGGGTAAATATTTCTCCTTCAATGGCCTCCAAATAGGCTTCAAAACCTTCCAACCAGGCCTTCCATTCAACAGGAGGATTGCCCGATGTGGACAAAAAAGGCGTTGGAGGCAGCACTGACAGTTGCATTCCTAAGCACTTCAAATAGACTGTAAATAAATATACTGCTCACCTTTAATTATCACTTCAAATTGAACACTTTCCAATTAATGTTTTGCATACATCTACTGTATGTTAAATAACTTTGAGAAATACAATATTCATATCTTAATTCTGTCATTATACATGCACGACATTGAATTTATCTTAAGACATTTAGGTGTGCATAACACCGCATGCACAAGAATGGCCAAAAAAACTGATGAAATATTAATGCATAAGGTGCATTTCACCCCAAATGAACGCACAGGAGTGACTCTAGAGTACTGGAGATATATTAGAAAATGTACTCACTCTGCCTAAGGTGTGCGTATCACCGATACACAAGATACGAGCCACTAAGCTTACTCAGCTGCTGGTAAAATGGTGTGCGTATCACCAATACACAAAGCTGGCTCAACGGTGTGCTTATCACCGATGCGTGAATTGGTATAGGCTGAAGTTGAACTGAAGGGTACACGTTGCCGGGTGTGCGTTTCACCGATACGCAACACGGTTTAGCTGTGTGTTGGAAACGGCACTCAACCGGCGTATACGTTGTTATACAATGACCTTCCGCACACGCAGTCTCGCTTTGGAAGCTGGACGTACGGCTGTTTCAGTGTGGCGTTGTCCCACAGCTTCCGACGTGCAGGGTTGCCAAGCAACCGTGTAAACCTCTACTTTTGGTGCGCGTAGGCCACGTATGACATCACCGCCTCCAGTTTGGATCGGGAAGCGAAGATTCCCTGTGCTCACCAAACATGCAGAAAAGCCTTTGCTCTGCACACAGCCTGCAGCTGTGCCATTGTGCTCCTCAATGTGCTGCCGTGACGCCCACTGTCACTCTATTTCGTATTGGCCCCAAAAATAATCTTCCAGATTATCCACAGAATCTGTCTTCCCTGTCGGTCATGGTCTGTCTCCGCTCATCGCCAATAAAACGTTCCAATGAGGGACTACACAGAAGGTAAGTCTTCCAAATTTTATTAAGCACAAGTCAGTGCGAACGACAGAGCTAACGGCAGCCAGTAACTGGCACCAAGTCACCAACATTCTCATGTTCCCAGGACAATGTTGTCATGCAGGCTCACGCCACACATTCCAACTCGGAACCTAACAGGTGGCCAAGCAGTAGGATCCAAATGTCCTGGTGCTGCAGGAGAGGCATCTGTTGGTAACTGTGCATATTTCTGGGTAGGTACAGCTTCTGCTATTATTCCCCATGTAGGCTTTGATCCGAGCTCCAGGAGGGTAGCGATATTGCTTACATATCTGTTTCGCCGATGTAGACAGTCCAAGTATTGCCTGATTCTGTGCACATATAGCAGATGTCATTATTGACATTGCTGACAACTTAATATATTTATCTCCGCTACAACATCCATCACAAACATTAATCCAACAGCTAGGGTCTGTTCTACTGGACGTCACCCAACAGCTTGGGTCTGTTCTACTTTGTCACCCTAAGCTTAATGATCATGGGGAGAGACTTCAGTTGTTTAGTAGATCAGTGGATGGTTCTAGTCTCCCCTGGGGGGGAGAGGGGGGGTGTCCCTGTCTGTCTGCGGCATTCTCAGTTTGAGCCTCCCAACGCTCCCCCCCCCCCCCCACCCCCAATCGATTTTTGTTGTACTTACGAATGCTTCAAATGATGTCAGCAGCGCCGTGTAGTTTTCTACGTCCTCTTCAGCAAAAGTAAATTACTAGTCTTTTGTAGAATGGGTTAATTTATTTGATATGAAGGTTGAGAGTATCCATTTTAACAGTGCTGATTAACTGTAATATAAAATGTCTGCAATGCTACAGGTGAAAGTTCATATTAAAGTTTTCTTTCTGTCCACAGATGAAGTGACCGAAACAAAATCTGGAACAACTACTCCTCGCCGATCGGGATCAGTGAGCAACTATAGATCGTGTCAGAAGAATGATTCTGAAAGTGATCTTCAAGGCAAATCCTCGGACGGGTCTCTTGCCTCTTCAGTGACCTCATCAGTTGACTCTTCCACTGCAGATTTGGTCCCAAGGCCTGGGAGTCATACAATAGAGTTCTTTGAGATGTGTGCTAATCTTATAAAAATACTTGCACGATAATTAGCTCTGGTTAGCTTATTCCTGTTGCAGCAATAAGCATGCCATGAGTCGTAGCCAAATGCTTCCAGTTTTTAATCAATGTAACTTAAACATGCGCTGCTCAGCAAACTATCCACATCAAGAAAAATGCGATTTGCACATGAATGGAAGGATGTTTTTTTTAATGTTGGACCACTAATACACGGGAATCCTTTAGTGGTCAATGGGTATACGGCTGGCAACAGCACACAACTGTACAATGTTAGTTGTCCATTGGTATTGCTGGTGCATGGAATGCACAATACTTGCAGACTTTAACATCTCACAAGGACCTTTATCATTCTTTTTTTATCTTAAAGAGAATGTTTGTTTCAAAGTGTTTTTATAGTGGTAGGTGTAAATTGGCAGCCCGATAGCCAATGGGGACTTTTGGTTAAACTTGGATGTGCTGCTACTACTGTATGGTTTGGATTTGAACCCTACTTGGCTGTCTAAACAATTAGTGGTGTGGATATTATGGGGAGGTGTTTGATCGTAAATATTTTTTAAAACACTTGTAATGTTTTGGTTAATCAGAACTTTTTAATTATTTGGGATAACTTTTTTAAACAGATTTTAATTTGTGTTAAATTGTCCTGCTTCAGCAGTCTGCATTTATCGTGCACTAAATTACATATAGTCTGACAGATTTTACTCTAACATTATTAGTCATTTTAATGTTCTACAATGGTTCCTCATATCACGAATGCCGTCTGCCTGCACTGTAAATACATCCTTCTATGTGACTAATTTCACAAACGGTGGTTAAAGTTATTTTGATAGCTTTGTTTTATTTTGTTTGTAAATTCAGTAACTTTGCTTCTATCAAACTGGTGCCTCTTCACTAATGTGGTTCCCATGTACACAAAGAAGTGGAGTCACTTATTAAACTGGGTCCAAGTGAGTTTATATAAACATGGGCTTGAAGGGCTGGTTGTGTTAAAGAGGTTGTGTCCCACAGGGTTAGGTGGCATGAGAATTTTGTGCTTGAAGGTGAAAGGAGTGTTCTGGAGAATGAATACCTCTAAATTAGGTCCAATGTTTTAAATTAATGGTTTTGTCGGTGTAAAATTTAACCGTGATGAAAAATTCAAGTAAATTGAATTCCTATTTCTGGATGTCAGATGTACATGTGTTCCTAAAAGAAACTTTATGGTAATATGTTTTTGAGTCAAAGGCATAGACTTGAAGGTCTAGTCATTATTGCTCTAAGTATGTGCTCCTTGGTGTCACATATGCCACAACGCTTAATGTTTTTACTAGTCTCATGGTGTGTATCCATTTTGAAGGTGAAGGATTTTTTTTTTCTTTTGGTCAAGGGACCTGCTGAAAGTTCAGGTGACTCTCCAGTTCTGGGTGCTCTATGGAGGACAAAACCTGTCTTTGTATGGCATATGAACTGGCAACTTTCAGACTATGCAACAGAAACCTGACCATCTGTTTTCTGCACACAACAATCTAGAAATATTGTGCTCCTTTTAAGGGGGAAAAGTATTGATAAAGAGACACTGAAACCAAATGTATGAAACTGTACACACGCTTATTGTATCTATATCTTGTTTGTATCAGAGAACATACAAAGACACTATAACACTGAATATCAAAAATTAAAAAAAGTCCACACCAATTCTGACTTCTGCACCATTTTCTGTAATTGCTCTGTTTCTTCTGTTACAATTGTTGCATGCTGTGGTGGGTTTTACAAGATAAAAGGACCAATTTTTTGTGAAACCAAACTTGTAGGTAAAGCCTGGAGGTTGACTTCTCAATAGCATTAGTTTCTGAATCACATGATTCACTCATGACATCATCCATTAAGTGATCTTCTCAGTGCAAGATGTGTCCTGTAGTTTCCGGTCAATCAGGAAGGATCCAGCAATGAAGACAGAACAATATCTCTGGTAATGTATTGCTATGTTGTAATACCAAATAGTTTCTCCTTTCCACTACACCTGAAACTTGTGGGTGATGGGTACAGTGGAATTTCTTTATCACTCCCAACCCTCTGCAAACATTTTGAAACATTGGGAAATGCATGCAAGTTTGTTGTCCAAGCTGAGGAGCATTAGAACTCCGAAGCGCTGAATAAGTCCTTTCAAAAGGCATTTAGCAACGATAGTCTTTACGGTGCTTTGTGGTGTTTGCCTCTGTTCATTTGGAAATGATCACCAGTACATATTTGAGTTTGCAGGTAAGGCCATTTCAATAAAGTCCATTCACAAACTTGCAGAGATCCTCGTGGTGCAAAAAATGTCCTCACTTAATTGCCGTACTCCGATGATACTAATATTGAGAAAGCAATCTAATCATGAGGGGCGGGGGACCATGAAATTAAAAAATTTTACAGTTAAAGCTACATACATCCTCTCCTCTGTTTGCACACATCAATCTTGAGACCAAGACTGGATGCAGTACACACTGACACAATTCTTCAATGACATATGAGCTGCATATTTCATTATGGCAATCTTAGATGGTAACAACACAGCTTGCAGAAGGTGACACATAATTTGTGCATGCCATAATTTGTGTCCTGCATATGCGAGCAAACCTCTTATAGCTCAATTATTCTGCTTGGCAGAGCACTTTTTGCACATGTCAAATGTGCCCCAGATCCATCCACAAAACCCAATCCGCACCAGAGGGGGTGTGTGATGCTTTCATTTACTTTTCTTCTAGTGTAATGTTTTATAGTCCATACGCAGTCATTAAATGCATCATTATTTATAATCATGAACAGTGGATAGAGCAATGTTGGTGTGGCTAGTGAGGTTAATTTCACATTTTGTCAATCGGGCATTTGTCCGGTGCTGTATTTTTCTCAATAATTCTGCTGCATGGGGGACATGTGAAATCTATTGGTGTGCTAAGATAGTACACAATGGGGGTGAGGTGGCACTGGGGTTTGTATGTCAGAAGCACTGAGATAATAGGGGGCAGCCACCGAACCTGGTGCAGCTGAGCCCACCTCTGCTCGTTGTCTGCAGCACAGGACATTCCTTCACAGTACACTAGGTTCCCCAAAAATAATTTTTCATTCACTTGTATTCTTGGCCGAAAACGCGTCCCAACTGTATCAATCCCTGAGGGAGGCAACAAACCAAATCATTGGTCTGTGTAAAGATGGACATTAAAAATAAGGCTCCCAGTTTTCCGTTTTTTACAGCTAAATACAGACAGAAAAGAATGCGTTTCCTGTCTATTTATTAGTAAAGGTGGAAAAATACTGAAAATTGTGCTTCTTGTGAGAGACTCTCCGTGCTGTCTTTCATGAACTCCAGGCAAAAGCTGAGCAGATAGATAGCATGGGGAGTTGCAAAACAGGACGAAGTTTCCTTAAATACAGGCATAAGTTAATGTATATTTGCAGTATAGCTCTAATATGTACCGCAAATGAGGTCGCAGAACAATCGCAGTTACCACCAATTTCAAATTGGTGGTAAGCCAGTCGCAAACAAGAAGGGGTCCCCAGGGGACCCCTTCCCCTTTGTGTTTGGTAGCAAAAATATATTTTTTTTCTTTTAAACGCATCCCGTTTTCTTTTAAGGAAAACAGGCTGCATTTGGAAAAAAAAGTTGCTTTGTTTAAAAATCAAACACATACATGGTGGTATGCTGTCCTCAGGCCACCATCCATATTATTGTAGCCCATTCCCAGTGGGTCGCAAATTGAGACCTACCTCATGAATATTGATGAGGCATGTCATTTGCAACCCCATTGGGAATCACTAAATGTGTCAGACATATAAGTACATTCCATTTTGCGTATCGCAAAAACTCTCAATTTGTGACTCGCAAAACAGAATGGTCTTACATCTGGCCCTTGATTATAAGTATTCGCTATTGCCTGGTCACTCGAATTAATTGAGTTAGTCTTTTCCGGTTAAGGCTCCCAGAATAAATGGGTCGCCTTACCAGGCCACACTCTCCTCCCTCTGTATTGTTTCAGCCCGCGACATTCACAGCGTGCCAAATATGAACAAGGGTCCTCAAAACTAGTTTACAAGGCTCAGGCCCAGAGGTTGAGGTTCCTAGAATAAATGGGTCGCCTTACCAGGCCACAATCTCCTCCCTCATTTTTTATTTTGTTTATACGTTTTCATCAAACAGTACTAAGACAGACAGCGCTTCATCAAGGCAGGGCATGACATGACGACTGGAATCAATAAAATTGGAACTGTAAGACATAAGGACATGTCCTTTAGCCAGTCCCGAAATTGTGGAGGTATATCTACTACCCCACATCATAGTTACTCTGCGTTTACCGAAAAACAGGCCAGTGGCAGTGAATTTGCTGAATTTCTTAGGCACCTCTTTGACATAGCCTAGTGATGCAGCGCGTACAATAAAACTATTCTCCTCCTAGGTCACTTATCGGGGCAAACTATTTTCTCACATCCACATGACGATGGGGCCCATAAACATCGCCTATCACACACGCACACACCTAGATTTCCTTTACACCTTTACGAAATTCTGTATTCCTAGGAGAAGCATGAGAACTAAATGGAAAACACCATTTATGTACCGCTGGAAGGAGCCGGGATATCTTATTACCTTAACTTATCGCTTTCTTCAGTTATTTCTTAAGATATTCCTGCTCATTGTTTTGTCGATGAATCATTCATGTAAAAATTAGTTCATAGTGATTAAGACCAGCTAAATCACAATAACCAATTACTGATGTCACAATCATTTAGGAAAATAACCACTGAGTCATTTGATTTAAAGAATCTTAAATTTTATATAATTTTTAAAAGTATGAGCGAATTTAAACTTTTATTCAATTATTTATTCATTATTAATTCAAATATTTATTAAGCATAATCAATTTATTGCAGAAAGGAAATTTGTGTCATGAAGCAAAACCCTAATTACCTGCCTACCTTCCTAATTTGGCCTAATGATTTCTAACCTAAGTTTAAGAATTAGAAATAACCTGATTCTCATACTCAACTGGAAAATTAAGACCGCAACAGAAACTTCAGCTCGTCAGCATCAGCTACCTGCAACCCGTCTCATCTAACAGTCTTTCAGCATCTCCCGCTCAGTAATGGATCGATCAGGACCACCCAGCACTGGAAGCCACCAACACGACTCTCCAACTCCGCTCCTGACTGTGACTGCGACCCCCTCCCACTAAGAGTAGGCCCTCTTATACCCTAATTCTAACTTTGCTAACTAATTGTTGCAACCTTAATATCACGCTTTTCTTTCATTGGTTCATACATTTCATCTGTTCATTCTTTAATCAAGTTCTCTTGGATCCAACTGGTCCTTGGAATGTAAATGTTCATTTCCTTTCTCACAGTTCAAGACATGTTTCCATCCGCTTCGATCAGTACATTTGTAACTTCTTTCGATACATTCGCGAACTCTGCAGGCATTGTCCTTTCTCTTAAAATGGTTTCCCACGGTTCTTTGCTGATCACCACGGCACACTATCAGTTCAATTAGGTCACATCAGCCTTGACCATTCTCGCATCCTAGCCTCTCAGCAACATCACGAGGTTAGCTTTCTCCAACTTTTCTCCCTTGTCATGTGCTTCCCGCACTTGCGCACTTCATTAACTGGCAGCCATTTTATATCGCCACTCGGTTATACTTAGAAGCACTATTTTGAAATAAACAAAACATAATTAAAATAGAGAAAAATAGCCTTTTCGTTTCCCTCCCATCATCTACGTACCCCAATTAGTTATTACCTAGCAGAAAGCAACATTTAAGCTGTTCCTTACTTACCATCACTATTGTTTTTGCAACGACACATTTATTTTCTATGAAGCACAAATCATGCATTTATTTTAAATTAGTACGCATTTATTTTTATGTTATAATTAGACACACAGACAATCGTTAATGGCTTATTCAGCACATACACTTGCGTATTACCCTTCCCACACATACAGTGTTGATTAATACATTTAAACGAAAATTTTTATTAATTATTTATAAAATTTGTTAGGGGTTAAAAAAAATTATTTTCTCTGCTCCATCAACTCCCCCCTTTGGTGATTTTTAAATCACCACATAAAACCCAAGTTATACTTCTTTTTCAGGCAGTATGTCTTTCATCCTTTGCTTTTTTGTTAGTTACACATCTGTTTCTCTTTCATCTTGTCTCCTTATACATGCTTTCTTTCATTTTCTCTAACTCAATTTCACCCATTTCTCTCTCTCTCTCTTTCATTATTCTGTTATTTCTTTTTATCTTATTTTGTCTTACTTTTCTTTTTATACACGTTATTACTATTTTCAACACCATGGCTAATAATATTACTACAGTTGCTATTATTATAACTTTCCCTATCATTAGTCTACTCATTCTGGTCAACCAATTTGCTACTGAAGAAAACCCTCTACCAAGTTTTCCCAAGACACTTTCAACCTCCAGTGGAACTAGTTCTTTGTGCAAATTTGTAATATTCGTAATATACTTCTGTATATTTTCACTTTTATCAGGAATGTAAGTGCAACAATGTTGGACTTTCAGCATTCCACAGACTCCACCCTCTTTTGCCAAAAGAATATCAAGGGCAAGCCGATTTTGCATCACCATAGCTCTCATGGCAACCATTTCGGTATTTACCATTAAGAACCCTCCCGCAGTATCTGTAGACAAACGATCTACTACTGTGGATAACTTCCGAATTTTAAATGCATTCAAAGATATTCCCACTGCTGGTATTAATGCTCCAAAATATCACCTACAATTTCTGAAAAACTTTCCCTCTTTCTACGTGTAAAGCTATTAATCATCTTGTATGTTCCTTTTTCTTCTCTGTCCATATGAAAGATTTTGGAAAGACCAGGCCTACATAGCAAGTTCCATACCAATGGTCCGGTAACCTGTAATAAGCTCTATTCCCACAAATATAATAGATACCTGGAAATATTGAATCTTTTCCACCTTTGAATCCCCAACCTCCCAGAATTTGATAATTGTCATGGCAGATACTGGAACCTACAAAGTAATTGTCATAGACTGTCTTATTTCTCCTAATACACAACTTTCCTGTTTGCGGCCAATATAATGTCATTGCTGCATTTATCTTTTCCCTTCATGATTTCCTTCCTCAAACGTCCATAGATGTGTTCCTTCCTCTTTTATTGCTTCTTTTTGAAATTTCATTCTTCTTTCTTCAACCATTTCTAAAAATACCTTTTCTTCTTTCTTTAACTCACAGGTAAGGTTGTTACTAACTATTTCTTCTAAGGTTAATTTTCTATGTTCTAGAAAGAATTCTCCTAAAACCTTTGCTGGTTTTACTTTAAGTTCTGGTACTACTGGAACGTTTGCAAAAATCTTATCTATATCAGTATAATAAGATTCTAATCTACCTGTTTTATAAAATAAACTTGCTATTACACTACAGGTTATTCCATAAGTTAGAGGTAGGTGATGATAAGTCACACCTTCTGACACTGATGCAGGCAACTGCATACAAACATAACAATCTCTCACATCCATTGTCTCTACATATTCATACAACAATTTTGTAAAAACATTTTTAAAAAAGTCTGTTACTGACTTATCCTTATGTAATTCTGCACTATTTCTTAAAATAATTGGTTCTTTAATATTAGTTTCTTTTTCTGGTTTAGTATCATTCTTTGCTTCTATTACAGCTAAACTAATAGGAATTGTGATTGCTAAAACTATCCATATGGTCATTAGTAACCCTGTACAAAAGCAGCACATTTTACACCATCTTTTTATAAACTCACATTTATCTCTTCTATCCCTAGTATTTTCCATTTTGCTTTTATCTATTTGTTAAGTTTCAGAAAATTGTGTCACTACACCTCAGAAATGACTTAGATGCCACTCTGCTTTCAAAAAGTCTTTGCTTGGTACTTTCTTTTAATTCTTTCCAGAATTCTTTCGTTGTCACATCCGGTGATTTGTCACATCCAGTAAAATTGTCATGTCCGGCAGAAGCACTATAAGTCTTCACTTCAGGTTTGTTGCATCTCACCTTTTCCCATTCGACTTCTTAGTCTCTGGTTCTCGTGAGTGTTTTCTTCTTCTTTGTAATCCGTCAGTGCGATATACAGCCACTCAGGAGCAATGTTCCCTCTAATTTTTTTCCTCTGTGTGCGGCAGTGTGAGGTCTCTGTGCGCTCCAGCCACGGCAATGTGCGCCAAGGACCCAACCGCGTGTGTGGGTGCAGCGACAGGGGTTCTGACACTGGGGTTCCTGCTTGATTGTGCAGATAAATGACCTAGGTACTGGAACGGAGGAGGCCTGTTTGATGGGGCAGGCAGGGCCGGACTGGGAACCCAAAGTAGCCCTGGCAATTTTGCTGCACCGGCTCCCACCCACCAGGGTTGGGGTGGAGGGGGCAGGCAAGTGTCAAGCACTACTGCTGAAAGCTGGTCCCCAGCACTGGTGCTTTTGTTACTGAGGGCCCATATTGCAGCATCGCTGCAAAACTGCCCCAGTAACAAAACTGGCCCCCACTGCTCCAAAACTGACCCCCACCCTTCCAGCCTCGCAGGCAAACGCCTGATGCCTGCTAAGGCCAGTCCAGCCAGGGGGTGGTCTTCGTGTTGGTGACTGCCGTGCCTAACAAAAAATAAAAAATGTGCCCTCATGTAATGCAACTGGTGCTATGTAAAGCGCTCTGATACCCGATTCGGGTCAAGTTCGCGCTTAATAAAACTCTGTAAAATAAAATAATGGTTGTGTCATGTTCGAAATGAGAAAGTGCAGAGCATCTGCAACCACAACAAAGCTACACAATCTTCCCGCAGCCACGCTCTATTAACAAAAGGCATGCAGAAAGTCCAGAAGCAGGACGTGTGCTTTCAGAATCACTAGCATATATTAGTGATTGTAAAAGCACACGTTAATTTTAGGCTTGCTGCATGCCTTTTGTTAATAGAGGGCGGCAGATTACGTGCCTTTTGAAAGTTATCATGTTAATTGCAGAGCCCGACATACTAATACACGGGGCTGCATTTAACATGAAAACTTTCAAAAGGCACACAATCTGCTGCGCTCTATTAACAAAAGGCGTGCAGCAAGCCTAAAAGCACGACGTGTGCTTTACACGTCGTTCTTTTTTATTGTATTGTATTATAATTGCATTTATCTAGCGCTTACTACCCCTGACGAGGCGTCTAAGCGCGTTTTCGGCGAGTAGCACGCTACTCCGGGACCCATAAAGGAATTTGTGTTGAATTAGTATAGTGCAATATGAAAGTAATTTAAGTGGTGGATAGGTTAGTCAGTTATTTGGATTCAGAAGGATAGCAGAAGGATAGAAGAGGAAAAAAGGTTTGTATTTATATAGCGCTTGTTACCCCTGATGGGGTATTGAAGAGCTTTTTCTTGCGAGTAGCACGCTACTCCGGAAACCCATAAAGGATTAGTGGTGAATTAGTATAGTGAAATATGAAAGTAGTTTGAGTGGTGGATATGTTATTCAGTTATTTGGATTGAGAAGGGTTGGGAGGGGTTGAAAGGGAAAAAGGTTTGCATTTATATAGCGCTTGTAACCCTGATGGGTGTTGAAGTGATTTATTGGCGAGTAGCCCGCTACTCTGGAACCCATAAAGGATTAGTGGTGAATTAGTATAGTGGAATATGAAATTTGAATGGATGAAGAGGGCCGGATTAATGAGGCCCCTACAACTAAATACATTATCTATCTTGTAGTGCATTAAACACATAGTATTAAAAACAAATGGTCTTGGCAAACAGCAGACACAAAAATAATTATTTCATGGTAAATCTTGTACGGCTGTAACTGAGAAACCCATGGCTTCCTACCATCAGTGTTTGCCAGGTGCGGCATTACCAGTTAAAATAGTGAAACGCTCACAATGAGGCCCTAAACGCTTGAATGCGATTACAAGCCTCTCTCCTATCCTTTCGCTAACAGCCCACATGTTGAAGCTCCACAGCAAGAGAATGGAAGGAAGCGTCATACCCAAAAATGAATAACATAACTTAGACTAATGTCTCTCTAGTAATTGATGCTGCCTCCCTTGATAGTACGTACTGGGAGGAACATCCTGCCATCCTTCCTCTATGGTGGCAGCATTATGCACCCTAGTCAAGTGACACGTCAGAAAACCCCTCCCCTTAACTTTGAGTTTGGCTTTATAAGGAAGGATTCTTACAATCTCGCAAATGCACATTTTTGTGGAAGCCAAGTAACTCTTGCTGTGGTTATCTACCGTCCTCTTCACTTCTTCTGTCCACCAGATCTCCTCCATACACCCTCACCTCACTTCCTTACCTATTCCTCTTCGGAAATCTCTCTCCACTCTCCAAAATCTATACCGTCTTTAATGCTCCTGTTAAGACTTCCTCTCTTCCTACCACTCATCTATTTATCCTCCACTTAGCGCCCCCGTCCTCATCCCAGTGTCAAACGCTTAACACAATCCGCTCACCATCCCCACTAAGGCCACTAGGGCTTTATGCTCAAATCTCCGCTTTCTCGTAACTCAACTTTCTTGCTGACATCCATTTTTTCAGACGCCTGCAGTCGACACTGCTCCACCTGTTACCCCGTCTTTTATAATCTCTTCTTAATTTTCCTCCTCCTTACCCACCTGCTATACTCTTTCAGTGCTTCCTTTAAGGGCCACCCTTGCCTCCCTTCTGGCTCCTTCCCCACGGTACACTTTTCTTCCTCTCCGAGCTACCTTACGTCTTTCCCTACATACCACTGAGCTCATTCCCCTCCAATGCCCATTGTCCAGCTCCCCAGCCACAACATGTTAACGTGTCCCTTTACGTTCACGCCTCTTACGAGTTTCTCTACTGTCCCTTCTATTCCATGTTTCTACGTCCAAAGCAACACCAACTAAAAGTCATCCAAAGCGAGTTCCAATGAGGCGACCTAGAACTACAGCTCCCAGAAACCACCTGGTGGTGAAATGAAATGACCACAGCTGCCCTAGAGACAAATAATCACCCGGATTCTGCCGTCCCTCTGGATCATCTCCCCTCCTCCTTTCCATCGCTCATGCTTGTGCTTGCTGCATTTATTTTCTTAATGGAGCACGCTGCGGGCTGATTGTGGGCCATTGTGAAAATATTTATGTTAATTGCAGCACCGTCATGCGCTGCAATTAACATAAATAGTTTCACAATGGCCCACAATCAGCCCGCAGCCGTGCTCCATTAAAAAGACATGCATCAAGTCCAAAAAACGACGTGTAAAGCACATGTCGTGCTTTTGGACTTGCTGCATTTCTTCTCTTAAAGAGCACGGCTGCGGGCTGATTGTGGGCCATTGTGAAAATATTTGTTAATTGCAGCGCATGACGGTGCTGCAATTAACAAATATTTTCACAAAGGCCCACCAACAGCCCCCAGCCGTGCTTCAGTAAGGAGGAAATACAGCAAGTGCAGGAGCCACAGCAACCAGGAAATTACAATTTTTCGCGCCGCTCGCGTTATAAAGCGGCGGCGCGAATGCTCTCCCGGGATGTGCTGTGGGTGCGCGCTCCACACGCAGCACTGCGCGCTCGGGGGAACAGATGTGCGCGCGCGCGCGGGCGCGCACGTTACTGGGAACACTGCTCAGGAGACTTATACTTTGCATTCACTTTCTTCGTTCTTTTGGATTTTTGCAATCGTTTTCCACTGGGTTTTTCTTGTCCCTTTTGACTTGTTATCTCATTCACTTGTTCAGCACTTTCTTCTCCAGCTCTTATTATTCTATATCTCAATTTTCTTATATAGTTGTTGGGCCAATTATCTCCTTTTCTTGGCCTTTTGGCTTCACCTTCTTTTTCTTCTCTTTCTGATTTCCAATTTCTTTTTCTTGATTCAGTTTTTGCTTTTTCCTCTTCTCCACTCTCTTCAGTTTCTGTTTCAACTGTTTCACTATTGTCTCTTATTTTGAAACTTATGATCTCGTCATCTCTTACTGGTGGATCTGTCTTCTCCTTCTTGTGTTCCCTTATTACTGTCCCTCCTCGGTGTTCTTCCGATTTAGTGTTTTCCTCCCTTTCTACTTCTAAATTTCCCTGTTCTTCTGTTTCTCTATCTGTCCCTATTGCTCCTCGGGGTTCTTCTCGATTCTCTAACTTTTTGTGTACCTCTTTCCCTACTTCATCTATTAATATTATTTCTGAAGGATTTCCACCATAACTTGTACTTGGTTGCTCATCTAGATCATTTTCTTGATCATTTTCTTCTCTAATTGGTTTATAACCCCAAGTTCTCCTTCGGAATTCTTCACAGTTTGCAACTGAATCATCAGATCCTGAACTTGTGCCAGATGTTTCCAGATGTCGACTTTCAGGTCGATCTTCAAGTTCTGGCACCCTTTCTCTTATCCTTGTTGTCCCAGCCGTTAAACTTTTATCCCACACTTCCAGACGTCGACTCACATGTCGATCAGTAGGTTCTTGAACTCTGATTGTGTGGCTGGCATGGACCCAGTTCTTCACTCCTGCACACTTGACTGCAGTCGTTGTCACTAGGATTACCTGTCGTGGTTCGTCCCAGCGAGGAACTAGACCGTTTCTGCTCCTGTGGATTTTTATACGGACCCAGTCTCCTGGATTCAAGTCGTGGGCTGGTTTTCTTTCAAGAGTGGTCGCATCCGGTCCAACCTGATGAAACACAGAACGCACCACATCAGCCAGTCCCTTGCAATAATCCAGTACTAGATCATCAGTTATAGTCAATAACTTGTTGACAGGTACTTGTGCTTGTCTCATTGCTCGTCCCATGATCATCTCATGAGGACTAAGTCCAGTTTTCTTTTCAGGGATGCTTCTGATGGTCATCAGAACAAGAGGCAGTGCATTTGGCCATTTGAGTCCTGTAGCTTGACACATTTTTCCTAATCTGTTCTTAATTGTTCCATTAATTTGCTCTACTACCCCAGAAGCCTCTGGTCTGTAAGCACAATGTAGTTTTTGTTTAATACTCAATGCTTCGCAAATCAATTGGATCAACTCATTTTGAAAATGTGTTCCTCTATCTGTCTCAACCGTGACTGGAAAACCATACCTTGGAATGAACTCTCGCAGCATAAGTTTTGCCACTGTTGTTCCTTCTAGTGGGGTATGCCTCCACCCAACGAGAAAACAAACAGACGACCACTAGAACATATTTTAGTCTGTTACTAGGGGGCATTTCGATAAAGTCTAACTGCATTCTAGTGAACGGACCTCCTTCTCGTCCTATTGTTCCTAGGCTCACTACCGTCTTTCTTCCTGGGTTAAACTGTTGACAAATAAGACATCTTTGACAAAGACTTTCAGCTATGACTCTGAATTTTGGGTTATACCAGGTCTGTCTAAAAAGTCTGATCATTGCATCTCTCCCAATATGAGCTTGTCCATGGTACATCCGTGCCATGTCTGCAATCATGCTATCAGGCATAACTGGTCTTTCGTCTCTGTACACCCACACACCATTATTTTCCTGTCTTCTACATCCTGCTTTTATCCAGTAATCCTTTTCCTCATCATTTGCAGCTTCTTGAACTGTCTTACTCCATCCCATGTCTCGACAGTGTTAGTAAAAAGCAAAGGAGAAGAGATATGCTCCCTTTCTCTATTTTTATTCATGGACACCATGTTCTCTGCACAATATTTGGCTATCTCGTCAGCATAGTTATTGCCAACGGCTATGTAATCTTCGTTTTTCTTATGTGCCTTGCACTTCACTACAGCTATTTGTTTAGGCAGCTGTATCGCCTCAAGCAGCTTTTTAACAAAATCTCCATTTCTGATAGGTGTTCCTGCAGACGTCAAGAAACCTCTTTGTGACCAAATCTGACCGAAGTCATGTACGATACCGAAACCATATTGGCTATCGGTCACAATCGTGACTCGTACATTTCTTCCTAATTTACATGCTTGAATCAAAGCAATCAGTTCCGCAACTTGTGCAGACCTTATTCCTTTCAGACAAGACGCTTCCATTACAGTTGCCACTGTGCACACTGCGTAAGCTGCGCTTAAAACTCCTTCTTTCGTTCTCAAACATGAGCCATCTACAAACATGACATAATCGGATTCCTTTAACGGTTCATCTTTTATGTCAGCTCTTGGTTTTGTGCAATATTCCAGCACGTTCAGACAATCATGATCTACTTCGTCTTGTTCAATTATACTCTCTTCATCTGGCAAAGATGTTGAAGGATTCACATTCATGCATCTATCTATGGTCACATTTTCAGCACTCAAGATGACTTTTTCGTACTTAGTCAGCCGACTATGTGTCATGTACTGTGTTTTTGTTCTTGTCAAAAGAATTTCTACTGAATGGGGAACATATACTCTCAGTGGATACCCCATCACTATACCTTCACTTTGTTCCAGACTTACACAAGTAGCAGCAACTGCTTTCAGACATCCGGGCAATGCTTTTGCTATAGGATCTAAAACAGCTGAAAAATAAGCAATTGGTCTTATCATTGTTCCATGTTTTTGTACCAGTACTGAAAACGCACATCCATCTCTTTCACTGCAGTACAACTCAAAATCCTTCTCATAATCAGGCATGCCTAAAGCAGGGGCCTCACACAATTTCTTTTTCAATTCTTTGAAAGATTTCATTTCTTCATTGTTTAACTCAAAAGGGTCTCTTACATCTTTCTTGGTCAATTTTTGTAATGGTTTTGCAATCAAAGAGAAACCACTTATCCATTGTCGGCAATATCCAACCATTCCCAGAAACATTCTTACCTCTCTTTGCGTCATTGGTGCTTTCATTCCTTGAATCATTCTTACTCTTTCTGTCGCTATCTTTCGCACTCCTTTCTCAATTTTATGCCCTAAATATTGAACTTCTTTTTGGCAAAATTGCAATTTTGAAGGGGACACTTTATGTCCTCTTTTCTCTCTAGATGGTTCAGTAAAGCAATTGTATCATTTACACATGCTTCTTTTGTTTTCGATGCCACCAATAGGTCATCGATATACTGCACCATCACTGACTTTTCTGGCATTTTCAAATCTTCCAGAGATTTCTTTAGAATCTGATTAAAAATTGAGGGGCTTTCTGTATACCCCTGAGGAATTCGGCACCATGCCAAAATATGCTCTCCGAACCGGAACGCAAATAATGGCTGGCTATCTGGATGCAAAGGAATAGAGAAAATGCGTGACACAAATCTATCACAGTGTACCACTCAGCTTCGTGTGGAATTTGATATAGAATTACTGCAGGGTTTGGTACTATTGGACAACAGGGCACAACTATTTTGTTGATCTTTCTCAAATCCTGTACTATTCTATATGTTCCGTTTGGCTTTTTCAGTCCCATAATAGGTGAATTACATGGACTGCTCATTATTTCTTTTAGAATTCCTTGTTCAATCATTTTATTTATTACAGGAGTTATTCCTTCAATTATTTCTGGAGTTAATTTGTACTGTGGCGTATTCGGGTAAGTTGTTCCTTCTTTTACTGTTACTTTTACGGGATCAACTTCTTTCATTAATCCAATATCTTCTCCTGTAAAATCCCACACACTTTCTTTCACTGCAATTTTTAGTTCTTCTGGAAGTTTTTCTGCATCAAATGCAGGAAACAAACCATTCATTTCAGGTTCCTGATTCATCAAAGTTACTTTATACAAGACATCTTCATCTGAAGTCTGAAATCCAATTCCATCTGGCGTACAATAAATTGTGCAATTCATCTTGCACAAGAGGTCACGACCTAAAAGATTTACAGGACTACAATCGCACACTACAAATTTATGCATTTTGCTAAAAGAACCAATTTTTACTTCCACTAATTCAGTAAGTGGTGTTTTAATCTGCTGATTGGCTACTCCTACCACTTGGATGCATTCACCTGAGAGAGGAAGGTTTGGAATTTCCACTGATCTAACAGTAGAACGGGTAGCTCCAGTATCGACAAGGAATGTTACGTTTGCACCATTCACTTCTCCATCCACAAAGGGACCAGACTGATCTACCTCTAGAGTTGCGCCAAGTACGCACTCTTTCCCCTCTCTTGGGCACCGTCAGAAACTTTCATCCGACTCATCCTCACTCTGTCGCAACCAATACTGAGAAATGTTAGCTGCTCGCGGCAACTGTGTTACCTGCTCTCCTCCGTAGAATCCTGTTTCTGCACTGTATCTTTGCTGGTTAACAGTGTTGGGAAGTGGTGGTTGCGGCACCTGACTTTGTTGAACAACTACCTCATTCTGCACCTGTGGAGTTAATGATTGATTTTCCGGATTAGGTTTAGGTGGGAACTTACACTCGTTTCTCCAATGCCCTAATTTTCCGCAATTATGACAGGGCCATTTCTTCTTTGCCTCTTCTAGACTCACTTGACCTTTCCCTTTACCTATGTTAGGTCGCATTTTATTCTGTCCTGTTTCATTCCCATTATTATTGTCCAATTGAGCTTCTTGTTTTTCTGCCACCTTCACCTGTGCCCACATTGCCTTCTCTTTCAATTTACGCTGTCTACTCTCAATATCATCACTGCAATACTTAGCATACCTCAGCACATCATCGACTGTGCCATTCTGCCAATTAATCATATGCTGTTTAATCATTTCACTAATCTCTGGTTTCAATCCAAACACAAATCTGTACACAAAATGACTCATATCTTTTTCACTTAATTCCTCATATCCACTATACTGCTTGAAAACCAATAACAATCGCTCATAATATGCATGTACAGACTCCTTACTTTCCTGTGTAGTTCTATCGATTTTTACCCAATCTGTCTCTTTCGGAGGAATCTTCTTCTTCAAAAAGGTAATCACCTTATCATACTTCTTCATCACATCAGGACCTGGAGCTCCTGTCTTAGGATCTCTTGGATATTCTGTAGTTGGCCAGTCAACTGTAATCTTACATTCTGACCACAAATCAGTTGGTACCACTATGTCAAATAATCCATCTAAATCTATCCACAACACTTTTGAAACCTTTACAAATCTCTCTACTTGTCGGTACCATTCAACTGGTTTCTCTCTTAGCTTCGGAAAGTCATTGGTAAATGACAGTATATCCTGCCTAGTCCAAGGAACATGCACATAACTACCACCTGGAGTTTCTCTCATAGGGTATTCTCTGGCAACAGGTTCCTTTTCAGTTATCATTAAAGCCAAAGAAGCTTTGTCTGTAGTTTTCTCATTCTTCTTCGTCCATCTAACCTTCCATCTGTCCACATCACCCCATTTTCTCAGTAACACAATTAACTCTTTTATCTGTGTCAGCCTTCCTGCCGTGTTCAAATTTTCAATATCTTTTTCACAAAAATCTACTCTATATGGTTTCTGCAATGTTTTCACTTTCGCAAAGTCTATTCCAATTTCACTGGCTACTTTGTCATGTAAATTCTTTGCTCTCCATGTAATACTTTTGCACAAACATTATTTCATCATCCTGGTAATTTTTTATCTTTTCTGTACCAATCGTTCCTAGAATTAATTCTTCCATGTCAATTTTTAACCTAATTACATCTAATGGTTTTTCTTCTGGTTCTTTTATTTTAAATGCCTTCATCCACTCATTTAACTCATCAGGAGTCGGACCTATGGGTGTATTATTTAGTTCTACCCAATTACCACTCTTTTCAGGAGTCTCTGTTGCAGATTCTGTTACCATATGCATTTTCCTACCATTGCACTCATTCACAGTCAAATTTGTAGGTGGACTTGGTCTGTAAGTACTAGCCAAATTACTTGTACTTTGTTCCATCCTTTCTTTTTCTCTCTGAAATTGTGAACTCATGGGAATCACCAAAGATCGTTCATCAATTTTCTGATTCTCAAAAACTGGTATTACTGGACCTATTGTTACAGGCACAGTAACTGCTTCCATATTTTTCGTTAATTCTCTAATCTTCTCAGTTAGTTCTTTTGTTGTCCTTGCTAATTCGCTTGCATTGTCGCTTTCTATTCCTTCATTTTGTGAAGTTCTCATTTGATCTTGTGACCTATTTATTTCAATTCTTTTTCCGGACTTTTATTTCGCATAGTCTCTATTAGCGGCGCATTTGGTGTCACCACTGTAGAACTCTGCTGATACGGAGGTGGATTTCTATTTAAAATATCTTCCAGCAATTCATCATCCGTTTCGCTCTCATGCATATATTTCTCCCTCTCCATAGGTTTCTTTTTCTCAGTCCGTTTTTTCTCAGTCCCTTCCTCAACTGTAAAAGCTGGAAACAAACCTCCTGTCATGTTAGCACATCTCCATCGTTTTATTCTATCTTCATGATTTATTCTTCCAGGCATAAACTCATGATCCCTTAAACCTCTGAATCTCTCTCGCTCATACATCTCATCCTCCCATTCCGTCAACGCTTCAAAATGTGTCGGTCTAGGTTCTAAATTTGTCATCTTTTCTGCAAATTTCGCAAAACCGCTACACTAAACGAACCATTCTCAGGGAAAGCTAAAGCACCATCATTCTTCGTATACTTTGCCCAATTTTCCAACCATATGCATGTATGATATCCGTATTTCAGCATCATATGTGAAGCTGCTGATTTCGGCGGAGGAATTACTTGTCCCTCTCTAGTCACAACCTTTTTGTCTTTCTTAAAGAAATTCTTTATTTTTGTCGTCCATGACGTTCTCTCCCTTTCATACTCGTAATACGGCATATTTTTTATTTGTTTTCCTCTTCACACTAACGCTGTTCTGTGTACGGAACTTCAACCAATTACAGCGCGATTCACACTAACGCACCAATCAGAACAATTCCCTTCGTCCGCGAACCAACCAATCCTAGCGCTGCACTTTTCTACGTCACTCCTGACTCTGTGTTCACGTGACTAGAGCACTATCCAATACTAGCACGGCACTGTTCCACGTCACTCCTGCTCTTTTACCCCTCCTTTACAAAATTTATCGGCAATTTTTCTTTTCACTGTTTTCTCCGTTAGTTACAACAATTAAAACAATTCCATAGTCTGATTCGCTAAACAAAAGTGACAGCTTTGTCCTTGTACACAAGAATCCTGTATTTCCAGTAGGCCGCGCTTACCTCTACCCTACCACAGAATTATTAACTCTCGCCGATAAAGTAGCACTTCCCTCTACCTTACCCTTCTTTCAAGCAAACAATTTACTCGTTTCTCTGGGGATAAGACACATGTGGAGACTAGGCTCCTGAGAATTAAGGCCAAAGTTTCACAAGAAAACGTGATTTGCTATTTCAGTTACACACCTTTCTTACAGAAAATCCCTAACATAACACAACCTGTGTTATTACCAAAATGAATTCAGACCATGTACCAAATTCCATGTGACTTCTCTTGCCACACGTGTTCCACTTCCTACATCCCAGAAGCGTGAAAACTCACATATAACATAACGCGACTCAACATAGTGTTAGTCATCAAAAAATAATCAATAAACAATAATCACTAAACTAATCTATAGAAAACCATAACTCTGCTACCAAGAAATCTGATGCAGCGCGTACAATAAAACTATTCTCCTAGGTCACTTATCGGTCATCCAGGGGCAAACTATATTTTCTCACATCCACATGACGATGGGGCCCATAAACATCGCCTATCACACACGCACACACCTGGATTTCCTTTACACCTTTACGAAATTCTGTATTCCTAGGAGAAGCATGAGAACTAAATGGAAAACACCATTTATGTACCGCTGGAAGGAGCCGGGATATCTTATTACCTTAACTTATCGCTTTCTTCAGTTATTTCTTAAGATATTCCTGCTCATTGTTTTGTCGATGAATCATTCATGTAAAAAATTAGTTCATAGTGATTAAGACCAGCTAAATCACAATAACCAATTACTGATGTCACAATCATTTAGGAAAATAACCACTGAGTCATTTGATTTAAAGAATCTTAAATTTTATATAATTTTTAAAAGTATGAGAGAATTTAAACTTTTATTCAATTATTTATTCATTATTAATTCAAATATTTATTAAGCATAATCAATTTATTGCAGAAAGGAAATTTTCGTCATGAAGCAAAACCCTAATCAATCATGTCACTTATAAAGCGCACTACATACCCGCGAGGGTCTCAAGGCGCTGGGGGAAGAGGGGGGTGGTGCTGCTACTGATCGAAGAGCCAGGTCTTGAGGAGTCTTCTGAAGGCCAGTAGGTCTTGGGTCTGTCGGAGGTTGGTGGGGAGGGTGTTCCAGGTCTTGGCGGCGAGGTGGGAGAAGGATCTGCCGCCGGCGGTCGTTTTCCGGATGCGGGGGACTGTGGCGAGGGCGAGGCTGGTCGAGCGGAGCTGGCGGGTGGGGGTGTAGAAGCTGAGTCGTCTGTTGAGGTAGGCTGGTCCGGAGTTGTGGAGTGCTTTGTGTGCGTGGGTGAGGAGCTTGAAGGTTATCCTCTTGTTGACAGGGAGCCAGTGCAGGTCTCTCAGGTGGGGTGTGATGTGGCTGCGTCGGGGGATGTCGAGGATAAGACGTGCAGAGGCGTTCTGGATGCGTTGCAGCCGTCTCAGGAGCTTAGCCGTCGTTCCTGCGTAGAGGGCGTTTCCGTAGTCCAGCCTGCTGGTGACGAGGGCCTGGGTGACTGTTTTTCTTGTTTCGGTGGGGATCCACTTGAAGATCCTGCGGAGCATTCGGAGGATGTTGAAGCAGGATGAGGAAACGGCGTTGACCTGCTTAGTCATGGAGAGGGTGGGGTCGAGGATGACCCCTAGGTTGCGTACGTGGTCGGTGGGTGGCGGGGCTGTTCCTAGTGATGTTGGCCACCAGGAGTCGTCCCAGGCTGAAGGGTTGGAACCAAGGATGAGGACCTCCGTCTTGTCCGAGTTCAGCTTCAGGCGGCTGGTCCTCATCCATTCGGCGACGGCCTTCATTCCTTCGTGGAGGTGGGCTTTGGCGGTGTGAGGGTCTTTGGTGAGGGAGAGGATCAGCTGGGTGTCGGCGTAGGAGATGATGTTGAGGTTGTGCTGTCGGGCGACGTGGGCGAGGGGTGCCATGTAGATGTTGAACAGCGTTGGGCTGAGGGAGGAGCCTTGGGGTACGCCGCAGATGATCTTGGTGGCCTTGGATCGGAAGGGGGCGAGGCGGACGCTTTGTGTTCTGCCGGAAAGGAAGGATGTGGTCCAGTCCAGGGCCTTCTCTTGGATCCCGGCGTCGTGAAGGCGTGTTCGTAGTGTGTGGTGGCAGACCGTGTTGAAGGCGGCTGATAGGTCCAGGAGGATGAGGGCTGCTGTTTCTCCGTTGTCTAGCAGGGTCCTGATGTCATCGGTGGCGGCGATGAGGGCGGTTTCGGTGCTGTGGTTGCTGCGGAAGCCGGACTGGGAAGGGTCCAGGATGTTGTTCTCCTCGAGGTAGCGGGTCAGTTGTTTGTTGACTATTTTCTCGGTGACCTTCGCGGGGAACGGGAGCAGAGAGATGGGTCGGAAGTTCTTGAGGTCCTTGGGGTCTGCCTTGGGTTTCTTGAGTAAGGCGGTGATCTCGGCGTGCTTCCAGCTTTCCGGGAAGGTTGCTGTCTCGAAGGAGATGTTGATTATTTTCCGGAGATGGGGCGCGATGGCTGTACTGGCTTTGTTGAAGATGTGGTGAGGGCACGGGTCTAGCGGTGAACCGGAGTGGATGGTGTTCATGATCTCGGTGGTGTCCTCGTCGTTGATGTTGGTCCAGGAGAGCAGGCGGTTGGTGGTTGTGGGGCAGTGGTCTCGGTGGTTGCCGGGGCGGTCGTGGTGTTGAAGCTGTCGTGGATGTCGGCGATTTTCGCGGTGGAAGGAGGTGGCCAGTGAGTCGCACAGGTCTTGCGACGGCTGGATGTCGTTGGTGTTGGAGCTGGGGTTGGAGAGTTCCTTCACGATGTTGAAGAGCTCTTTGCTGTTGTGTGCGTTGTTGTCTAGGCGGTCTTTGAGTGAGGCCCTTCCTAATTTGGCCTAATGATTTCTAACCTAAGTTTAAGAATTAGAAATAACCTGATTCTCATATTCAACTGGAAAATTAAGACAGCAACAAACTTCAGCTCGTCAGCATCAGCTACCTGCAACCCGTCTCATCTAACAGTCTTTCAGCATCTCCCGCTCAGTAATGGATCGATCAGGACCACCCAGCACTGGAAGCCACCAACACGACTCTCCAACTCTGCTCCTGACTGTGACTTCGACCCCCTCCCACTAAGAGTAGGCCCTCTTATACCCTAATTCTAACTTTGCTAACTAATTGTTGCAACCTTAATATCACGCTTTTCTTTCATTGGTTCATACATTTCATCTATTCATTCTTTAATCAAGTTCTCTTGGATCCAACTGGTCCTTGGAATGTAAATGTTCATTTCCTTTCTCACAGTTCAAGACATGTTTCCATCCGCTTCGATCAGTACATTTGTAACTTCTTTCGATACATTCGAGAACTCTGCAGGCATTGTCCTTTCTCTTAAAATGGTTTCCCACGGTTCTTTGCTGATCACCACGGCACACTATCAGTTCAATTAGGTCACATCAGCCTTGACCATTCTCGCATCCTAGCCTCTCAGCAACATCACGAGGTTAGCTTTCTCCAACTTTTCTCCCTTGTCATGTGCTTCCCCGCACTTGCGCACTTCATTAACTGGCAGCCATTTTATATCGCCACTCGGTTATACTTAGAAGCACTATTTTGAAATAAACAAAACATAATTAAAATAGAGAAAAATAGCCTTTTCGTTTCCCTCCCATCATCTACGTACCCCAATTAGTTATTACCTAGCAGAAAGCAACATTTAAGCTGTTCCTTACTTACCATCACTATTGTTTTTGCAACAACACATTTATTTTCTATGAAGCACAAATCATGCATTTATTTTAAATTAGTACGCATTTATTTTTATGTTATAATTAGACACACAGACAATCGTTAATGGCTTATTCAGCACATACACTTGCGTATTACCCTTCCCACACATAGTGTTGATTAATACATTTAAACGAACATTTTTATTAATTATTTATAAAATTTGTTAGGGGTTAAAAATAATTATTTTCTTTGCTCCATCACTAGCAATACTATAGGGTGAGTGAGTTGTAAAGTATGGTCTGTCATGGCAAGCAGTGCTGCAAGTATCTGACTTCAAAAAGTGGCCACCACTGGGCAAGACCATGCCAGATAAAGAAAGTACGCCCCCAAGCACCACAACGCTTACATTTGGTGTCCTCAGTGTGGTAATAGAAGGCGAGGTCTAGAGGGGAGAGATACGCCTATGCAATTATAGTGAATTAACCGATATCTACCGTGAGGTGACACCTCCCTGGTTTGTTGACAACAGAATTGCCATTGGACGTCCAAGATTTCATGACCCAGATCGCCTGGAAGATTCAATAAACATGCAGTTCATCTTGTGATAAGTTTAAAGGGTTGTGGGTTGGAGAGCCAGATCGGCAATACCGGCCACTCCAAGGGTTCCTCTGGAAACGTAGCAAAGAGGCTGCGAGCCTCATGGGAGATGGGCAATAACATCCAGCATGGTGGCAGGGGAGTCGCCCAGATATTACTGGTATGTTTTCAACAACTTGGCCATGAATAAATCACCCAATGTCTTAATGTGTTTCTTCTCAAGCAACAACAGCAGTTCCGAGGTACAGTCCAGCTGTAGCCTGTGGTAATATTTCACGGGCATTTGCGAAGACTGCCCAAACAGTACACCGAACTGCATGGATTTCTTGTGATGGTCTAGGGAGTGGCACATATGGGGCCGCAGGGAGTGGGGTAGGGGAAATCAAGCCTCGTTCAACAACCTGTGGGGGGGCCTGTCTACTATTGTGGAACCAGTGGTGGATGAATTGCACCTGTGCCATCAGATAATACACCTCAAAATGAGGGACAGCAAAACCCCCGTGATAGAGGAGCTATATGAATGCCAACCAATACGTGGTTGTCGACCTGCCCATGCCAGTTTAATCATAAGAGAGCGCAGTTGATCAAAAAAGGCCTTATTTAATGGAATGGGGATATTTTGAAACATATATAATGGCTTGGGCAACACAATCATTTTCATCAGAGCCACCCTGCCCCCCCCGGGATGGCGACCAGATGATTCAACTATCAACTTGAGATTGCAGAGTCGCCATATAGTGCCCATAGTTTCCATTGAGAATGGTGGGAACATCCGAATGGAAGATAATACCCAGATATCTAGTCAGTTCAGTTTGCCATTGTAACAGATACGACTTGTCTGGCCTGGTAACAGCTCGTCAGGGGGACCATAATAGATTTAGACAAATTAATCCAGAGACCAGACCATCTCCTAAACTCTCCATCTTTCCTCAATAATAGGATTTAAGTTCAACGCAGGGTTTTTCCAACTACTAGCATCACGTCGTACAAGGATAGCAGTGTGTAATGGAAACCCATGTTCACCCCCCCCGCTTCTGCAATGGAACTCGCTTAGAGCATATGCCATGGGCCCAACTGTGAGAGCAAAAAGAAGAGGCGACTGGACGGGGCACGCGGATAGGATGCCCACAATCACGAGTGGCTCAGACAGGCCTTCGTTTATGCGCAGCCTGGCTGAGGGGTCGTTTTACAGTAACTTAAGTTATGTTAAAGTGACTTGTTAAGCGCACGTACACCGAGCGGTTTCTTGGCGCTGAGCTGGGACGGTTTCAAACACTAGACAGTAGGTTTAACTTAACCCATTTTACAAATGCCCCCATAGTCCTAATATGAACAGTGCCATCAGCAAGAAAGAACATTCAACAGTGTTGAATGCCTTGGCTGCATCCAAAAACGCTGTGACACTGGTAGATCCGGATCTAGTTGGTGAGGATTGTATGTTGGAACGAGTTCCTCAACAACGACTACCTCAACAACGCGGTCTCTACAATGACCGCGTCTTACCCAAGATTTATTTTTACCACGCATTTGTGGTAAAGGAATGCATGGTAAACGGAATCCCTCTTGTCCCTTAAAAACTAACCCAAACCCCTCACCCCCTAAAAACTACCCTGTACCCCCACCCCTGAAAAACTAACCCAAACACTATCCCGCCTAACTGCTAGGGCGTCCGACCTCGAACCTGGGGAACTGGGTTCGAGTCTCTGCAATGACGCTGAACATCCTGTGATTCTGGGCAAATCACTTAATCTCCCCGTGCCTAACAAAATGAATGCTTGTCCTAACGTAACTGGTGCTATGTAAAGCGCTCTGATACCCGATTCGGGTCAAGTTCGCGCTATATAAAACTCTGCAAAAAAAAAAAAACCTTCTAGAAACTACCCTGAACCCCTCCCACCCCCTAAAAACTAACATGAACACCCCACCCCTTAAAAACTACCCCGAACCCCTCCTACCCCCTAAAAACTAACTAACTGCCATCCCCGAACCCCTCTTACCTCTCCTGTTCCTGTCCGACGCTCCTCTCAGCTCCGCCCATCCCGAACACTAGACCGACTTCGCCTTAACCACGCACATGCGTGGTTAAGGCTAAGTCGTTGTTCGGGCAAGTCGTCGTTCGGCTTGCGTGACTCTGGAACTCATTGTTCCGGGGTCGTTGTTCAGGATGTTTCCCGTTGGTGAGTAAGTGCGAAGAGGGAGCGAAGATTGTCCACTGTGGAGTGGCCTGGAATAAAGCCTGACTGGTCAGGGCGGATCAGTCTCGGCATCGAGGTTAGTAGCCTATTTGCCAGTAGTTTGGCAAGAATTTTGCTGTCAACATTGATAAGAGATAGGGGCCGGTAGGTCTCTCATTTATTCGGGGGCTTGTCTAGTTTGAGTGTGATTATGATGTACTCTCTCACTGTCGAGGGCAGTCGTCCCAACCGAAAGGCCTCTTCATAGACAGCCAACAGTATAGGTGTCGGCTCCTCTGCATCATTTTTTTATGCGACTCCACGGTGAGGCCGTCGCTTCCTGGCACCTTCCCGTTTTTCAATTGTTTTATAACCCGTTTAATTTCTGCAGCGGATGGGGGTTGGCAGAGTTCTCGTTCCGCCTGTCTATTTAGATAAGCCGGCATGTTTGCTGAGGAATTCATGTTGTATATTTACTGTCGTACACAGATTGCACATCAGATGTTTCCACACTGAATGTGGTTAGCAGTCCATTTAGGTTTAAGCAGTACCGCAAGAGAGTGCCCAGGCCTATCACCCTCCCATACTTTCCAGTCTGGGAGTGTTTGCTCAAACTTCACTTCCCTGGCAGCCTCATCTTGGAAGTCGAGTAGGAGGGAGCACATGGGATCTAAGACTATTGTCCTTTATTTCCTCATTTCGGAGCTCTAGGGCACAAAGATCTCTCTATTTTGGCAAGTCTACCTCTTAAAGACTGAAGGATACAATGCCCTTTAGCTATACATTCACCCCGAATGTGGCCACTGAATCTACGGACCACTTATTGAGTATAACATAATCTGAGATGGCAGCTCGAATCTCTTCCTTAAATACAGTATCTAGCAGGTTTTTGGGTTGGAGTCGCCACAGTGGCATGTGTGTCCATTTATTGGGCAAGGTTATGTTCAATACCACTGGGTAATGATCAGACAGAGTCCTTGGTAAATGCAGGATGCTCTTTGTCCAACCCACCACATCCTGCAACCACCCAGAAATCAACTGTGAGGACGTGTCCTGAACAGATGAGTGGAAGGTGTTTTCACATGCCATGCTGTGGAGTGAGCGCCATAGGTCGATCAAGTCAAACTGCGCCACGTCATCTAGGAAGGCTGCACAAGCCTTACTGAGGCGTTTCTCATGGTGGTCTGAACAGTCTCATGCAACATCTAGGACAAGCTTATGGTCTCCTCCCCACCCCCCCAAAATAATTGTATTGGGCACTGATTGGAAAAAATAAGGGTCATCCACATTGGGGCCATATTTGTTTACTAACGTAACGTATATGACCAATGAGACATTGCACTAACAGAAATTGACCGTTTGGGTCAGTGAGGGTCATGAGATGCCAAAAGGGCACTTGTTTCCGAATAATGATAGCAACCCCTCTAGAGTAGGAGGAGTAAGAGGCAAAGTACCGGTATGGGCCCCATGAAGGGAATAGCCTTGATTACCTGCTAGGCAATAGATACGTCTCTTGCAAAAAGATTACATTCACCCTATGGCGGTTGAGATGAGCAAGAACTTGACAGCATTTCCGAGGACCTCGAACATTCCACATTACAAAGGTTAGTGGATGTACAAAATTATCATGTGCATGTACTATTAAGTATATAAAGTTCTGAATTGATAGGATAGTGTATGTTATTGTCCAATCCCATGCCACTGTGCTGTGTAAGTGTGCTGCTATGTCGAACAACCCCGGCACCCCACACCCAACCCTCCAACACCAGGACCCAAACTCCTAGTGGATCCTTCAAACATGGTAAACAGTCAGATTGGACATAAAAGGACAAAAAAATAACCAGAATTGTATACCATAGCCTAAAGCTGGGGGCGGCCGGAGCACTGGTGTGGAAATGACAACCAGCCACATAGTTGCATAAACGCATCGTATGATCAGTAGTACTCAACGGAAATATGCATAAATCAGTCCGGACGAGCCTGGACAATAAGACATTCAGCTGTATCCCACAATTCAAGTACAGCATCGGAAACCATAACCAACCCAAACGTTAATAGAAATTATGAAGGTGCATAACTATCTGTAGGAAGGCCAGTGCTACAACAGGCTAAGTGATTGTCTTCGGCCTTTCCTTCCAGGAAAAGCGCAGTTTGGCCAGGTATAGCATTGCATAAGTGATGCCACGCTCTTGCAATTTCTCTTTAACAGGTAAAAACTTCCTGCAGGCATCCTGCACAGTTTGCATGAAGTCAGGGAAAAATGTAAGGCACATGCCATCATGGCAAACTTCTCTTGCCTCACAAGCTAATCGAAGCCCCTAATCTCTGTCCCTGTAGTTTAAAAACTTGACAATAATGGGCCTAGGGGGTGCTCCAGGTATCGGTCGAGGGGCTAGCGACCGATGTGCTCGCTCAATCACAAAGGATTGGGCAAAGCGATCTACGCCAAGCAAAGTGAGTAGGTTTTTCTACCTAGTCTTCTGTGCGCCCCATCTCTGTGGATAAAGGAATGCCAAGGATGCGTACGTTATTCCTCCTAGATCTAGCTTTGAGGTCTTCATTTTTTAGTTGCACATTGTGCAGCTCCACTTTCACCTCTTCCTAAGTTTTGGCATGCTGTGTCTGCACATCCGAGACACACTGCTTTGTATCAGTCTATCTGGTGTGTTTGTCCATACGGTCTTTCGTGTCATCCATTTGTAACACTTTTATAAAATGTAGCAGCGTGGCGACTGCCTCTATAGGAGGTTGGCTCAAAGTACAATGATCCAGATGGGTGGATTTTTATGTTTTTTTTTTTTTTTTTAAATACCTTTTGACACATCTTTCCTATTTAACACAGCCACTCGGGCATACCTGGCTTTGGCACTTTCCAAACATTTATCCGATCATTAATTGACAATAGACATTTAGCTATATTTGGATATTGACTCATGAAATGGTCTGCTAGCAAAGCACAGCAACAGCTTGTCGCGTACACTCCATGGCATCATCATTTCCTTTTGTTTCTCAGGCCCTGGGGTTACAGCAGCTCAGTAGGAGCTTGCAGAATGTCTGAAGGCCTGATGACCAGTGCTAAGTGTCACAAAATGAAAGCTGAAACGAAATGGATCAAACAGCTCTTGACGCTGAGAGAAAAAATGGCACTTCAAGGCTGAAATGGAGGCTCTGATGAAGAGAAAGATTGAGTTTGATGTTTGTTTATAGAAATACTTAATTCCTCTTAAGACTTCCTGAAACAAAGCCAATGAACAGGACTTACCAGAGTTGCAATCTCCAGCCACACCAGAATCACAGGAAGAAGTTGAGGAAGAATTATTTGTGTACAAGGGACTTTTTGAGCAGGTTATCAGCAAGTAGGCACACATGATACTAAATCTAATAGCTACCCAATATGCCAGATAAATGTGGTTTTCGGACCTAGTGGAAATGGCACAGGACAAGGTCCTGAAGCTGGCAGCCCACTACGACCAGCTGACAATATAAGGGTGTCGGGTATGCTACCTGGAATCCGCTACCCTGAGCCTAGCAAAATTGTTCTCGAAATTTAAAATAACCCTGGCCCAGGTTTTGTCTGTCCTAGAGACTATAATAGTGTTGTACTTGCAGGACGCTTATTTCTATATTCCTATTATGCAGTCCCACAAGCATTATCTGTGGTACACAGTGGGTCATTTCAGTTGGCAGTGCTCCATTATGGCCTTACCAGTGCCCCTTGGACGTTCACCAAATTGATGGTGGTATTTGGCACACTTGATCTCCGAAGGTGCATTGTAATCTTTTTCTACCTCGACAACAGGCTGTAGAAGGCGGGCTCAACCCAGGCAGTCGAAGACTCCTAACATCGTTGGGGTTCCCTACCAATCTGCTGAATTCACACCTGACTCTTCTGCACATGCTCCAGTTCATTCCAGCAATTGGTGCACTTTTGTGCTTTCCCCCCAGAGTGGAGAGTCCAGGGCATTCAGGCTATGAACCGGATGTTTCAGCCTTTGTCCTGGATCTCATTGAGGATGGCTTTGAGGCTACTGGGACTATTTGCCTCCTGCATCTTGCTAGTCAACCATACAAAACACCACATGTGACCTGAAGTCCTAGTGAGCGCAGCACCAGGGGAACCTACCTGATCCTGGGTTTCAGAGGAGACTGCAAACAATGTGTGGTGGTGACAGCTAGACCGCAACTGGGTCAATGGAAAACTCCTCTCCTTACCCCACCCAAAGCTGATGGTATGACAGATGCATTTCCAATGGACTTGGGAGGCCATCTGAGAGAGGTGGGGAATCATAGTTCTGTGGTCTCTGGCGGAATCTAGTTCCAGTTCTTTGGAGTTGCAGGTGACCTACTTTGTGTTGGAGACCTTCCTACCAACTATCAAAGAAAGACTCATACGGCCCTCACAAACACCATCGCCATGTGGTACTGCAAGAAGTAGTAAGAATCTTTGGTCCTTTGACAGAAGGCTCTTCTCCTGTGGAAGTGGTTAACTCAGGTCATTTCCCAGGTGGTGAACCAACCATCTTGTGGGATCTCTAAATGCCAAGGTGGATGAACTCCATTGCTGACACCTAGCGAATCATTAAATGCAGTTAAACCAGAGGTGGTGCAGAGCAGTTTCCAGCTATGTGGAGAACCCTGGCTCAATCATTTTGCCACCACCGAGAATACGCAATGTCAGCATTTTTGCATGCTAGAATTCCCAAGATATCGCTGTTTCGGAGAGGCATTCCACCTACAGTGGCGCTCCAGACTCCTGCATGCCTTCCCGCCTCTACCCCTCCTTACTAAATCTGAAGATCAAGACCAACCGGACCCAAGTCCTCCTAGTGGCTCCGTATTGGTCAGGAGCGTTTGGTACCCAGAACTTATGGGTATGAGCATCTGTCCTGTCAATTCAGAACTACTGGTTCAGTAACAGTTCAGGGCCTGCACCTGGGTGTCTGCAATCTCATCTCCATACATGGAGATTGAGCAGCGGTAGCTACTTTCCTTCAATCTTCCTCCTAAGGTTGTTGGTTTTTGACAGCCAGGTGCTCATCTATGAAATTGATGTACACGAGGCGCTAGGACAAGTTCATGGCTTGGTGCAGCATGCACCAGATTGACCCTCTACAAGTTAAAATGTCTGAAGTGCTGTTTTTTGTTGCTTGTCCAGCAAGGACTTGAACTGGGACTATTAAATGCTATTTGTTTATCAAATCACCTGTTGTGATAAATGCAGCAAACCTTTGAGGAACCTTGTTTCCACCAAAGCCCTTTGTGATGCCACTGCAGGATTTAAATCTGCTCCTTACCTTCCTCATGTGCACCCCTTTTGAGCTGATGCACAGCTGAACACTGCATCTTTTAACATTAAAAACTGTCTTTTTCATTGCCGCAACATCGGTTGGGCGTTTGAGTGAGCTTCAGGCACTCAGTCCACTTGCCTTCCACATCATTTTTCATGAACTGGTTTTGAGGACATGAGCCAGCATTCCTGCCTAAAGTTTTTTCACCCTTTCATGTCAGACAGGCTATCACCCTTCCAGTGGTTTTTTTTCTTGGGTTGGTTGCCCTGCTTCACTCCTTGAAAGGGGAGGAAAGACTGCATCACATCACTTGAATCCCAAGCGAGCCTTCAGTTTTTATATTGATTATACCAGGGACCGGAGTGGACGATCAGCTCTTAGTGGATTTCTCGGGGACAAAGAAGGACAAGGTAGTGCAGAAATTAGCCATCTCTAGATGGATAGTACCCAGCATTAACTTGAGTGGAATGTGCACGTAACCCTTCGGACGGGGGCTGCTTTTTAGCTAAAGCCTAGCAGATTTCAGTGCAGCTAATATTGCGTTAGCTTGCCGGGTACCTGTCCTGGATATCTTTTAGGCTGCAATGTGGACATTAGTGCACACGTTCACAAAGCACTACTGTCTTTACAGTCCAGTCCATAGGGATGGGCATTTTGCCTGTTTGGTCCTGCAGGAATTTTTTAGTCTTAGCCATTCAAGAGAGCCTCCACCTTTGGGTGGTACTGCTTTGGTATCTAGTCTAAAGATGAGGAATCTGTGGTTAGGAATTATCCATCAGAAGAAAACATTACTTACCTTCGGTAATGCTCTTTTTGGTGGATATTCTATCTAACTGCAGATTCCTCATCTCTCTGTGGGATTGACTTTTTTCCATCCAAAAATTCCCACTCTAGATATCTGCACACTGGTCAAGCCAATTTGCAGATGGGCTCTGCATCTGAAGAGGTGGACTAGCCTTCAAAAATAACTGAGTCAGCACACATGGATGGCTCTTGTTTGCAACCCTTCTCATCACTTCCGGAGAGGAACAATGTCGGTGTGAAGCCGCATGACACCACCTACCAGTGCATAGGAGTACCTTTTTGAGTTTCTGGATCCAGTCTGTTGCCTGGTGGAATATTTACAAGGTGAGGATTCTGCAGTTGGAGTATCCACCAGAAAGAGCTTTACTGAAGGTAAGTAACTTTTTCATTAGGATGGGGAAGCAGCTTCTTATTTGTTTTTCACAAGCAAGCAAAGGGTCACCAATCACCAGAGGAACTATATACAGATGAATAGTACAGAGAATTCAAACATTTTACAAAACAGAAGGCGTGAATTTGTGAGAAAATCCAAGGGCACACTCGACCAGGAAGCATGTAGAAACCCTCTTCTTCCTAGCTAACATATGCTTAAATTATGTCAGCCACATGGTGTTTCATACATACTTCAAAAATAAAATACTGTGTGGATATTTAAACCAGTAAGGAGGGGCAAGTGGGGCAATGGGTGTTAAAATACCTATTTGCAAATAAACACACTCTGGTAATCTCAGCCTCTTAAGGAAAAAGTATACTGCTATGAAATCGGTGCACAGCATGTGAATCCAGAAAAGTTTCATGCTGCAAAACCAAATGGTTACGTACTGGTAGGAGTAGTATTGCAGCTTGAAGGATTTTTTGGATTAACATGCAACCATTCTATGTCCCCTAGATAAGGTGAATTTGCAAAGCAGGGTGGTAAGCAAGGTTTGAGAAGAATAAACCATACAAAAAAGTTGCAAATAAGGGGGAAAAATAGAACCTGAAGACGATACCTTCATTAAGGGATTTCTAGGGCGTACGTCTGACATAATTCAAGGATGGACAGACCAAATGGTCAACAACCCCACAACAACCAAAAAATAGAAAGAAGACTAAAACAAACAATCATAGACAATTACGCACCCAACCACTAGATTGTGGAATAATGCACAGCATGTGAATCCAGAAAATTCTTCGGAATGCAAAACTACTCATACCAGCAAGTAACCATTTTGTTATTATTTGATAATATAAAAAATATCAATTTGGATTATCACCATAATGATAGATAACACAGTGATCATGAATGCTATTAGAGTCAAGCCAATATAGAACCCAAACATTATTCATCATAAATTCCTCAATTAAACTAAAGTTCCAAGATGCCTTGCTGCTCAATGGTATGCTGTATATTACAGAGTAATAACTACTCCTATTTTTACGTCGAAGCCTACCAGACACTGAAATGGGCATTGTGAAAGCTTCCCATGGAATGTATTTTGCCCATTGCTTACTATTGACTTTGTAGTTTGTAACTCACAGTTGCTTTCTATTTGCTGCCTTTATTTGCTTTAGGCTCTCTAGCTTGAGTTTGTCCCTCCCATGAGCATTCCTTGTTTACCGTATACTTCCTAGTACTTGCTTTTTGTAAACAGGCCTTTGAATGCACAGGAAATGTGACAAGATGAGAACAAGATTTAAAGACTGAGGTCAAATGTCGGGTTCCGTCTTCAAGGGAGCTTGGTGTTTTCTTTTCTTATGCTGACTTCAAAGTGAGGGAATTTATGTGACCATCCTGCTGAGTACCCATGTGAGAGGAGAGGGTGTAGGAAGTTATTTTTTATAGCAAACAACAAAAATGAACTGAATTGATGTTTCCGAATATATCAGAATTGGGAAAATACACATGAAGCACTTTTTTTTGTAATTCCGAAGTGAGGTTGAAACAAATATTGGAATAAGATCAAAACACATCAATACACTAGGTGATGACATTTCCACACTAATGTGGTATGTCGGTGTAAATGTAATGGTCAATTCAATAGAAAATGTGTAGTCTGTTGTGGCAGTGTGCTACCACACCATGCATACTCCACACTACGCCACTCCACTTTACATCACTCGACTCTACAACACTACTCCACTCTATGCCCTTACCCTCTACGCCACTCACTCCACGCCACTCGACTCCACACCACCCCACTCACAACACATGCCAATACAATCAACTCCACTCCATTCCCACTCCACCCTAATCTACCCCCTCCACTCACACAATTCTTTCTGAATCTACCCCACTCAACTCTACCCCAATATACCTCACTCCCCACTTTCCCACACCCCACCACACTCCAATCTACCCCACCCCATTCCAATCTACCCTACTCCACTTTAAAGCCCCCCACCCTGCTCCAATCCACCCCAATCTATCCCAATTTAATCTATACCACTCCAATCTACCACACCCCACACTCCAATCTACCCCAATCCAATCTACCACACTTTAATCTACCCCACTCTACCCAACTCTACTCCACTACAATCGACCCCAATCCAGTCTACCTCACTCTACCTCACTCTACCCCACTCTGCCCAAATCTACCCCACTCCACTCTGCTCCAATCTACCCCATTCTACTCTACCACACTCCAATCTACGCTACCCCACTCCACGCCACTAACTTTTAGCCATACTGAGCAGCCGCCACACTGGTGTAGAACATGGCTAAACACATTGCCACTGCCAATAGCTCTTGCATAGTGAAACCTATTGGCTTTGCCAGTGCTTGTTTTACATACCTCCCATGAACTAGAGTGCACAGTTAAAGGCCTCAACAAGCTGTATGTTTTCAGCATCTGATTTCTCTCTGTGCCACTATGATTATGGAGAGCTTATATACCTTTCTTTGTATAGCATGTCTGTGTAGATGGTAGTTGCCTTCTCGCATTGAACCCCATGTTGAAATATCCAGGCGAACACAATGTTTTCATTTGAAGCATAGTAAAGCGTTAATACCTGTTACTGTAAGAACCAAGTTAGCGTCGAAATCAAAGCCTTAGCAAGGTCATTATGCAGGCAACATTTACCTCATAACTGCACCCGCTGGAAATTTGGAGCAATAAAGAAAAATGGAAGCTCCCGTTCAGCTCAAACAGCAGATAACAGATAACAGATGGCATGTGGTAATTTTGCACACACAAAACAGATCATTATTCTGCTTGCTTCGCACAAATGAGGCAAGTAACCTCCATTTAAAGCTCTTTTTGAGGTCTACTGATAATTGAGCACACACAGAACATGCTAACATATATTTAGACCTGAAATATAGAACAGTTGAACACACACACGGAGACTGCTTCATGCAACACCTCTGTGATGCTTTAAATTGTCCCATGATAATTCAAACCCATGTCTTTTAGGCAAAATGATTTAGCTGCCAAATGAATGCATCAATTAGGCCTGTGTATATCGTTAAAGTCGGTGCTAATAGACCCTGTATATAATTCAGCTATTTAAAAAAAAAATGCAAAAATTAAAACATATGCTTGCAATAGTGGGTTCTATACACAGTGTGTGTGGTACTGGCCCCTTCCCATTGATGTCTTCAATGCCTTGTGGAGGCTGCACACACACTCATGTCGGTGAGCACCAGAAGGGGGAATGGAATATCCAGTACAATGTGCTTCAGCCAGTCTTTCAACTTGTTTATTTTGGTTAATTGAATCCGAATACCGATAGCGAATGGTATGTGGAAAGCCTCGGTCTCTCACAATCTACATTGGGAGGACGAGGACCTTCATCTTCTTCATAGACATCGACCAAAACATTGTAACACATCCACTCCTTCTCGTAAGGAATATTGAAAAATGACAATTACATTTTTATCGGCGACCATTAAGTGCAGCTGTAGACCACTTAATTTCATATGGTTGGGGGATGATGGGGGGTGTAGCTTGGGATTCTGCCATGGACTCTGCGTGACCATTGCAAAAAGAACAATTGATGGACAGAATGCAGAACAATGTCATACATTCAGCCCAGTACAGAGATCTGGGCCTAAATCCATCGTTTTTTTTGCTCACCATGCCATTTCAGTTTGGACCCAGCCATATGCAAATCAGTCTTGACCCTGGACTCTTGGTACAGTGTGTATTTCATGCTCAAGATGTGGAGGGTTTAATGTGTCCTTATCTGCAGGGGCGTAGGAGACACTAAATTTCTGGGGGGGACAAGGACAGCCTTTTGCACTTTCCAGTGACCCAATATAAATCGCCCATTGTCAAAGAGCCGTATGCTCCGTTAAACAAATACAAGCACATAGTTTTGTAGTGAAACATGGATAAAGGCAGGCATGTATTCACAGTTTGCAAGTATGCTTTAATTGTTTTTTACATTCACAAAGTAATTAGACCAAATGTGAAAAAACAGGTTTTTGAATCTTACATCTTCATGCACCAAGCAAACAAAGATGGGATGAAAAAAGGAACAATATACTGAATGCTCTTATCGACATTCCTAAACCTTAAAATGCAATTGGACTAACATTGGAGTGTATTGGAGACAGGCTGCAGGCACACCGAGCTGTCAGAGCAGAGAAATGCCCACTTTCTAAAAGTGCAAAAAGAACAATTGATAGACAGAATGCAGAACAATATCATACATTCACCCCAGTACAGAGATCTAGGCCTAAATCCATCGTTTTTTTGCTCACCATGCCATTCCAGTTTGAACCCAGCCATATGCACATCAGTCTTTACCCTGCGCCCAATGGGAACAGTCCAGCCTGAACTGCCAGGCCAGGTCCTCCCTGGACTAGAAACAAGCATCCTAGGCCGGTTTTGGGGTTTCACCCATCATCAGCCAGGATAGCTTGACTCCAGTTGCATGGATAGCACGGGACCCACGTCTTGGAATACCCATCCCACTCGGAGTGACAAATGCAAAAAGAACAATAAATGGACAGGTTCAAGACTGATTTGCATAGGGCCAGATCTAAACTGGGGTGGCATGGTGAGCAAAAGAATGATGGATTTAACCCAGATCTCTTGACTGGGGGTACATGTTTTGATTTGTTCTGCATTCCGTCCATCAAATGTGTCTTTCACTTTTTAAAAGTGGCATATCTAAAACAGTAAGGTGAAATCCAACCTTACAAGTAAAGAGGATTTATCATTGCCATTCCAAAGATATAAAACATGATACAGCTACTCCTTTCTAACCAGGAATTACAGCTTAAAAGAGTGCATTAATGAATTTCCAATGTTAAGCTGAGAGGAGTAGGCCTCACAGTAGTGAAAAACAAGTGTAGGCGTTTTTCACTACAAGGACATGCAAAACTTTAAAAGTACATGTCCTACCTTTTAGTAACATAACTTCCTGCCCTGTGGGCTACCTAGGGCTTACCTTAGGGGTGACTTATGTGTAATAAAAGGGAAGTTTAAGGCTTGGCAAGGGGTTTTTAATGCCAAGTCGACTTGGCAGTACAACTGCGCACACAGGCTCTGCAGCAACAGGCCTGAGACATGTTTAAAGGGCTACTTGTGAGGGTGACACAATCAGTGCTGCAGGCCCACTAGTAGCATTTAATTTACAGGCCCTGGGTATATGGTATACCACTGTAAAAGGTACTTGCAAGTAAATTAAATATGCCAATTGTGTATACACCAATGTTACCTTGTTTAGGGGGGGAAGCACATGCACTTTAGCACTGGTCAACAGTGGTAAAGTGCTCAGAGTCCTAAGACCAGCAACACAAATCGGCAAAAAGAGGAGGTAAGCAGGGAAAATGTTTGGGGGAAGACTGCCCTAAGGCTGACAGGTCTAACAGTATGGTATAGGATTCTGTGTGTGTTTGAGTATTGAAGTCAGTTTGATCCCTTTTGGAAGCCCCTGGTTTAGCAGGGCAAAAGGAGAGCGAGAATAGTTACTCAAATACTGGAAGTTTATCGCCTGCATTCCTGTGGCTGGAGAACCCCTTAACGCATCGCAAAGTATGCAACACAATACAAAACCTTTTGTCTAATTTGAGAAGCGTTTTTACAGACGGATTATATGAGTGTAGAGTTCACTCAAACCGCATTATCTTGCACAAAAATATAAGAAGCCCTATGAGATAAATTTGCAATAAGAATTAGCCTCTTGTGGGATGCTCGCAAAAATTAGATGTACAGTATTTGTGTATAAGAGAAATTCTTACCAATGTAAAAAAGCCTGCTGTGAGAGACACATACGAGATGCTCACAGAAGATAGTTATAGTGAAATGTGCAGAATGAGGTGTGTGGGCAAAGCTCAGATATGAGGTGTTAGTGATGCACACCAGAAACATAGTGTTTGTGTATGAAGCTTACAAATGAATACAGTGGGTGGAAGGTCACAACTGAGTAGTGCGTGGGATGCACTAAGGCACATAAACCTTGTTATATGGGAGGCTCACAAAAACTATAAAATGCTCAAAACTAGCAAATATTCCTCATGCTAGGATTATTCGAGCCAAAATATTGAGCATTTAATTGAAACAATGATTGAAGGCGTAGAGGCCTTGCTCAAGAATGTGATTTATTTACAATTGAGATTTGGAGAGTTGCGTATTAACCGGTTAACTGCTTAGAACGTTCCGCGCCAGTGCGGAGCGTTCTATTAAGCGGGCGGGGATGCGTCGGCCAACGGATGTGCGCAGCACTACCGAGGTAGTGCTCGCGACGGCCGTTGGCCGACAGAAGCACTTAACGGGTTAACAGTGAAGTAATCTTTGGGGAATAGATATTGCTACCAAAAAAAGTAGGGACCTGGTAGCTCGGATATGGACATCATTTTCTCGAAGCGTATGTATTGTTGGTGTATTTGCTTTTATGTTAAGAAGCTCAGAGGAAAAACACACCCTTTGTGTGATAACATTGACAATATTAGGACGTGAGGGTGAGGATTATTGGTGCATGGCCACTTTGAGGACAATATTTGCCCAAACGTTACAGAGGCGGCGTCTGTGAGATGTAAAGGTTACAGAATTTAGAGATGCATGTTTTGATTGCTTGGAAAAGCTTGTGTGAAGATGCCCTTGATCTGGTAGACTGGAAAACATTGAGCCATGGAGGGGTTACTGATTCAATATGCCATTGTGAAACCCTATTTCCCATATTTTATGGAATAGTACATTATAGATACAACCAAACAACTTCTCATTTGTGGCTACGGAACTTGATGGCTGCGTGTACTTAACCACCTCTTTGTAGAACTGTGTGTGCTGATGATTTGTCTCGTGCGACAAATAATGCACATCGAGTTTACTATGAGTAAATACTATATATATATATATATATATATATATAGCGCAAAAGGACTTTATTTAAATATAAATGATTGAACTGAGGAAACATTGTGGCATCACCCACTGGAGGGTTTAATTTTTGTTAAGCAGCAAACCACAAGCTCCAGTATGCATTGCAAAGGACTGACTGGAGGACGCCCACCAGGGGGCGAAAACTACAAAAAAGGAAATAATTGCGCTGGGAATGCTGTTTAATGGATGCCAAGGCTTACCCTTTGAAAAAGGTCAAATATGACAAACGCGTCAGGACTGCCTAGTGATTTTAAATAAATGAATTTACCCCTCACTGTCGGGAGTGCGGCTCGTTTCTTCTCCAAGGAGGAGAGTTTGGGTGATATATATATTAACCTGCAACTTTTGGGAAGTGTGAAGAGGGAGATCCCGCAGCATGAAGAGAAGGAATTGTATTTGCCTTTTGACCAGCTTTGCAATACAGGAAATTGTTTATAGGGAAGCTGGGATAAGAAGACATTGAGACACAGTACTTGGGCCATGCCTCTAGGAGGAAAACAAAAACATGGAGATGACGTGAAGCCGGCATGCGTAGAGATGCGCTTATCAATGAAAGGGAAGAAAAAAAAGGGTGACAATGAAGCCAACCAATAGTAAGTAGGGGGGGGACCTTTATATGCGCCTCTTGGCAGCCACTTGCTAAGAGTTTGGCAGTGCCTGAATCTAAGTTAGATTGAACGACGTGTCCAGGATCATACTACGTTGACTGGAGGTAGAGCTAGTATTAAAATAAAAAGTTTCACCCTCACACTGGCTGTAGTGAAGACCTTGTCTCTTTTCCTCTCATTAAACACAGCATTATTCAGACACAAACCGCAACAAGTAAGGGAAACTCTGAGAAGTGTCAAGGGAAATTACTTCCATTGTCTTGGAAGCGAGCAACTAAAATATGAGTTTGTCTGAGGAGGAGCTGTCGCACAACGTATTGTTTTTAAACAAACATATCACTTCTTCTAAACTATGCAGATAACTGAATGCTGGTGAAAAATGGGTAGTTTTGCCTACACAAAGAAAAAGCAATGAAGAACACCACAAAAGGTTAACCGACATTGGCAAATGCGAACTTTACAGTGTGGAAAATGAGAACATATGTGCATTACAATGGCACTGTCAACACTGGGCAAAAAGGTGCCCTACTACTCTCGTTTGGATAGTATAAACCTAGGCAGACAATCATTCATATAGGATTAAAGAAACATAGCACATACATGCTATGGTGGTGTACTCTAGTATGACTGTGTTCAGAATGTAAAATTGTTTTACTAATGGGGCTTGTATTTATTATGGTTTTGTGCTAACTTGAGCCATTATGAACACTAATAGCAAAGACAATGTGATGTGCTGGCAGTGACATCTATTATATCTAATCTTAAGTAAAGGTTTGTCACTGCTGTCACCTCCTGTGACAAACAGACGTGTGTGGAAAATTCTGATGAAGGTTAAAGAGTAGCAAGGTTCGCTGAGGATTTGGGACAGCTATCTGGTGGACGGGGGTCTCATTTTACGTGTTTGCATTAGGGCCCATGGTCACCAAGTTATGTAACTGGTGGAAAGAGATGTCTAGATATTGTTGGATGAAGACGACACCCTAATCTACCTTAACACGTCTTCACCAATGGTCATGCTTGTTCTGTAATTCATCCTGTTCTTCTCCAAGGACAAAAAGTCTTACAACCCTAACCTGCTGAAGCAATTACACATTATTATTATTTAAAGATTTGTAAAGCACAACAGCTACTCAATAGAATGTCCCAGTAGCAAGTCTGATCCCTAAATAACAGGTATTAAAAGGCAGAACTGAAGAGCCGGTCTAAAGAAGTCTCTTGAAGGTTAGAGTTTCCCTGGAAGCAGGCAGCTGAACTGGAAGGGCATTTCATTTCCTGGCGGCAAGATAAGAGAAGGAGCTACCGCTCCACTTTTTTCATCTGAAATGAGAAATAACTACCAGCAAGGAGTTGGATGATTGAAGAGACCGAGCTGGTTGGTAAGGTGTGAATCTGTTGACAAATACTGAGGGCCTTTGTGGTAAAAAGCTGTGTGTGCCAGAACCAAACCTTTGAACCTCACACAATCTTTTATAGGCAACCAATGCAGTTCCTTGAGGCCTGGCTGAATGTGGGCACTCTTGGGAAGGCGTAGTAGAAGCCTGGCAGCAGCATTCTGCACCAGCTGTAATCTCTTCAGGAGATAGACAGGTAGGTCCCAGAACAGACAATTCGCATAATACAGCCATGAGGTGATCAAGGCCTGGATCACCGTTTTCTGCGGCGGGAGGGGGGGAGTTAGAGGAACTTTAAAGTTGTTAGCAGGTCAAAGCAGGTGCCTACTACCCCCCCCCCCTCCTCCTCCCACACGGCAGTGGTTTTGAATTTTACCTCAAGATTGCATGCTATTTTTTGTAGGGGAAGAAGGCGGGAGGACATCCTTAGGCCAATGTTCATTGTCCCGGCTGGGCGGGGGGGACCACAAAGAGCAGAATTTCTGTCTTGTTAGTATTACACTGGAAGCCAATATCACGCAGCCACTGAAACACAGACATCAAGCAGGTCTGGAAGTTATGCAGTGCATTAGGTAAATTTCTGTCAAGGGTGAGGAGCAGTTGCGTATCATCTGCATAAGATATTGTCTGTACTCCAAAGGATTCAATTAGGGGTGCCAAAGAGGTCATATACACATTGAAAACAATGTGGGGCTTAGTGCAGACACCTGAGGGACCCCATAGCCCAATTGTTTAGGATCAGAGGCAAATAAGACCATCCACACTGACTGGGACCTGTCTGTCACAAAGGATCCGAGCCATGCCAAAGCAGAACCGCAGACACCTATGGCTTCGAGGTGCTGCAGGAGTGTCGAATGCGAGACCGGGACCGGGTCAAAAGCCATGTATAGATCAAGGAGGATCAGTGCCACCTGCTTCCCTTGATCTACTGCTAGCCTAATTGTATCTAAGACTTCTAGCAGTGTGGTCTCGGTGCTGAAACCCGGGCAGAAGCCCAACTGGATAGGGTGAAGAAGCGCATTTTGTTCTCAAAAAGCAGAGAACTGCTCGTTTATGAGCTTCACTAAAATATTGGTAAAGGATGGCAGCAGAGAAATGGGACAGAAATTGGCAAGATTGGTCTTGTCTGCCGAGGATTTGTTTAAAAGAGGAATCAATTTGGCCTGCTTCCAACCACTGGGCACTGTGACCAAATGAATTGACTGATTTAGAAGTTGGTTTAGAACAGCGTTGATGGCCGTACAATTGGCGGGTAGAATGTGAGGAGGACAGAGGTCATCTGGCGACCCTGATTTGCAGGCACTCAAGGCCTGGACTAACTCCTCAAGTGAAATCCAGGCAAATTCCTGTAGCAATTGGCCACGAAAAGGCACTATTTCTACCTGCAGTGCCGTGTGGTCACTGATCCTCATCGAGGCGGCGTCTGTGAGATGTAAAGCATCCACGATGGTTTGGATTTTAGTGACAAAGAAGTTGGACAATTAGGTACATAAATTAAGAGAAGGTTTTAAAGGCTGAAGAAAGGCTTCTGGGTGCATAAACTTTTTGATGATTTTAAATATCTCCCCGGACTTGTTTTAAAACATGTCAGTCTGATCTGTAAAAAAAAAAAATCAGACTGAGCTTTCTTAATTGCATGATGGTAGATATTTAGAGCCTTCTTGTAGAGAGCTTTGTCATTACAAAGGTAATGATGCCTCCAATCCCTTTCCGTTTTCGTACAGTGCTTGCTTACAAAGCACTTTAAGCTCCTCATTAGCCCAAGGGGTTGACTGTCTTTTTCCTGAGGAATTAACATTTCTGTGTTTAATAGGTACGATGTGGTTAGCAAACTGTGTAAGCAAGGAGTCGACCGACTGACATCGACCTCCATGTCCTCCGTCATAAATGGAGAGTGCTTGCTCAAGGCAATACTAAACTCCGTAGAAGAGACAGTGGCCCAATAACCATGTGGTAGAGAACAGCGAAACCCACATCCATGAGGGTTGAGGTCCAGTGACCAATGGAAGTGAATGAAAGCATGGTCGGACCAAGTCTGGGGACTAATGTCGAGTGCCGAAACTTGGGTGTTAGAAAAAATGGTGTCTAAGGTGTGACCCGTGATGTGAGTGGGCTGAGTCACAAACTGTGACATATCCCAAGATGACATATGCTCCAAAAGAAGTTGACCATGCGGGTCAGATCATGCGTCCACATGTATAATAAGGTCCCCTAGAACCATGAAATTCAAGTATTTCAACATATACTTTGAAAGGAACTCGTCCAGAGAAGACAGAATACCCCCCCCCCCGCATACCCGGGGGCAATAGATCAGCATGCCAGCCAGGATTTTATTAGCAAACAATGAAAAGCAGAAGCCAATACACTCATGGACATTGCTGACTTCCCATCAATCTCACCCGCCGTTTCATCGCTCATCATCACGTTTGACTCTTCCGTATAAGCAAAATCTTTAAAGTGGCAAACTATTACTGCTGGGTCCTTAAAAGATTAAGCCATTCTTGTCTTTTTTCTACTAAAAATACTGTCGTGACTAGACTTCGGCCATGCCGTCCTTGTGGGTGTCTCATAAGCCTGCCTCTTGCCACTGAAAATTGTCCTACATGCCAAACTAGAGTATGTCTTTATCTCTGAAATTCGATCACATTACTCTAATTCCTGTCAAGTTACACTGGCCTCTTAATAAGGCAAGGATAACATTTAAATTTGATGCCTAGCCTACAAAACCACCAACACCAGTTCTCTATTATACTTCTCCCACCAGGGCACAGGTCCTAAAAAAAAGAAGTGGGGCACTAACCAAGTTAGACAGCAGGGCTCGAGTCGGGGTACCACGCGGGTGGACGGCGTCCCCCCACTTATTTTACCGGGAGCTCGATAACTGGAGCCACACATTCACTCTTTGGCCTCTCTGGGGCGAGATCGGAGCTCATTCAGAACGCTGCTCAAGCGCTGGCTTCTCTGATGCAATCGCATCTAAGGGGTGAGCGAGGGAAGGCAAGGAGTCTGATGGTGCAAGCCACCTTTCGTGACGTCACTTCCTGTCGTGACGTCACTTCCTGTCGTGACGTCAGCGTCCCCCCACTTCTTTTTTTAGGACTTGTGCCCTGTTAGACAGTATGCAAGTGACATCACAACCAGTAGCGGCTGGCATGTCCCGAGGGTGGTGTGGTGGACGGGACAAAAACAAAATGTAATTAAAAGCACTTACCTGCGAGCGCAATGTCCTTCTCGATGGTCTTCTCTCCTTGAGGCAGGCAGGCTCCAAACTCCCAAGCCAATCCTGGTGCTGCTCTCACCAGCATGAGGGCAGCACCAGGATTGGTGGGAGCACTGTCCCCATGCACAGTCCCATGCATGGTCTCCATTCTCAGTCCCATGCACAGCCCCATGCACTGTCTCCATTCACGGCCCTATGCACGGTCTCCATTCACGGCCTAATGCATGGTCCCAAGCATGGTCCCCATGCACAGTCCCACGCACTGTCTCATTCACAGTCCCATGCACAGTCACAAGTACTGTCCCCATGCACAGCTCCAAGCTCTGTCCCCAGGCACAGCTCCAAGCACTGTTTCCAGGCACTGTCCTCATGCACAGCTCTCATGCACAGCTCTCATGCACCCCTACCGAGACGATTAGCTGATAGTGAAAGCGGGCCTCAGACTGTGCTGTACAAACGCCCACAGAACAGACACCACGCTTGGCTTTTAGATGAGCTAAAGCGGATTAATGTCACTTTACTGTAAGTAAAGCAGAGACTCAAGCAGTGGAGTAACCGAGATAATTCTTTCAGAAGGATGGTTAACCCCAGAAACACGTATTAAAAGGTACTGAGCAGATTTCTTTAATGATAATTAAAGTCTTACATTTCTTACAAAAAGAAAAGTGATGCTTGGACGTTGTATTAACTGTGAGAGATACATGTATGTGTTGTGTGAGCTAGAAGTGTGCCCCACAGCACATGCCAGACAAAGACGTGGTGCTTCGAGTTTGCTGCCCTGTGACTGTCCACGCTTGCCAGGCCGGTACTGGCCGTCCAATGAGCGCGGAGCAGCATCTGGTCCTGTGTTTCAAGGACAGAGGTAACGATTTTCACTGCCCTGTGTTTCCAAGGACAGAGGTCACACTTGTCACTGCCCTGTGACTGTCCACGCCTGCCAGGGAGGCACTGGCACCTGGGCCTGTGTTTCAAGGACAGAGGTGACGCTTGTCACTGCCCTGTGTCAGTCCACGCCTGCCAGGGAGGCACTGGCTGTCCAGGGAGTGCGCAGCAGCATCTGGGCCTGTGTTTCAAGGACAGAGGGTACGCTTGTCACTGCCCTGTGACTGTCAACAAAACCGCCTCTGAGTGGCTGAATTGCGCAGTGTGAAACAGTCAAATTAGGTAGGGTTGGGGCTGAGTAGGGGCAGGATGCAGACAGCCATCACAAACTACCTTTAATCCTTTGTCCTGGAAGTGCAGACTACAGGCAGCTGTGGTGGCAGGGCGAGGTGAGAAAACATTCCTGGAGGTTTGCGGCACTACAAAAGGGAAGGTCCCAGGTCAAGTGCAGGGGCATTGTAGGAAGTGCTTTTACGTGCCAATGGCAGAAGAGAGAGGGGAAATTATTTTGCCTCCTCGCCCCCCTCCCTTGTCCCTCCACTATAAATCTGGGGGGGATTTATCCCTGCGTCCCCCACACTTCCTACACCCATGATTATCTGGGTGAAGGTTCTCTTCCTCTACACACACTCTGTAATCTTAAACAGGAACTACGCATCCCTGTGTGGAATCTTTAATTCTGGTGCATGATGGTTCTACCTGTCCCCCTAAATCAGTTTCCTGGCTCAAGAATGCCCTTTGCTTTGAACAGGTTGGGTTCATTTTAACTCTAAGAGCTGGTGTGTTAATTAATTTCTATTTGGACAGTCACGAAAAGTCCTCTAACTGGCCATATTTAATAGCGGGCCAGGTTCTTCAAAGCCAGGGTTCTTTTTAGGTCTACTCCAAGACCACGCATGCGCTATCGATTGCGGGTCCGTTGTTACTTAAATAAAAAAAATTAAAAGGGGCTTAGAGCCCCTAGTATTGTCAGCACACAAAATGCCATGTTTTTCACGGATGACAGTGCCTTACAATTTGAATACAGTGGACACATTAACTAAAGCTGTGATGTGATTACATACATGTCAACATTTTAGAACAGGAAAGTGGGAGATACAAAAAAAATTGGGGGAATTAATTTTCCTCATTGACTTTTGAAGCAGGGTATATTTTAGGCTGGAGACAGCTAAAATGAAGCCATTTTTGGCTTTAAAAATAAGAAGTATCCCGTATGAATCGGGTGTGTTGGCAGCACAACGGACCATGCAGGGCAGGCGGGAGGGGCAGTTGCAGAACAACGGAGAGCATGGCGGCAGGAAGAATGGGGTAGGGGCACAGACCTGATTATTGTTCTGTAGCACATATTGCGTTATCCACTACACTGGCATTGCTAAGCTATTCACAGTCTGAACATTTTACCTGGCCTTAGAATTGTTTAAATGTGTTAAATTATATTGCATGGTTTGAGAAGCATTAATTGAATTAGGCTCAAAACTAAGCAAGAGGTAGGTATGGAAGAAGAAAAAAATGCATGTGTTTTTTTCTTCTAACTAATACATGTTGCATACGAAGTATACATTGGATTTCCAAATATTATCTGACAAAATGCAGAAGGATTGTTCCTATCTTTGCTTCAACATACACAAACACTGGCATAAAGACTTTCAGTTAGCACAGTCTTGACATGACTAAGGCACAGCAAAAGCCACACAAAATCATCATGTTAGTGTCACTGTACTACACATGCATGTATTTAGTATTGTTATTAATGTTAAGTTCTCCTTAGTTGCACTCTGGTGTCCTTTTTGCAAAACTAATTCAGCCTGTATTTCATGCTTCTTGCATGTGTGTTAACTTGCAGTATTCTATGTTTTTGGTTCCAAATGCTCACATTTAAACATACATTTACACATAAATGTAGGTATTTGCTGTCTACAGAAGACAGAGCTAACAAATTAATTTTCTATCAATAATCAGACTTGTGTTACACACTTTGCATGGGTGCCTTGAGAATGCATGCTACATTAAACAACACAGATATCAGGTTATAAAAGACCAACATATGAATTATGTTAGTGAAAGGTTCCCTTCAAGTTAAAAACCAAGGCTTAAAACAACATATACACACCAGCACTATGGTGCATGGGTGTATGTGTAGGCACATACAGAAAAATATGTCCAAATTGTTGTTAAACTTTTCAAAATTGGCACATCGGTTGCAGGGGCCAAGCTTTGAGGGTTAGCACCAGCACTGGGGGGGGGGGGGGGGCAGGGGGGGAACACCCAAAGCAGCACCAAACATACACCACCAACGGCACAGGGGTGGCCGGGTTGAGGGTGCGAAATCAGCGTTGGGCACCCAATGCTTTTCTATGGAGAATCTTTTGGCAAACAAGCTGCAGGTGTGGCACTGGGGGTTGCAGGAGGGAGACCAATGACAGTCAAGGTAAGTATAGATGTAGGGGGTCGTAGGGACACCATTGGTTCAGCTCACCAAGGCCCAGGGGATTCGGGTGCAGGGGTGCCTTTCGACGTCTGAGTCCTCTTACCGGAGCTGGTTGCGGGGAGCCTCTGGATTATACACTTCTGGCACCGCCGTGGAGATCAAGAGAGGTCAGCCAACTCTGGACGCGAGGTTAGTATCGCTGGGGAGACTTAACTGCACAGGTGAGCCACTCAGACTTGGGCCGTGGCCGTCGGGTGCAAAGTGGGCAGAAGACACGGAGGCGCCTGGAACTGGGGTCCTTAAAGCTTCTTTCTTCTTGGACAGGTCCGCTGTCCACAGGGGATTGGAGTCTTTTTTGAAGGCTGCCGTCCTCCCAGGGTTTTCAGAGGTCTCTGACTGCAAGACTGGTCGCAGGTTTGCAGAAGCTGGAAACAGGCCGGTAGGGCTGGGGCCAAGGCAGTCATTGTCTTCTTGCTTCTTATGACGTCGCAGATCTGGTTTCTGAGTCATCCACCTAAATACTAGGTTTATGAGCGTCTTTAAGGGAGTAGCAGGTAGGGCCAATGGGCACCATACTTGGGGTGGCTACACCCTCTATTATGCCACCCTCCTGTGGGAGGGGGCATAGACCTAGCCCTGATTGGAGGGGTCTCCCCATCTTCAAGATGGCGGGGACTGAAAGTTGTGCTGCACCTCGCCTCCCCCACCTTAGGGGTGGAGTTGGCAAAGGTGGGCACACTTCCTATTCTTCTAAGTTTTCCCACCCAAAGTGGGGGTGTAAACCAGGGGCTTCCATCTGCTGCTAGCAGCAGAGGCTGGGAGTCGCACTACAAAGGTGGCAGGCCTTTGAAGCTTCCCTCTTCGAGCACTGGCCCATCCTGGGGGAGGAGGTGTGACACCTCTGCCAAGGATGTGCATTGTTTCTGATCCCAGAGAGCAGGGGCTCTCTACCCAGGGGTGCAGAAACATGTCTGGTGGTGGCTGACTGGCTGCCTACAGCCCGTCAGAGACAACACAACTGGGTTGGTAGGTTTTCAGGGGCCACGTCTGAGGTGACCCTGGGTACATGGTATAATAAATTCCACACTAGCATCAGTGTGGATTTATTGAGAGGAGTAGTTTGGTACCAAACACTCCTGAGTTCAGTGAAGCCATCATGGTGCTGTGGAACTCGAGTTGTTGAGTTTCCGGTCCATGCACTCTCTATGGCTTCCCTGGCACTTACAATATTAAGGAATGGACCCCAATATTGTTGGGGTATATCTGCTCCTGCAGATATGCCCTCACCTGTGGGTTAGAGCAACCTGCCTTAAGGCTGTGAGGCCTGCTAAAGTGGGACCTATGCCTTCAGGCAGTGCTGGTTGGCATGGCATCCAGGCAGGGTGCCCTGTCGATTTTGGCATTTTCTCTATCACTCCGGCATGCAAGCTGCAAGGGCAAGGCATTGTCCCAGGGGAACCTCTTCAGCTCCCAGGCCCTAGGTACTCAGGGTACCATTTACAAGGGATTTATAGGGGTTAGAAGTACCAATTGGGGATTTGTTTTTAAGGAAGAAGCAGTGGCACAGGGGATCTGGTTGGCAGGGACCCTGTACACTACAATTGAAACCACATCAAAACCAAGCAAAAAGTGAGGGCTAACCATTAAAAAAAAAAAAAAAAAAAAGAGGCACTTTCTCACGACTCAAAAAGGAGAGTTAACCTATGGAGGAGGGCAAGAGTGTGGTTTTTTAGGTGAGTATGCGACTTGTAGTTCCAGTCTTCGGAGTTTCGGGTCAGCGCCGGGCAGGGTTCAGTTTGGTACCGGGGCTGTGTCACCGGCGGCACGGGAGCGGCCGCGTGTAGAAGTCGGGTTCGGGGTTGGTGCCTGATGTTGAACGGTGGAGGCTGGGGGTTCTCAGAGATGCGCTGCTCAGGGGTGGGTGGGGCGGTGTCGGGGGTCGATCTCCTGGAGTTGAGGTGGGTACAAGGGGGGGCCCACAGGGCTGCACCGGGCTTACGCCCTCAGCGGTGAGGGGGTGGCCTGGTGCGGAGTGCTGTTGGACTTGGCCTCAGACTTTTTGCCCTCCTGTTTTTGACCCTGTTTTTGTTGGTTTTAGAACTCTGGGCACTTTACCACTGCTACTCCGTGCTAAAGTGCATATGCTCTCTGTGTAAAATGTCATTATGGATTGGTGTTTCCATAATTGGCTTATTTGATTTACTATTAAGTCCCTGGTACAGTGCACTATGTGTGCCAGGGCCTGTAATTCAAATGCTGCTAGTGGGCCTGCAGCACTGATTGTGCCACCCACACAAGCAGCCTTTCAAAGGGCTCTCAGACTTGCCACTGCAGTGTCTGCGCACAGCTGTGACTGCCATGTTGACTTGGCAAGTGCACCCACTTGCCAGGCCCTAACCTTCCCTTTTCTCACATGTAAGACACCCCTAAGGTAGGCCCAAGGTACCCCTGTGGGCAGGGTGTAGTGTATGTGAAAGGTAGGACTTGTACTGGTGTGTGTGACATGTCCTGATAGTGAAATACAGTGTATTTCGTTTTTCACTACTGAAAGGCTATCTGTCCCATAGGATAAAATGGGAGATACTTTGTAACATCTTACAAGCACAACTTCCCATTGGGACGAGATAGAGAAATTGAGTTTAGTATACCTGAACTCGGAATGTAAAAATGCATCTTTTAGTAAAGATGATTTTTATGTTATGTGTTTGAAAATACCACTTTTAGAAAGAAGGTATTTTCTTGCTTGGCCATCCTGTGTGCCTGTGCTGGGTTGTGGATTGACTGTCTGGCTTTGGAGTGACAGGGGCTGGGGATGTGCATTCACTGTAGACAGCCACTGGGGGTCAAGGTGTGTCCTGCCTTTCCTGGATGAGTCAGGGCTGGGCTGAATAGACCTGGGATGCATTCAGACTAGTGGGAGGAGTTTCACTAGCACCTGAAATTTGCTGGTATGCATTTAAAGTGGTGGGAGGAGATTTCCCTTGCACCTGAATAGGCTCTGTCTCCCTTGCACAATACTGTCTCCACTTCCTGCCGGGAAGCTGGGCCAGAAAGGACAGAACTGGTTTGGAATGAGCTGAGAGACTTTTGCCACAAGAGAACAAAGGGAAATGTGGTATAAATATTGGGACCAAGACCCCAGAACTTTAGATTACTGCTGAACTAAGGAACCTGCCAGGAAGAAGAGCTGCAAAAGCTGTCAGGAGGACCTGCCACTTTGCTGCATGCTCTGCTGTGTTGGCCTGCTGCCTGCTGCTTCTGTCTTCAGCAGAGAAAGGACTGTATTGTACTTTCATCATCCTGCTGTTAGAGTTTTCTCCAAGGGCTTGAAGTAGAGCTTGCCTCCTGTTGAAAGTCTCAGGGAGATAAAAGACTTCAAAGAACTAGCTGGAATCGAGGAACCTGCCAAGAAGAAGAGCTGGAAAAACTGCTAGGAGGAGTACTGCCCTGTTGCTGTGTTGGTGCTTTGTGCTTTGTGTTGGGTTGGCCTGTAGTTGCTGCTTCTGCCTTGGGCAGTGAAAGGACTGGACTGAACTTTCTTTACTTGTGCTGAGTATCTCCAAAGGCTTGAAATAGAGTTTGCCTCTTGTTCTTGAACTCTCAGGGACAGCAAAGACTTCACTTACCTCTGGGTACTGCCTCTGGAACTGTGGGCTTCAGTTGCCACAGAGGGGGAAAGCAGCTGACACTGACACCGCTGCGGGCTCCGTGTCCTGAAGGCACTGCAGAGGGTACCGTCGCACTTCGCACCGCAACCCTGGTCTCACCGTCAACAACAACCGCCACTGAGCCGCTGCTTGCACCGCGACCTGTGGGCACCGCACTCCGCACAGCCTCACTTCACTCTGCTGCCCAGGTCTCACCGACGATGTTGCTGCATTTGAAAAACCAGTAGCATTTGTAAAGCGCACAGCTACCTCCGGAGAGGTGTCCCGGCGATGGGGGCCGTCGGGAAGATTAAGCGAGATATTGCCCCGAGTCACGAGGTGCTGGGCTAACCTGCCGCCGGTGCCGGGGATCGAACCGTGAGCCCCCGTGTTCTGGAGTCAGCCGCCCTGGCCGCTGCACCACACCTCTTCTACACCACTGCCCGCTGACCACGACACCCGTGACCGCACCGTGGTTTGGGGTCACCACTCGTAAGTTACACAACGCACCGCCCCATCCCACACCACAGTCTGGGCCGACCGATGCCAGCTCCCACCAACTGGCACTGTCGCTCGCACCGTGACCTGTTAGCACCGCAATGAGCACCGCCTCACTCCACACCGCAGCCCTGGTCTCACCGACGCCGCTGGACGACCGTCACCGAGCCGCTGCCTGCACCGTGACTTGAAGGCACAGCACGATGCACCGCTACACTTCATATCGCAACTGCAACGGTTGCCACGACTGGCCCGCACTGACGCGGTCGGCCGGAAGCAAAGGTACTGTATTTGAGTCTGCTGACACTAAAGCCGGTCCGCACCGATGTGGTCGGCCGGAACTGTTGGATTCTATTGTTTTGAGCACCGCTGTAGCACCGGACGGAGCTACCGGCTACAAGGAACTGTATTTTAAAGCTATTTCTGCAAAGAGCCCATTTGGGATTACTGTATGTGGGTCTTTTATCGCTTTGGTCTTGTTTGCATGGATAAATATTGATACTTTTTCTAAAACCAGTGTGGTGTCCTTTTGTAGTGTTTTCACTGTATTACTGTTGGTTATGTGCAAATGCTTTACACACTGCCTCTGAGTTTAGCCTGACTGCTCGTGCCAAGCTACCAAGGGGGTGAGCAGGGGTTATCTTGAGTGTGTAACTTACTTATCCTGACTAGAGGGGTGGGTTCTGCCTGGCTTAGTTGCATACCCTAGCCAACCAGAAACCCCATTTCTAACTGGCACCCCATGCAATTCAATGGAGGAGATCAAGGTTGAGGGAGGGCTGCAGGTTCGGGGCGGGGGGCCCACGGCTGCCCAGGTGAGTATGGGTGCTGGGGGTCGTGGGGACATTGTCGGTCAGGATCCCCAAGGCCCAGGGGCTTCGGGTGCAGGTGTGTCCTTAGGCGTCACGAAACAGCTTACCTGGCAGGTCGCGGTCAGGAGTAATCTTCGAGTTGAGGCTGCAGGCGTCAAGGTAGAGTCCGGCAGGTGTCGGCCCAAGGTGGACTCGTACTCAGAAGCGCTGGGGAACCTTCACAGGACTAGTGCAGAGGTGGATCCGGATGCGAGTGCGCGGTTCCTCAGGGCATAGTTCTTTTCTTTGTAGATAGTTTCTTCTGGTCATGGGGCATTTAGAGTCTTTATCGAAGGCAGGCAGTCCTCCCAGGGCTTTGGAGGTCGCTGGGCCTGCAGAACGAGTCGAGTCGAGTCGTCTTTTTGTAGCAGAGGCGAAAGGGAAACCATCTGCTCTCGCTCTGGTGAGACTCTTCGGTGTTCGGGCGTCTTAGGTTGTCGTAGATCTGATTTCAGGGTCTGGGTGAGGCACCTAAATACTAGATTTAGGGGCGTTGCAGGGGAGTAACAGATCGGGACCAATGGGTCTCTAACCTGGGGTGTCTACACCCACTATTATGCCACCCTCCTGTGGGAGGGGGCATAGCCCTAGTCCTGATTGGATAAGTCCCACTATCTTCAAGATGGTGGACACTGAAAAATGTGCTTCACTTCGCCTCCTGCACCTTAGGGGTGGAGTTGGCGAAGGGGGGCACATCTCCTACTACATTTTCCCACCAGTTCTGCTGCCAAAAGTGGGGGTTTTGTACCAGGGACTGTCATCTGCTGCTAGCAGCAGAGTCTGGGGTCAAATTACAAAGGCGGCAAGGCATTTGAAGCTTCCTTCTCGAGCACTGTGCTCATCCTGGGAGAGGAAGGGCGACACCTCCGCACAGAATGTGCTTTGTTTCTGGCCTCAGAGAGCAGGTTTCCAGAAACATGTCTAGTGGTGGCAGGCTGCCTAAAGCCAGTCAGACCACACCAGGGTTGGTAGGTTTTTACGGGGCACCTCCGAGGTGCCCTCTGGGTACATGTTTCAATAAATCCCACACTGGCATCAGTGTGGGTGTATTGAGAGGAGTTGTTTTGTACCAAACACTCCTGTGTTCAGTGAAGCCATGTTGGTGCTGGGGAACTAGAGTTGTAGAGTTTCCAGCCCATGTACTCTATGGTTTCACTGGCACTTACAATATGTAGGATTAGACTTAGATATTGTAGGGGCATATCTGCTCATGCAGATATGCCCACACCTGAGATATAGTGCTTAGCGCTTGTAAGGCCTGCTGGAGGGGTGACTTACCTATACCTTGAGCAGTGCTGCTTGGACATTGCATGCAGAGTGGGCCAAGTGAACTTTGTTGTTTTTGTCTGCATCAAGGCATGCAGACTGCAATGGCAGTCAGCATGGCCCTGGTGAGGGTTCCCTAGGGGATCCTCTTCAGTACCAATGCCTTAGGTACCAGGGTGCCATTTACAAGGGACTTACAGGGGGCTGACGTTGCCAATTGTGGTACAGTTTTAGGGAAGAAGCACTGGCACAGAGAAACTGGTTGGCAGGGACCCTGTGCACTTTCAATCGAGACCACATCATATTCCAGGCAAAAAGTGGGGGACTAACCATGTCAAAAGAGACACTTTCTCACACCAAACATCCCTGGTTTCAGTAAAGTCATCATGTAGCCGGGGAACTAGTTTTTACCAGTGAACAGCACATGTTTTAAAATGGCTTCCCTATCACTTGTACTGGCAGTAATGGAACTGACCAAGTCCCGTCGGGCCTCCTGACCTGGGCTTGTAGCCTTTGTTCCAGGCCGATCTCTTCCATTGAATAGCATTGGGCGCCCGACTCTGTGTTGGCACTCTGCACCCGGCCGCCGCTATGCCGCTGAGGGTGTAATTTTGGTGTTGCCTTGTGCCCCTCCCTGTGCTTGCCTTGGATCCGGGAGATCTGCCCTGGACCCCGCTTTACTCACCTGTGAGGAGCACGTCTTCGATCGCCCCCGATCTCTGTTGGTTGGCATTGGGCATCCAACCTCGACTGTGTGGCCTCTGCACCCGGTTGCCCCTGTGCCGCTGGTGGTGCACCTTTTGTCCCGGCTTGAGCCTTGCCTGGTGCTGGCCTCGAACCCCGGGGACTGTATATGTGGGTTGTGTGCTTACCTGTGAACCTGCATTCTTGTTTTCCTCCTTTAGGTTAACATTGCAAAGCTTCAAAAGTGCACTAAGGGTCCACTTTTTAAAGTATAAAGTATTTTTCCTGGAGAATGTACTTACCTTTTTGCGAACGTCTTGGTCTTAAAATTTTTTTGGAAAGAAGCTTTTTTTTCTAGGGTTGGTGTGGATCTCTTTTTTGAGTTTTGTGTAATTTATTATTCACTGTGCAAGGGAGAGAGAAGGCTTTTTGCTGGAGCTGGACCCTGGGACAGGACAGCGGCAGCCATGGACAGCTGAAATGGACTCTGCCTACAGGCCAGGGAAGCAGGTCGCACCCCCCCCCCCTCCCAGTTCTTCCCCCAGTTCTTGGGGGAAGAACTGGACTTCTGCGACCGCACAGGAGGAAAGAGGCACCAGAGGACAAGAAAAAGGAGAAAGGCTGGCACAGGGAGTCTGTGGAACCAGCTCAATGCAAACTTTTCCACCTTAGAGGCCAGGAGACCTATGTAAAAGGCTGAGGTGGCTAGGGTTCGCCCCCCTGGAGCAAAATGAGCTCAAGATTGTGAAAATCAGCTCAACCGGGCCCAATGTATGTGGGAAAGAAGGATTTGAGTTTTGACCCCAGCCGAATACCGGAACGCCTCGAGCTCCTCTGTAAAATTTTCCAAAATCCCAGGGGTGTGCTGGTGGTCGACGCAAGGTTTATTCATAATTGATGAACCTGGGGGAGGAGGGGGGGCCTACTTGGGGCTCCCTCTCCAGAGCTCACAGCCCCCGGGCCTGTTTATGTTCAAGGTGGGCTCGAACCCCATCCTTGGGACCCCACCAAAGAAGGAAAATGGGAGAACCCCATCACTGCCCCCATGAAGAGAGGAAAGGGGCCCAGGACCCCATCTCTGAGCCCCTGATGCCACATGCGGGGGAGCTCCGTCACGCTCCCCGCCTGGCAAAGAGAAAATCGGCCCTGGACCCCTTCTCTGGCCCCCCAATGATGAGGAACTAAGTGGAAGCACTGCCACACTCCCATTATCTGTGGTGAGAATGCACCTGCAACCCGTTTCTGGGGGGAGCGCACAGCCACCATGGAGACACTGTGCCAGCATGGAGTGGAGAGGGGAGAAGCACGTTGGCATCTCCCATGCCTGCAAAGGAGAATGCTGGCTGGGATGGGCTCCCTGAGCTGCCCCCTATGATGTGGCCATGTGGGATGCTCGGGTGGGACCTGTCACTCCCAACAAAAAAAGAAAAGCTGGAAAATAAAAGAAGCTGTGTGGCTCGAGGCCCCGTGGCAAACAAGGAATGCGGCCTGAGCAGCCTTATTAATATTCATGCTCCTTCGCAGGAGCACCCCATAATAACCTGCGGGGCTCTTCTCTGCCCAAAGGTTTCTGTTTAGGCTGTGGACACTGGGGAAGGAAGCAGTCTGTTGGGTTCTGCCATCTGCTCGTGCGTGAGCTCGTGCAGAGTTGTGGGGTTCCACTGTTTGGTTCCACCTTGGAATGTGCAGTCCTTGGCTGGCAGTTGCTGCCGGGACTTGGAGGACGTCGGACCGAATAAACACAACTCTTACCACAAAGGATGTGTCTTCTTTTCAGTGGCGGCGAGCTGGTCTAACGCCTTCAGTTCCCTCCTGCTGTGCCTCCCTAGTGTGCCTCATCGTTTCCTGGTATCCTGGATCTACTGTTCTCTCCAAGCCAGCCTGCTTCTGTAATCCGCCTGCTTCCTGCTGTCCCCTGGTGTTGGCACCACTCTCTGGCACACCGTTCCTGGAATCCGTCTTCAATCACCTGCTTCCTGGTCAAAATCCCGAAATTCAAGCTATTGGAGCAGCGCTGACGTCACCTCCAACCGTGAGTCAGTTACTTGGCATGCACGCCCCTTTCAGCCTGCATCACCGCTACACGCGCAAACGTTGCTACGCAACAGACTTCCCTAGTGACGGCGCGCCCTTGCATGGATGCCTTCTCGCCTCCTGCTGATTCCCCACGCAACGTGATTACGTCATCACGCAACGCGGCGGCCATCTTAAATTTGTTTGATGCCAAAGCGTCTAGTTTCCATGGATACACGCATTACCGACGCGGTGATGAGCACACCTTCTTAATTTTGGATCAGTATCTGCATATCGCCAAAGCGTCTGGTTCCCTCGGATACGCGCATTACCGATGCGGTGATGCGCACACCTTCTTGACTAGTTTTATCTTCACCACTGTCCCGGTCATTATTGTTGTGCTTGCCAAACGGTGACACGCAAACCATTACCTTGATTTTGTGCATCCGGTGATGAGCACACCCTACTGTCTCCTCACTTCATTCTACTCAGTGATGCGCACACTTCCTATCCTTGTTGAGCATTTGCGCATCATTATTTTCCTTCACTATTCGTGCATTCGGTGATGCGCACACCATTTCTCTATTCTCTACACTATTCATTGTACCTTTGCTCTTGTTTTATCTTCCTTTGCAGTACAATTCATATCAGCGTTGGGCAGCAACTCACCCATGCTCGGTTATGGATCGTGTTTCGGCACCTCCACCTTTTCTACAGTCTGCAGGCACACCACCTGTCCAATGGGAGCAGTGGAAAGATACTTTTGATGCCTATTTAGAGGCCATCGATGGCGAAACTTTCACTTCCAAAAAGAAAGCTCTCTTAATCTACAACCTTGGTTCTGAGGGTAGGAACATTTTAAAAACCTTACCTCAAGAAGTAGTAAGCACCCTTGTGAGTGGTGGCGACAACGGAGATTCTCTACTTGTTGATGAATATGCCTCTACTGTTAAAACCTTAGACAAGAGATTTAGTCCTAAAAGGAATGTCGTTCTGGAACGTCACAAGTTCCTTCAATGCGCTCAAACTCCCGGAGAGTCTATTGACGATTTTGTTGCTGCCCTTAGGATCCTAGCAGTCACCTGCAATTACAGGGAATTCAGAGACGAGATCATACGCGATCAGTTAATCGAGAGGACCTCCAACAAAAAAATACAAGAAAAACTACTGTCCTCTGATGATCCAGATTTAGAAACGGCACTCACGATGGCTAGGAGTATAGAGCACTCCCAGTTCTGTGTATAAGAAATGGGCAATACTTCCTCGACAGCCGAAGTAAAACTGCTAAACAGCAAACCTGTTTCTAAATCTCCGAAGACTCCCGCTGTCAGCGTTCCACGCCCCACTTCATCGAATCGTACCAAGGTCAAGTCAGAACAGAATGATACTATGTGTTTCCGCTGTGGGAGCGAGTTTCGTTTAGGAAATGCCAAATTTTGCTTTGCCCTGAATCAGACTTGTTACAAGTGTGGAAGAAAAGGCCACTACTCTAGAATGTGCAAAGCCGTTCCCTCTAAGAAAAGTCCAACTCAAGTGGTGAGAGCCATTGCCGATGATTCGGATGAGAACTATGACCTACTAATGTTGTCCCCTTCATAGTCTCACACTGAGGGGGTGGTAAAACTATCTTCCTTGGGTGGATCCCACAGAAGGAAATCTCCTTCTTGCAACATTACTGTAAATGGCACATGCCTTAGCTTTCTGGCTGATTCTGGTTCGCCTTTTACTCTTGTTAACGTCACGGATTTTGGTAAAATAGCCAATGCGCAATTAGAACAATCCAACATCAAAATCTTTGCATATGGAGGCAAGAGAGTTGAGGTCTTGGGAAAATTTGCCACCAATCTGATTTTCAATACCGATCAAGCCACTGGGACTGTATTTGTGGTCAAGGAAGGTGCGACCTTGTTAGGCTGGGATGAACAGGGAGCCCTGAACATCATCCTAGACCCAAACCATCCTGACATGGTGGTATCCCAAAGTGTTCTCAGTCAATTTTACAAATCCTCTTCTCTCGACGCATCCTCAGCTCACACCATTACCCAATTATCCAACGTCATGTGGGGACAAATGTTTCCTGAAGTTTTCAATGGTGAACTCGGGAAGCTCATTGGCTTCCAGCATCGAATCATACTCAAAGATGGTGCTAAAGCGGTAGCTCATAAGGTACGCAAAGTGCCTTTGAGTCTTCGCCCTGAACTCAAGAAAGAATTGGAACGACTATGTACAGCTGGGGTCATCGAACCCATTGAAGGTTCCGAATGGCTCGCCCCCATCGTTTTGGCGTGAAAATCTGACAAATGTCTTAGGATGTGTGTTGACTTAAGAGATCTCAACGCTAACATCTGGGTTGATCGTCAACCACTTCCTAACATCAACAAGATGCTAGCCACTCTAGAAGGTGCCAGGTTTTTTACCTCCCTAGACATTTCTTCTGCATATCATCAAATCGAGCTGTGCAAGGAGTCTAGACATCTAACGTCTTTCGTCACTCCGGAGGGCGCCTATCGTTACATCCGTATGCCCTTCGGCCTTGCCTCAGCTTCAGCTGTGTTTCAGAGGTTAATGAAGAATCTATTCAGGGACATTCCTGGGGTTGTTTTTTTTCAAGATGATATCCTTATTTATGGAAAGACTGTATCTGAGCATGATGAAAGAGTCAAGCATGTACTTAGCATCATTCGAGCCAGTGGTTTGACATTGAGGGGCGACAAATGCAAGTTCCTTCAAGAAGGTGTCGATTACCTAGGGCATCATATCTCTTACAAGGGAATAGAGCCTAAACTTAAAACCATAGATGCTATCCAAAATGCACCCACACCTTTGAACAAAGACCAGCTTCGTTCCTATTTAGGGTTGGTGGAATATTACGCCAAGTTCGTTAGGAATTTTTCCACCAAAACCGCTTCCATGTGAAATTTGCTTAAGAAAAATGTTAAATTTGTATTGGATGATGATTGTCGTAACAACTTTGAATCTATCAAACAGGAAATTGTACATGCCCGTCCCCTTAAACTTTTCAACATCAACTATTTATGCATCATATCTACTGATGCCAGTAATGTTGGTTTAGGTGCCGTCCTTCTCCAAAGGAGGAGTGATGGTCGGGAAGAAACTATAGCCTTTGCTTCAAGAACCTTGAGTGGTGCCGAAGGCACCTACTCAACCAATGAAAAAGAAGCCCTGGGTTTGTGGTGGGGTGTTCAACACTTCAGAAATTTCTTGTGGGGGAATGAGTTCATTTTAAGGACTGATCATAAACCTTTGTTCGACTTATTCACTACCAAAGGTGGCGGGAGGGCCACGCCACGTATTTCGAAATGGCAATTCAGGCTGCAGGAATTTCGCTATCGACTTGAGTATGTAGCTGGGGCGAAAAACCACGTTGCCGATTGTCTGTCCAGATTACCCCTCTCAGGTGAAGACAATGCCCTAGAGCGTGATGATTTGGAAATTGTTTGTGCGGTATGCTCGTTGGAAATTACTGTGGGTTGTGCCCTTACTGAACGTGAGTGGTTGGAGGGTGTGTCTGAGGATGCTGATGTCATGAAGGTCATTGACCTCTTGGCCGGTGTATGGCCGAGCGACAAAGATTGCCCTTCCGAGTTGGTGCCCTATAAAAGAGTCAAGGATGAGTTGTCTGAGGTGGAGGGTGTACTAAGAAGAGGTGGCTTATTAGTAGTTCCCTCCCCAGTAGAATTTTAAATTTGGCTCACGAAGGCCATCCTGGAATTCGAGCCATGAAGCGCAGAGTGAGGCAAGATTTTTGGTGGCCAGCCCTGGATAGGGACGTCGAGCATTTTGTATGGGACTGCTGTGCATGTGTCACAAGCGACAAATCTCAAGTGACTCATCCCTCTCCTGTTGAACCTGTGGTTGTGAAGAATACTCCTTGGACCAAATTAGCTTTTGATATTGCTGGTCCATTTGGGCTCATTGGTAGTTCCCCCAAATATGCCCTTGTTCTAGTCGACTATATGTCCAAATGGCCTGAAGTTAGATTTGTAGATAATGTTAACTCCTCTTCTATCATCAATTTTTTTCAAGGCATTTTTCTCAGGGAGGGTTTTCCGGAAGAGTTGGTGTCGGACAACGGTACCCAGCTAACTTCCTCTGAAATGCAGAATTTTCTCAAGGATACTGGGATTAAACACATCCTTACATCCCTTTATCACCCCCGCAGCAACGGCTTGGTTGAGCGTTTCAACCATGTCGTCAAGGAACACCTGCAACTCGCATTAGTGAATGGGTTGCATTGGCGGCGGGCCGTCAGCGACATGCTGTGGGCCGTGAGGACCACTCCGCATGTCAGTACTGGAATTGCCCCATTTACCTTACTTCGGGGGAGGGTGGCGGGCTCCAAACTAAACAAGGAATGGATGTCCAGGAGAGTGGTGGATGCAAAGAAATTGTCTGTTGTAACTGATGTCAGAGCTGCTGTTCAGTCTAGATATGACACCAGGCCTGCTGTTCGTCATTCGCTGGACGTTAAGGTGGGTGATTGGGTGAGAATCAAGAAACCGGGATTTCTTCGCAAGGGGGAGTCTCGGTTCTCGTCTCCCAAGAGAGTGTTTGCTGTAAGGGACCATGTGGTGGTGTTGGAGGACGGGAAAGTTTGGAACAAGTGTACCATCTCCATAGTACCTAAACCCATGTTAGACCGTGTCAACAAAAAGTTCGGCATTCATTCCCCCCCTGTTGTTGTGCCCACCAGTGTTCACGGGAGGGGGAGTGTTGTACATTCCGACCAGGTTCCTTTGAGGAGTGCATCCTCCAGATTGAAGTTTGTTCCTGCTAAATTTCGAGATTACAAAATGCTGTAATTTGTTTCTTCTCTCGTTATATTGCTTCTGTAATTTGTTCCTTCTCTGTTATTTTGCTCCTGCCAGTTTTGTGTTTTTTTTCATATCTTTGCATTTCTGTTTATTATTGTGAAGGAAGGGGGGGGGGTGTTGGGTTCTGCCATCTGCTCGTGTGTGAGCTCGTGCAGAGTTGTGGGGTTCCACTGTTTGGTTCCACCTTGGAATGTGTAGTCCTTGGCTGGCAGTTGCTGCCGGGACCTGGAGGACGTCGGACCGAATAAACACAACTCTTACCACAAAGGATGTGTCTTCTTTTCACAGTCCTTGAGCCATTCTCCAAGGGAGAGCAAAACAGAAGAAGAGGAAGTGAAGCCGGCACTAGCTGACTAAAGAGAAGCAAGCAAATCAGAGTGACAATGAAGTCAACCAGTGGTAAGCAGTGAAGCAATGGGCAGGCTCTAAGCCCACTGTAAGTAAACTAAATGTATTGCAAGCGACAGCCATGCTCTTTCTCAGGCAAGGCCTAAAAAGGGGGGGGGTTGTAGAGCAGAGGAGAATAGGTAGGTACTACAAGTGAAAATGGGGGAGGAGGGTTTCAAGAGAAGTGGATGAGGGAGAAGGAGAGGATCAGGAGGGGAACAGGACAGTAGAAGAGTAGAGTTTAACACAGGCAGAGGAGGAGCGACAAAGTGAGGAGGAAGTGAAATAGGTTTACAGGGGGGAAAGATACCAAAAGACTAAGACACATCGAGAGGAGGGAGAATTAAATACATTTTGATGGAACATGGCTACTAGGTCCTTCGAGTCTTGCATTCCAGACCTGCATTGGCTGCAGGGGACACCTGGAAATCCTCCTGATAGGCAGATGAATAGGAGGCTGGTTTCAGAGTCAGTGGGGTCCTGGATTTCCAGCCAGTGCTTGAATTGGAAAACATTTACTCAGAAATTCCAAAAATTGGGGGTTAAGGTGTTGCAGAGGAAAGAGGATGGAATCATGAGGAGCGAAGTCATGGAAAGCAGAGTCTGACGGTCAACTTATATATTTATTTTTTAAATACTCTGGCACAAAGAAATTGGCAACAAGAACAAATGTGACAGTAAATCTGTTCTGGCTTACTTAATTGGCCATAAAGAGGCTACATTATAATATATCTTAAGGGGTTAAGGCACCAACTGCATAAATCATTGTGAGCTCAGTAATTAAATAGCATCAGGGTACCCCCATTACCTGCACTGTTCCCAGATCATACTGCCCTGACTACAGCTCTAAGGAACCGGCACGTATATGATTTACTGCTGTAGAGAAATATTTCCCATGGGTAGTATGCCAGACAAGGAAGTATGGCAGTATTTGACTGGATTCCCTTTAGAACTACCTGCGAAATATTTATTTTCTGGGAAATAAATCTACCTGTCCTATATCTCTGAACCCTCACAAAGTACGTTGGGTTTGCTTGGTGGAAATGGAGCTGTTAAAACATTTTTAGGGCTACATTAACCTCCCTTACCTGCAGCAGCACCACAGGGTACTTGATCCCCAATTTTACCATTAAAACAGTAACATTACTATAGACCTCACAAAGGTTTAGCCTGTTTAAAAGCTAAAAGTGCAAAATCAGTGATCCGAGTTTACTTTGTTATGAAATGCTTGCTGCCACGGTCTTGGAGCCTTAAGGGCTTAAAGTAACACTCCTAGGGGTTGCATCTTTATATTTATTAGTTTGCTTCTAATTCAGCCTATCCAATGCACTACCCTATAGCTCTTGCAATATATCCTCTACTTCCACTCTGACTCATCTCAGACCTCATTCTACTACTCTTTTCAATGCACTACCCTATTTCTCACCATATACCTCTATCAATATATCCTCTACCTCATCTCAGACCTCATTCTACTACTCTTTTCAATGCACTACCCTATTTCTCACCTTATACCTCTATCAATACATCCTCTACCTCCACTGTCTCATTCATCCCAAACCCCATACCACTACTATGATCCCCAAAAAACCCTTTCTAGACTCTTCCCTCCTCTACTCCTCCTTGCATCATCTCATACCTTTTTTTACTATTCAGATCTCCCAAACAAGACTTTCTAACCCCTTCCCTCTCACTCTTCACCTTCCACCTCCCCTTTACCCATCCCAAACCCCCTCCTACTGCTATGAACTCCCAAAAATAAATAAATAAAAGAAAATACTTTATAGATCCTTCTCTCTTCTATCCCTCCACTATTCCTTTTCATTCCAAATAACAGACTAACATGTCCACCACTCAAATTAATTTCATATTTCCCTATACTAATCCACCACTTATCCGGTTTGGGTTCTAGAGTGGCGTGCTCTACAACACCTCATCAGGGGTAGCAAGCGCTATATAAAAGCGAACCTTTTCCCTCTTCTATCCCTCCACTATCCTTCTCAATCCAAATAACAGACTAACCTATCCACCGCTCAAATTACTTTTGTATTTCACTATACTAATTCACCACTAATCCTTTATGGGTTCCGAAGTAGCATGCTACTCGCCAAAAGAGTTCTTTGACGTCTCGTCAGGGGTAGTAAGTGCTATATAAATGCAATTACAATACATCTTAGTACATATGTTGGTGCTTGACTCTTTACCTATGGTGTCACACACACACGCCCAACCCATGCACCAACTCAGACACTCTTAATCCAGATTGAAAGATGTATGTGTTATATAAAACATAATCATTATACAGTAAAGTTTACAGTTAAAAGATCAACAATTGTAATGTATGTTTTCTGTAATAGCTATGAGGGCTCTCCTATGCAACCCAAATGAAATTTGTAGCCAAACAATAAATTATAACAAAATCTGCATTGTGCCTGTCTCAATAAGAAATTGAAAATGTTGATAATAAAGACCATTGTGACCTTACTTGTTGACATTTATTGGTCACACAGAACATGTGTTGAGATATATTGGTGTCATGTGGCATGTTTTTGACCAAGTACACAAAGTAAGCTAAGTCAGCACATAATCAAATTCCCTTTAATTTGTGTATAATTTGAAATTAAAAATATTTGTATTTTTTATCAATTTTGTTCTCTCTGTTTTGTTTTTTTCCAAAGGTAATACATATAGAAAACATTAGCTTTCTTAAACTACTTCATAATGATAGCAGCAACACTATTTGCTCACCATGACCCAACCAGCATGTTTTTTTGATTATACTACATGACAAAATATTTGTCAAATAGTAAAAAATCATATGTATATAGTAAATACTCACCAGCAGCAGAGGGGTTATTGAATGAAGAAATCTCATCATCAAAAGGAGGATAATGGCCTAAACATATACGAACAGAGAGCTCAGGCAGGGATGTGTTCTAGCCCTATTTCTTTTCAACCTATACGCAGCTGATGTAATACCCAGCATGCTGACAACTTGAGGTTTTCCCCCAAAACTGAGTACCATACATATACTCCCCCTACTTTACGCCGATGGCATGGTGTTATTAGACCATACTCCAATTATACTACAGTGGGCACTTACAACTCTCCACAGTTCTTACGAAGAAAATGAACTAAATTTGAACAAAACTAAGATAATTCATTTCGGCAAATCAATTTGTGCACACATCTGGTGGATTGAAGGAGAAAAGATCTCACTGACAGACTCTTATTTGTAGCGGGTGGTGTGACAGGATCACAAGCTAAGTTACAGTAGGCAACTCTCAGCCATCGGTTCATGGGCAAGGTTTTTTCAACTTAAATTAAGGGAAATATATCAATCTTCATAGTCCTATGGGCTTCTACAATTAGATCTTTTTAGGGTTAAACTGATTCCAGCAATCAACTATGTTTTACGCACTTATGGAGTAAGGTTGCATAACGAATTAGAAAAAATTATATCAGAATCTGTCCACTTTGTTTATGGGCTCTCAAATAGCACGTCCACTTGACAACTAAGACTTGAATTTGGCTTAATCATTCATGCTACTATAACTGATCTACAGTTTGTAAAATACTGCCCCGGGGTTAAAAACACAGTGGCAGGGTCTCTATAAATGTGGGGGCACATTTACTTAGAAATCACAAATGCAGTACAGTAAGGCAAGTTGCTGCGCTGCATGATTGGGAGAGAGCTGAAAAGCCCCATATCTACTAAGATATGGCGTTCTTAAGCTCTCTTCCTGCGCTGGCATACTTGAGGCTGCCTAGCACCAACACAGGCATCCTAGCACCATGGTGCAAGGGGACTGCATTACTGGCAGGATTGTTTTTGTGCAGGAAGGTACATCCTTTGAGGGATATTCCTCTTCCCATGTGTGCTGCAGAATGCGGCACACATAGAAAGAGGAAGTAACAATAAGAAATAAACATATTTCTCTTTGTTACGCCACTTAGGAGTGGTATTACTTTTTAAATGCAAGTATGTCATGACATGTACTACTATAACCCGAGTTGTCGCATAGTAAGACTTAATATGTATATTATTTGTAAATTTGTAACTTAAGTTAGGATTTTGTCTTAAGACCAAAACTTAAGACAAACTTAAGACATTTGGAATATGAAATGGCTAGGTATTCATGCTCCCAACTTCTCACATATAAAACCCATTATAGCTAAGAAGAATGGGATAACAATTAAGTGGGAGGGCATTGACAAGGCTGTTCTTATTCCTCAGGTTGTATCTAGCAGAATGAAGGAAATAGTAATTTGTTTAGATCCAAATCAGGACCCCTAGCCTACTATTCAGGCCTTTCAAGCTATTCTGCTAGAGGTGAAAAAGAAGCTTTCGAAGAGTGGCGGGTCATACAAATCCATAGGACCTAAATGGTTTGATCACAACTGCACTAAAGCACTTTCCCATCTACATCGATCTCTCAAGTGTGTGCCAAGAAATCCCGCCCTAGTGAAACAGGCCCGGCTAAGTTATTCTATGGCCAGGAAGAATAGAATAAAGATATTGAAAGAAGAAGCTTGGGAAAAATTATTGAAAGCAACAGTCACAAACAATGCAAGGGACTTCTGGGTCAACGATCAATGCGCCATTCCGATCCTAACTTGGACACACATGTGGATGAGGACGCATGGGTGGAGTATTTTTGTAAAATTTTTAATGAATTGAGAGTGGGTTCCGGAGCGACGGTCGAAGAGCCAGTCCCCCCATCAAACATCGCCCTTACTTTTAATAATACGGAGATAGGGGTAGCCCTGGCTCAATACTCCAGCAACAAGGCACCTGGTATAGATGGTACCCCAATAGATTTTTTCACAGATCGTCCTGATCTTTGGGGTCCCCTGCTCACTTACACATTCAACGCCATAGCGGAACCTCCTGCCTCCTGGCATAAAGCAGTTTTAATTCCAATTCACAAAAAAGGGGATAAATTAGACCCCAGAAACTATAGGCCAATTTCCCTCCTCGATAGCACGGCTAAACTCATGGGAAGAGTGCTATTAAATAGATTGGAGGCATGGGCACTGGCAAATAACACTCTGATCCCGGCGCAATATGGTTTTAGAAAAGGTAGATGTACCCAAGAACAGTGTTTGAACCTTAGTCTACTTATAGCAAAGTACACCCATGCTACGCAAGGCAATTTATATCTGGCCTTCATGGATCTTAGCGCAGCTTTTGACTCTGTATCCCATTCCCATCTATGGACAGGCGCGGTGCGTCCATTGGGGCGTTGGGGCGTTGCCCCCCTCCCGCAGCTCCCTCGGCGTCTCTGAACTTAAGTAAACTTTCAGTTTACTTAAGTTCAGAGACGCTGAGGGAGAACTGACAATCATGTCAGTCAGCATGACGTCGGACCGCCCACCCCCTTCAGAGTCTGAAGGGGGTGGGCGGTCCGGCGTCATGTTGACTGACAGGCATTGTCAGTCAGACCGTCACCAGGGGCATGCAGCAACCAGCAGCACAATGCACAAGTGCGCATGATTGGGGAAGGTCGGCAAATTTTTCCGCCGTGCCCAGTCATGCGCACTAGTGGCTGCACAGGCTGGCGCATGCCCATCAGGAGAGCGAGGGTTGATCAAAGGCTCAAACCTCTGTCTCCTAATGGGCAGGCGGGCGGAGAGTAACCGTGCCCTAAGTCAATCCTGGCGCTGCTGGCAGCGCCAGGATTGGCTGAGAGGGGTTGCCACCCACTTGCCAGCAGTGATGCGGCTGTTCCGTTCCTGTAGGCGCCAACGGACGCGAGGCGGCGCGGACCTGCTCAGGTAGGATTTTTTAATTTAATTTTAAAACTCCCCCCCCCACCCCGGCACTCACCCCCCGCGACACCCTCCCCCCCCACCCCCGCGAGCCGTGACTGGTGCCTTTCATTACTGATTGGTGACGCGTGTAAATTGTGGCACCCTCGCCATCCACGGCCTATTCTTTGCATTCTGGGACTTGTAGTTGCACAGGTACTAGTACAAGCGTGAAAGCAAAACATGTAACCCAGTCATGAAATTGAACAATTACTCTCTTCAATGGCAGCTATTTGTTGACTTCTGGGTAATTTATTGCGGAGCTGGCCCTGCCAACATTCAAACACGTGACGTGCAGGTTGCACGCGCTACAGACGCATGAACGTACTAAGATTCTCTCACTCCTGAGTTTAATGGGATATCCTGTCTGTCTAGCGTAGGCAGGTGGACAGTAGCACAGAGCTTGCATTCAGCACCAAACACAAGAACGAAAACAGCAAAATGATCCTCGGAGTAGAGCAACAATCAAGTTTGTGCGACTCCAAGCCTTAGTATATTATTGCTATTGAATGTGAACATATTAAGAGTAGTGGAGTGGTAGCAGGTACACAAAGTGTTATTTTAACCTGCAAGAAAAACCACACCATAAGGCATGCCTCTGTAAATATTAAAACAGCGTCCACTGCCAAAACAAGCGGAAAAGTGCCAAAGAAAAAAACGCTGCAAGCATTACTGAGCGCCTTTGTTTACTATCGTCTGCGTGAACAGAAACCACCTTTGATTCAAGGTAGTTAAAAGCGTTGGCTTCTGCCCTCACAAAAGAATTGAACACAAAGCTGCCAGCCACACCTTGAAAAATCACTGTGCGTTTGATCTTCATTTTAGAATGATGTTTTCTATCTATATTGTGCCGAGACCCCTCATCATGCTTACCTCCCCCACTGACACCCCAGGCCCTCGCTGCACATTGCTCGCTCCTTTAGAAGTGGAGCTACAGCATTTGCTTCCTTGTGAAATGGATCCAAATATCAGAGTCAGGCCCAAAGCAGAGATATGGGCTTACTGTGTAACATGTGCTTACAGTGGCCAGTCCTCGGATGTATGGCATTAAAACTGGCCCTATGTCATGCCCCTAAGTTAACACTGATGCCAAAAACATGGATTGACTTGCAAACAATGAATGTTAAAAACGTCGAAGGAATGCATTTCAGCGATTTAGTTCCTCTTTTTTTTTTACATGTTTACTTGATCTTGCATTCCCCACGAGTTAGCTATTTTATAATGTTGTTTATCTGTATTTTTTTCTGTACATACTTTGAGGCTTGAGCCGTGCCAGGTGTTTATGAGGGGCTTTGAGCACGCAGGCGCTAAGGCTAAAGCCAAACAAAGTGCCTGTCAGTGGGTTGGCCTCTCTGCAGAGCACACAGAACAATATTTGTGTATTCCATTTGCAACTGAAATTCTGTGGAAATGTGTGTGAAGGGGGTACACTGATGTCAAAATATTTGCAAGGCAAAAGTAAGAGAAATTAAAGTGCTTATATTTGAGGGAGTGCAGTGCATGTTGGGGGCGGTGAAGTGACAGATGTAAGGAAGGGCATTCGGGGAAGAGTGAAAAGAGGATGCTGAAGATGTGCAGATGGACAAGATATGCAGAGAAAAAGAGGATACATATCTAACATAAAGCACACATAATTGAAGGCCAAAACTCCTTCCACAGGCCTCAATGCTATTTAATTCACACTCACTATTTCAGAATTTAAACATTTTCAATGTTAATTATTTATAAGAAATCATTGTTACTCATTTATCTTAAACAGCTAACACCCAGTGACAAAGCCAATCATACTGACAGGCTTTAGGCGTATGTCAGTTGCTGTGCCATTTATCTGGATAAAATTACATCTCAGAGAGAAACCAAAATACCGGTCTGATGGCACACTATGGGAATCACAGAAATGTATTTGGCATGTTTCTTTATAGGGAGCACCCACTTTTTTTCATCTCACTTAAAGATCTGTCTGCACATATTTCTATATGACTGGTTACAGCCAGCAGCTGTGGGTGCTTCCCGAAGTCTGGTTAGAGCATATTTTTCCAAAGTTAATGCTGCATGCAGTGCAAGACACTGGGCAAGCATACATTTTAAAGGGCTAAAGTTGTCATGCAGAACAATTTTCATATTACAGTAACTGTTGAACAAATTAATGCAAGAAGATACGGGGCAGTTTTTAATGTGTTTAATATTTGAAGACTATACGTTCCCACTGCTTAATAAGCCTTGCTTTATCGCTGCATTCATTTGCTTTAAAATGCACCATTTGCCAATCTTTTTAAATTTCTTTTTCTCAGGAGAGGGACTCTCCCTAGACCCCAGGTTTGTCCATTGAACTTGTTCACATCGCTAACTTGTGTTTTCTATTGGAAAGGGTAGAGCCAAAGCAGTCTTGCTTAGTACCCTAGCCCTCTTCAGAAGTCAGACTTGCTTGGCAACCCAGAAATTCTCTGAAATAATGTATGAGTTTTCTTTTATGAATACCTAGAAGAACTGAGGGGCATATTAGCAAGGCGATTATCGCCACTTTAGCGGGACTTTTTCCCGCTAAAGCGGCGATAATATTATCGCCTTATCAACAAGCTGTCGCTAACTGCTGTTAGCGACAGCTTGTAGGCGATAGCGACCGGGTTGGGTGCCGCTTTGCATGCCAGCGATATTTATCGCTAATGGCATGCAAAGTAGGCGTTCCCACCTAACAGCGACTGGAAACAGTCGCTGAGGTCGCTAACTCCTATCAGCGAGGCAGGGGCGGTGATTAGCGAACCAGCGCTAAACACGTTTAGCGCTGGTTTGCTAACACCTGGTCCCACCCTGACTTAGCCATGTAATCCAATGAGAGGTGGATTACATGGCTAACTCCCCTCGCACTATCAGCAAGCTGAAACTGGGGAACAGTGTGAATATCGCCTGTTTTCAGGCGATATTCACACTGTTCTTCAAGGTTTCTATCGCTTTGGAGATTAGCATTGCTGATTGCACGCTAACTCCGCGATAGAAACCGGCGATGCCTGGCGATAATTATCCAAGCGCTAATTGCGCTTTGCGATAATTATCGCCAGGCATTGCTAATATGCCCCTGAATTTTTAGTCCATTTATCACAGAAATAGTGCTGAAAATCGCACCAAAAAGATGGCAATTTAAAAAAAAATTCTTCACGGGGGGAGAACCCCCCTTTTTGCCGTAGGTCTCGCTCGCTGCGCTCGCTTGCATATGTTGATTTCTTCTGCTTACGCCCTCACCAGTTTCAAATTCCACCAGCCGCCACTGTCTATGGAGGATCATGAGGGAAATGGGGGTAGACCAGGAAATATTCACCTTCATAAGACAACTGTATGCGAGGAGCAAAGCTTGTGTATGGTATGGCAAATAGGGTGATTGTACCAGATGGTTCCCAGTTACCAGAGGCATTCGCCAAGGGTGCGTTCTCGCACCTTTTCTGTTTTTGCTTTATACCAATGGGGTGGACTCTCGACTGCTTGAATCAGCCATAGATGTACCTAGAATAAATAAGATGTGCATTCCAATTTTATTGTATGCAGATGATGCAGTTTTAATTGCGCACACAGGGAGGTCGCTCCAGAAACTGTTGAATAATTATGTAGAATTTATGAAATGTCTGGATCTTCATACAAATGAATCAAAGTCATTTGTTTTAATTGCAGGAAAAAAGCTGAAAAATCGCCCCCCCCCCTTTTTTATCTCTAATCGTAAAGTGGTGCAGACAGAGTTGTTTTCCTATCTAGGGGTGACCTTTGACTATCGAGCATCCTGGTTGAATATGGTGGCGAATCGTGGGATTATGCTGGAAAAGAGTACAAACGCCATTCGCTCCTTTTCGAAAAAACTGGGAACAAGAAACCTAGCTATTTTAAGGAAGGTTTATAGGGCCAAATCTAGTGCAGTAGCAGCATACGGTGCTGGAGTGTGGGGTCACGTTAATATAAAGGGGATACAAATAATAGAGGATAGTTTCTGGAAATCTATAATGAGCCTTCCCACTAGCTGTCCTAAAGTTAAATTACATCAAGAGTTAAATATCCCCTATATAACTGATCAGATCAATGTAGCCCCTATTCTGCTTTGGCATTCAGTATGGTCCAGAGATACTGTGCCCCTCATCCAACAAATAATATCTGACTGTTTAGCCCTAGAACATTCAGAGAATATTCAATGGTTAAAGTACGTGAAAAATACCCTGCACACTCTAGATTTTGGGAGCCTGTTCGAATTACTGGGAAATTGTGCATCTGTGTCGAAAAAGTTTTAAAAACCCGTTTTTAGCCTTTGCCAATGATGCGAGAATGAATGCACTCTATAATAAACCTACTATAAAGGAATACTTGGAGGGCCCACTGTAGGTTGAGGGGATACCCTCCTACTTGGAGTCTGTTACAAGCCCTCGGCACAGATTCATTCTGTTAGGATTTCGCCTTAATTATATCTCGTGTATGTTGGGCCACCCTGCTGGGATTTATTCTAGTAATGATCTCCCTTGTTGCCCATGTGATGATTTCTCGCGTTAAACTGATTTCCACATTTTCTTGTTTCGTAAATTTTATTGTAATCATCGACAAAGGTTCTTAATTCCTCTTTACGTAAGCTCAATTTTAGACAATGCCGCTCTGCCTTATATTTTTTACGAATGTTGCCTGACCCTCTAACCTGTTTTAGTGTCGCTTCCTTTTTATGTGCGTCTCTGAGAACTAGGAAAATGATAATTTGCTGATATAAATTGTTCGCTTTTAGAGTTATCTGTGATGTATATGTGTAACTTTTATGATTAATTCTGTATTAATCGAATAAAGTAATTTTGAATTTGATAAAGTTTTATATATATATATATATAGAGAGAGAGAGAGAGCTGTACTTTCTTTTTACAATAATGGCTTGTTCAGCAACACGAAGTATTCAACTTAGTTACTATTTGATTTGGGGTATACAAACTGACGAAGTTTTAGATATTTTAGATATTAAGTTCGAGGACTGTCTAGTACAGCGCACAATGCAGTTTCAGGATACATTATCTTGTTTTCTCAGCTGTAAAGCTCCCTTAGACTCTTTTGAACTAGTGTATTCTTGTCTTTTGGAGTGTTTTGAATAAGGGAAAAATGCCCTCTAGGGATAAGTACGTTTGCTTAAGATTCGAAATAACTATTAGGGACAAATCAGCCAGTATTTACACTTATTCTGCTCTCATGCATTTATTCTTCGCTCAGAGCTCTGACCTGTAAAGTCCGCATTTTGTAACAGTTGCTTTGCCCCTACAGCCTTTGCGCCAGTGCTTTTTAATCTCTTGGAGTGGGTAGAATAACTAAGTAGGCTCTCTGGGAGTAATCCCTACTTTAGCCAGATCCACAACAGCACTGTCTTTTGTTTAGTGATGACCAGGTGATTTTTAAATCATCAGATACTCTGTTCTTTGAATATTGTAGCTTTGTAACACAAGCTGTTGTTTTAGAACTTGAATGTTGTTTTTTATTTTGAGTAATTAAATATCCTACAGAGTGTATTTTTGCAATATGACCAATACAATATAATTTAAGATGACATTTTGTATATGTTTTTATTTATCAAACAAAGACATCTAATAATAATATTAACCACGTAAAAGAAATGTGACACATCATCAGGAATGTTTTGACAATCTAAAATACAAGATTGTTTTTTGCTTGCTCACAACTGACAATAGTACACTACTCAAAGGACTAAATGAACGTTAAAAATCACAAGACACAGCTGCCTCCTTGGCGCACAGCAGTTCATAGAGCAACTTCGCGTTACTTTTGGTTACAATCCAATGAAAAATGTAATTTGTGGTTTGTAAATACCAACCCAACACATCGTGTATGTGTTAAAAAAGTAATGCAAACTCAACACTACGGGGCATATTTACAAGCCCCTTGCGCCACTTTTGCGCCGCCGTTGCGTCACGCATGTGATGCAGCGGCGACGCAAACCACGTGCCGCGTTGCGCTATATTTACAACGTGACGCATCTAGGGAGATGCGTCACGTAGTAAACCCCTGCGCCACATGAAACCTGCGTCAGGTTTCATGTGGGCGTACCGGCGCAGGGGGCGTTCCGGCGCAGGAACGCTCGGAAAAGTGACGTAGTGAAATCTACAAGATTTCACGCAGTCACTTTTCTCGAGCGCTGGTGCGTCAAATCCTTACGCCTGCTTCAAGCAGGCGTAAGGATTGACGCACCATGTTAGGGATAGGAAGGTTGGAACAGTGCTGGAGTTGCGTCGCGCTGCGACACAACTTCAGCACTGCACCAACCTTCCGCCGGCAGATGCGTCACGCATCTGCTTATCCTGACGCCACGATGCACCGCATTGTAAATGCGGCGCATCGGACGTGGCGCAAGGGTAAACTTGCGTGACGCATTTTCCCTGGCGCATCCCTGCTGATATGCAGGGATGCGCCAGGGAACGTAAATATGCCCCTCAGTCTTTGTAAATCTGAGCCACAATGTTTTTAAAACACAAATTAAGAGATCCGGTATAAACAAATAAAAAAATTGGCAATAAATCACAAAGTAAGTTAGAAAAGAAATCTAAGGAAACGAAGATTAATATTTAAGTGTTAATAAATAGATGATCATCTTACCAACCAATCGAGCAAACTCTAGGCCAATATAGGGCAGCAGGTCTGCCTCTCTGGACAACACGTCCACCCAGTGACCTTCTGCACATTCTGCTCAATCTTTGAAACATTGCCAACATGTCTTTGGACCCTCTGCCAGCACATTGTTTGCTCTTGTAAGGGATATCTGTGATATCCTGTACATATTACTTTAAGCCACTGTAAGGTTCCTGAATATTATGCTTTGTACTCATCGTCTCTCGTCTCTCCGTCGTACTCTCCCTCCTACCCCTTTACTCCACCCACTTTCTCCTTTGTGCTCCATTTATCCCTCCTCTTTGCTCTCTAATTGTTTTCTCATTGAGACCTAGCCGCTTGACTGATGCCCGGTGGAGCTACCTGATAGCTATAGAGGAGATGGGCTGTGGCTTCCCCCTCGGCCGTCACCTACCTAGCCGGACTTTGGGCAGACTCTCCTTCGTCTCTCCATCCAACCTATCTCCATCCTTTCTCCCTCCTACACCTTTACCCCACCACTTACCCTTCTAAGCTCCATTTATTTCGTCTTCCGACGCTCTTGAAATGTTTTCTTGTAACTGATGTAACTTGTAACTGATGTAATTTTGTAATTTTGTGGATCCTTATGTAAAGCGCTCTGATACCTCTGGGTCTAGCTAGCGCTATATAAAACTCAAATAAATAAATAAATCATTCTCTGTAACAGAATCTTGGGTGTTCAGGCTCCATGTCCAGAATGTTGACATTCAAAACAAGGCAGTTGAGTGGACTGGAGCTGTGTAAGCAGGCTGAGGTGTAAAGGACCTTCTTAATAAAACATACCTGAAGTTACCTATTCACTGTTGGGGTAATCTTTACAATCTTTACGAGCTGAAAGAACCCAGATGGACCTTATGCTACACTTCAACGCTACCATTTTGCTCCTACTACATAGCATCTCCAGCACCTAAAATCATCACCAGCACATGAAAATATTCACCTGGTATCATATAACTAGAGCGATGTTTTGTGTCTGAGCGAAGTGGAGTTCATGAATGAACCCTGCCTGTTAACTGTTACTCGCAAACAAAGAAAAGAGAGACTGTCAGTTATTTCTGTATCGCATGTTTGCGAAGCGTGCATTTGGAAAACAAAATTTCAACTAGAAATACTGTCTATGTGTTACGCGTAGGAAGGCCAAGTCAGTGTGTCGCCGAGTAGAAAGGCCAGGTCAGTGTGTCGCCTTGTGATTTCACAGCGCTGTCAGTACACTGCTACGGGATTGTTGTTCCTGCTGGCTTTGCGAGCGGAGAGAAGGGCACCGCGTTTCCGCTTCCCCGTATTATTTTATTCAAATCATACAGTGAACTTCTGTGGCCCCTGTTACCGTCCAAATTTGATTGAGCTTCGTTATTTTTCAAATTTGGCCAAGCTGCGTCCTAGCTCCAGCACACACGAGACACACAAACAAAGATTCTTACCAGTTTGCACCGATGCGTCATTGTTCTCGCTACTCAGCGGCGCCGCCTTCTTTCCTCTGACTGTGACGTTGTTCTCTTTCTGAGAACTAGACCTCCTACCTTCTTCCAGGAACTCTCTCATCTTCACTGGCAAATAGATCGCTGACCTCCTTTGGAACATTTGGAACAGAAGCTCTCTTTCTTTGTTAAGCCACTCGAAAGTTCCTTTCTCTTAAAGAATCCAAACAACAATCTTACATTCTTTCTGTAGATTATCCTTTATTCACTGTGCTAAGCAAGTTTGTTCATTGTTGCTGGTGGAAGTCAATGGTATTCTGTGGGAAACGTTCCATTTATTAAAAAAAAAAAAATTAAAAAGAGAGGAAGTTTCATTGGATTTCACACAAAAGGAGGCAGTACTCAGTGACAGGCACACTTATACGCCTGTTTTCTTTAATTCTTCAGTGACAGGCACACTTAAAATACTTCTGCACACTATACTACTCTGTGACATTTACACTTAAAAAGGCGTCCATTGTGCTTCATTGCTGATGTGAATTTCTTTTACAGGTACACCGTCGGGTATTAATCGTATACCGGCGTTAACCTTTTACTTTTCAGGTGTACTCTTGGGTACCGATCGGGTACTAGACTTAGATCTTAAACTGTTTTACACAATTTTATTGTTTACTTATTTCGTACATCATGCAAAATGTACCTCGTCCTCCATTTTTTTGTTGTCTCCTGGTGATCCTCCTATTCCCTGGAAACAATGGAAAAATTGTTTTTCACATTATTCTCGTGTATGCGGCGTCTCTCTCAGTGCAGAGAGGAAAATGTCACTTCTTTTATACTGTTTAGGTCCAGAAGGACAAGAAATTTTTCAACATCTTCCAGAGTTACCTTCACAGGAAGCAGACAATATGAATGATTATGAAATCTGTCTTAAAAAAACTTGATTTGCATTTTTTACCTAAAGTATCAACAGTATTAGCAAGGCATCATTTTGGCAGACGAATGCAAAGGTTGGATGAGACTGCTGAAGAATATGTTACTGTGTTAAGGAAGTTAGCCTCTACATGTAATTTTGGGGCTAATTATGAGGAAAGATTAAGAGACCAATTTATGTTGGGTTGTACCTTAGACAAGGTTAAAAAGGCATGCATGGAGAAGGAAATCCGTCTCTTTCTGACGTTATCACCATAGCCAAGTCGTGTGAACATACCAAAGCATGTGTAGAAGAATTAAGAAGAAAAGATGATGAAGTATGTAAGGAAAGTAATGTACAAATAGTTAACAAATTTAAGGACAAACAAAGCAGCACAATGTCCTCTCAACAGAACAAAAGGGGAGGTGGGAGTTTGCAACAAAACAAAGGAAGCAGTAGTACCAAAAATTAATTTTCCTCACGAAAATACCAAGGAACCTGTTTTAGATGTGGCGAGTATGGACATGTAGCAAGTTTTAAAGAATGTATTGGTTAGAAGGCCACATGCAAAAAATGTAAAAAAAGAGGTCACGTGTCAAAGTGTTGTCGCAGCGGCAATATAAAAAAGAAAGTTCAAGAAGTAATGTGTGATGAAGAGTGTGATGTAGAAGAAATCCTTATGAGAATTTGTGAGGGAGAAAAAAGTGGTCCTTTTGATGTAGTACTCATTGAGAAAATTCCAGTGCACATGCTGTTTGACTCTGGAGCAAAAATCACACTAATTCCCAGAGAAGTATATGATAGACACTTGATAGGCAAAGTGGTGCTACATAAGCCTGACATCCAAGCCAAAGGGTATAGTGGTGAACCCATCAAGTTGTCAGGGTTTTTCAATGGGAGTATTAGTTTTAAATCTAGAATCGCCACAGAGAAGATTTATGTCTCTGAGAGGGGATTCCTTAGTGAGTTGGACACATCAAAAAGATCTCAGGGTGATCCTAGACTCCAATGAAACAAGATGAGTTGTGTTGTGTACAAGCAGGTCAGGAGCAGAAGTTGAGTTGTGAGCAATCTAATTTGGTACAGTCAGACACATCTTCTTTTGAAAGTGAATTCCCAGAGGTATTTAATGAATAGTTGGACTTCTTGAAAGGGTATTCTCACAAGATAATGCTAAAGAAAAATTCCATGCCAGTTGTTAGTAAGGTTAGAGGTGTTCCCATTAAGATAAAAGATAAAATGAAAGTAGAGCTTGACAAGCTCTTAAAAGGTGGCATCATCACTGAGGTTGAAGCCTCTGAGTGGTTAGCTCCTGTGGTTATGGCTCTTAAGGCCAATGGGGAGTCTAGACTCTGTATAGACTTAAGGGAACTCAATAAGTGTGTCATAGTAGATCACTACCCCTTACCTAATATTTCGGAGATGTTATCTCTGATGGAAGGAGCCAAGGGGCATATTAACAAGGCCTGGCGCTAAATATTGCAAAGCGCGCTTAGCGCTTGCATATTTATCGCTGGCTATCTCTGTAATTTATCGCCCGGTTAGCGCGTTATCAACAACGCGCATCGCCGAGGCGATAAAATTCCAGAGATAGCGTGGATATCGCCGTTTTCCATGGTGGAAAACGGCGATATCCTAGATGATAGGGCCTGTGGTCTTAGCCACAGAATCCACCCCCCATGTTAAGTATGCCTTAGTCAGGAATTTAACAGACGTTAAATTCCTGCGTTAAGGCCTACTTAACGCGATTTAAAAGATCGCTAACCCTCCTTGATAATATCGCGAAGCTGCCTTCGCGATATTATCCCTGTTTGGTCTCACAGCCACGCCTACTTTGCATCTCATTAGCGATGCAAAGTTAGGCGTGCTGGGAACGGGCGCTAAGTCAGCAAAACACGATAGCGTGTCTTTGCTGATAAGGCAATGAAATTATCGCCGCTTTTCGCCCAAAAACGGACGCAAAAGCGGCGATAATTTCATATCGCCCCCTTTTTAATATGCCCCCAAGTTTTTCTCCTCCATTAATCTGGCATCGGCATATCATCAGGTGAGGTTACATACTGATTCACAAGACTTAACGGCATTCATAACACCGTTTGGAACCTTCAAGTTTCTTAGAATGCTGTTTGGTCTAATTTCTGCTGCAGCAGTTTTCCAGAGAATGATGGAACACATTTTCAAAAATATCAAAGGGATAAAAATCTATCAAGACGATATACTCGTTTTTTGGGAGCACTGTAGAAGAACATGGCAACAGAATCAGGGTGGTTTTGGGCAAACTAAAAGAGAATGGTTTAACACTTAAAGCAAAAAAGTGCAAGTTCAACCTTACTGAAATTGATTATTTGGGTCACAAAATTACTGGCTCAGGCATTGAACCAAAAAAGGAGTTGGTTGACACTATTAACAACATGGCCTGCCCCATTAGCAAAGAGGAAGTAGTAACATTTTTAGGAATGTCTGAATATTATGCTAAGGGGCATATTATCAAGGGCTCGATCGCCGCTTTAGCGGGACTTTTTCCCGCTAAAGCGGCGATAATGCAAACGCCCTATTAGCAAGCTGTCGCTAACTGCTGTTAGCGACAGCTTTTAGGCGATAGCGACCGGGTTGAGTGCCGCTTTGCATGCCAGCGATATTTATCGCTAATGGCATGCAAAGTAGGCGTTCCCAACCAAAAAGCTACTGGAAACAGTCGCTAAGGTCGCTATCGCCTATTAGCGAGGCAGGGGAGGTGATTAACGAACCAGCGCTAAACACGTTTAGCGCTGGTTTGTTAACGCCTGGTCTCACCCTGACTTAGCCATGTAATCCAATGGGAGGTGGATTACATGGCTAAATCCCCCTCGCCCTATCGCCAAGCTAACACTGGTCACAGTGTGAATATCGCTTGTTTTCAAGCGATATTCACACTGTTCTCCAGGGTTTCTATCGCTTTGGAGATAAGCGTTGCTGATAGCACGCTATCTCCGCGATAGAAACCTGCGATAGCCGGCGATAATTATCCTAGCGCTAACTGCGCTTAGCGATAATTATCGCCGGTTATTGCTAATAGGCCCCTAAGTTTCTACCCAACTTTGCTGACAAAACACACAATATGAGACTTTTGTTAAAGGTGGGTGTGGGTTTTGCATGGAATACAGAATGTGAGAAAGAGTTTATTTTGGTTAAGTGGTTATTGTCTAAAGCCACCTCATTGAAGAGTTTTGAACCTGGTCAAGAGATCATTGTCATGACAGACGCCAGTGCCACAGGATGAGGAGCTGTCATGATGCAAGAACATAATGGTGTGGAGAGAAGCATCTTATTTTTAGCCAGAAGCTTGAGAGGAGCAGAAGCAAATTATTTGGTAGTAGAGAAAGAGGCTTTGGGAATTTTCTGGGCAGTGAGAAAACTTCGCAAATTCTTGTGGGGATGTAATTTTATAATTAAAACTGATCATAAGCCGTTGAGAGAAATTTTTGAAGAGAAAGGATTAGACAACATATTATCCAGGATACGTAAATGGGTCGTGGCACTCCAAGAGTTTGACTTTCGTGTAGAGTATGTCCCGGGAGTGAAGAACAACATAGCTGATTGCTGTTCACGTTTGATCAACAAAGAACACACAAAGGAAGAAGTGTATGAGGAAGAATTTTGTGAATTTGATGATTATGCAGTTTGTATTATCAACAAGGGGGTAATAAAGGAAGATATATGGGTTAGTGAACTGGAGAAAGATGAAACACTACAAGCAGTTTTGCGAGGCATTGAAAGAAATTGGAGCAAGCATTCCAAGGTGAATGAATCGCTGAGTGGGTTTTTTCGGGTAAGAGAGGAATTGGCTTGTCAAAACGGTCTCTTGATGAGGGGTACCAGATTGATTCTCCCAACTAGTTTAAGGATACACTTAGTTGAATTTGCCCATGAAAGTCATCCAGATATTTCCAGGACCAAAGAAATACTGAGGCAAATGCACTGGTGGCCTGGGATGGACATTTGTGTTGAGAGATGTGTGAGAGAGTGCGTTGAGTGTGGCAAGAATGATAAGATCCTGAAACCAGGAGTTCAACCCATGACTTTAAGAAAGCTTCCCAAAGCAGCTTGGGAAGAAGTAGCGATAGACATTTTGGGCCCCATCAAACATACTAGACAAGTATGTGCTAGCGCTTGTAGATGTGTATTCAAGGTGGCCCGAGGTTAAAGTTACCAATTCTGTGGAAACCAGAGATGTCATGATATTCTTAGATGGTATTTTTGAAAAGGAAGGCTTTCCTTCAACATTGCTATCTGATAACAGGGTTCAATTTACCTCAAGGGAAATGTACAAGTATTTGGGTGATAGAGGTATTTGTCACAAGAAGTCTGCTTTATATCACGCAGAAACAAATGGCATTGTTGAAAGGTTCAATAGGGTTTTCAAGGAGACTATTCAGCGGGCGGTGTCTAATCAAATGTGTTGGCAAACTGAAATCCTAAACAAAGATAAGAGTTTCAGATTTTCGTCACATTCCATGACGGGGAGGACTCCTTTTGAATTGTTTCGCAAGAGTAAGGCATGTACTATGTTGTGTCCCTCTTGGATGTTGAACAAATCACAAGGTTTGAGGCATATAAAAGATGACAGAGAAAGATTTGAGAAGGAAATGAAGAAAATGTGTGAGAATAAAAAGAGATTTGATACCATAAAGGCAGTAAAAGAAACAAGTGTGAGAGTAGGAGATATGGTTAAAATCAGAAATCCCGGGGGCGTGGCCAAGATTGCGAGCGGGTAGGACGCAGTCCGCTCGTCTCCCGATCCCCGTCTGCCGGCCTGGGCGCTTCCCGGCGCAGTTTGTGAGCGGAGGACCCCTGGGGCTGTAGTAGTGGGCAGCAGGCACACGGGGACAAGTTTTTAGACCGTTCCTCGACGCCAATCATTAAGAAACGGAATCCTCGGGTGCCGAGTTCCTGGCTCCAAGATGGCGGCGCGGCTCTCACTGAGGGCTTAAGGGGACGGCTGATGCACTGGGAGTGCCCCTACTAGCCGCACGAGGACTCTAGCGATATGCCGGCGCTTGGATCCGACTGGGGCGGCATAGCGGGCACACCTCAGAAGCCTGGGGAATGCGGCGAAAGCAACAGCTGTTGGGCCTTGAGCGTAGGTACCGGTGATCTTGAGAGGGGCCTGCCTGCCGTTGCATATGGGCCTTGGCTGGCAGGGCCGCTACAGCGACGATCGGCGACGGCAGCCGCGAGACCAGAGGTGAGGGGCCCAGTGCTTCCCTGCGACTCTCCCTGCCAGCGAGGGTCAGCTCTAAGACCGGACGCTCACCCAGATCGCCATCCGGGACGAAGAGTGGGTGTTGGCCCAGACGGACGAACCCGGGGCCCCGTGGGGCGTAGTGGGGGGGCCCCGGTACGGACATTGGTTACTCCCGATTATAGGAGGCCCGGGCGCAGGAGTGGCCCGGACTGAGGCTTTACAGGGACCTGCCTTGTGCCTAAAGCTTTGGGGAGCAGGAGAGGTGCGGTGATAGCGCCCGGCACGCGATACTCCGCCGCATTTGAAGGCCACGCTGCTGCGCTGGATTGACTTGGGCTACTCGGCGCAGGGTGTCGGATGAAGAGGGCACACCCTGAGTAGTGCAGCCGGCACTACAGGCGACGTCATTGCAACTGCAAGACCCTAGAGGGGGGAGAACCGCGGACCCACCCTTCTGACCGGGTGCGCAGCCACTGTGGTCTTTCTGCTGACGGCACCTGGGTTAAGCATTGCCTTGCTTTCCCTCAGCTTTTGAAGGTGTCTCCTCCGGATTTTGTGCCCCGGCCCAACCTTCCTATGCATCCGACCTACAAACGCCTCAGAAGTAGGAGGTGGGGGAGAAGCCACCCGTCCCCCGTGCTGCGCGTGGGGGGGGCGCATTCCTGGACCTCACCCATCCGCCTAAGGGAAGATCCCCCCGCATTAGCGATTGCTTTACCCCAAGTCGGAGGCCCAGACATGTCCACTACGCGGGGAAGGAAGGAGAAAGAAAAAGAGAAGGGGAAGGAAGATCGGACCATGAAGGACTTGTTCGCCAAGATGTCGGGCGCGGCTGGTGGGGGGGGCCGCGTCTCCCCGGCTCGGTCTGGGGGCAGGAGATGGAGCAAACGGACAAACCGGTCACGAGAGATTTTCGGCCTTGAGAGAAGATCTCCATATTCTTAAAAAAGAATTCGCCGATGAAATGAAGGAGGTGCGCAGAGACCTGGACGCGGTGGGCGAAAGGGTGTCGTCTATGGAGGACCACGAACAATCTCGCGACGAGGAAGTCGAATAACTGCAACAAGAAGTGATCCGCTTGCAAGCACAACAAATCGACCTCCAGGCCCATGCGGAAGATTTGGAAAACCGCTCCCGTAGAAACAACATTCGGGTGAGAGGCGTTCCCTCCAACGAAGAGGATAACGATATCAATGGGTACCTCCAGGAGCTGTTCCATCATGTGCTACAAGAACCCCAAGACTATGCTATCAAAATAGACAGGGCTCACAGAGTTGGCTTGCAGCGGAGGGCCCCAGCGCCTCCCCCTGATATCTTGGCCTTTCTACCGGACTTTCAGCTTAAAGAGCTTATCCTGCGCAAAGCACGCAATGCCCAGCCCTTGGTTTTTAGAGGCCATACCGTCGCTTTATATCAGGACTTGGCAGCCTCTACCCTTCAGAAACGTAGAGACTTTTGACTGGTCACGACCCATCTCCGCAACCAGGGTGTCTCCTACTCGTGGGGGCACCCATTCCGTATCATTTTCAAGTGGGACGGCAAGTTAAGGCAAATACGCTCCCTGCAAGAGGCATGCCAGCTCCTGGGCATTGAGCGAGACCCACCGCACGAAGACTTGAGTCAGGACAAGAAAGATCGACGGGAGCGGTGGCAAAGAGTTGGGGGCAGGCGAAGGTCCGGGACCCCCTCGAAGCCGAATCCAGAGACGATGGCTCAAGAACGTCGAGCAGTGCTGGCCTCTTTGACAGCGGACGCTGGACTTGGGGCCGATGCCTGAACAGCATTGGGGTCAGATAAGTGTACTAGAGCATAGCTGGGGGGCGGCGGGCGGGGACGGGAGGGACATCGTCGGCTACAGATGCACCCCACTGTTTTACCGAGGGGACGCAGTCTCGTACTGCGGCTTCTGGACATTTTGTGTGTTTCCTTTTGTTGGGTTTGTTGGGGTTAGGGTGGGGGGGGGAGGGACGTCCGATATCCATGACCACCAGTTGCAAGACCTATTGGGGAACCCTGACGTCACCACGATAATGCTATTATACTACCCCTGGCACCACCCATACACATACTGCAGCTCTCTTAGACTGGGCATATGGTTACACTTGGGGCTCCGACTAGCTTGCGTGGTTTTCATCCCCCCTTGCCTGTGAAAGTTCTTACAATTAATGTAAAGGGGCTTAATAACCCGGTGAAGAGGGGTGCGGTATTGTCCTATTTGGAGAATGCGGAGGCAGACGTGTGTCTCTTACAGGAGACGCATCTCCTGCCCGGGGACACCCACCGCATGCGGTCAAAGGCCTTCCCTTTCCAGTACTTCTCCTCCTTGGGGGAGAAGAAAGCTGGGGTGGCCATTCTCATCTCTAGACGATGTAAGGGAGTGGTGAAGGAAAAAGTGGCAGAGCTCATGGGGAGGTTATTGGCTTATACTCTTCAATTTGGTACTCAACCCCTGGTGATTGGCTCCATTTATGCCCCTAATTCAGGGCAGGAACCCTTTCTCCAGGCTGCCCTGGCGGATGTACTGCCGCCACAGGGGCGCATGACATTAGTGGGGGGGGGACTTCAACATGGTTATGGACTCTGGTATGGACAGGTCACATGCAACCTTTTTTCAGGGAGGGGAACTCACAGGATGGGAAGAAATGGTTGGGGGAAATGGGCTTGATTGACATCTGGAGGGCGGCTCATCCCACATCACGACAATACACATTCTACTCCCACGCCCGTCTGGACCACTTTCTGGGGACCGAGGAGGTAAATGCTGCAGTGCGGGAGACAAGCATTGAACCTATGGCTCTATCGGATCATGATGCTCTGTCGGTTCAGGTCTTGCTGAACCCAAACACACACCGGACCGGAAATTGGCGGCTTAAGGAACACATGCTTCACAACAAGGAGGTAGAACAGCAACTTCTTACATGCATTAGGGACTATCTCACTATAAATGACACACCTGACATTGCAGTTACGACACTGTGGGAAGCATTGAAAGCAGTGGTACGAGAGGAGCTTATAGGGATCGCAGCGGCCCACAACAAAGAGCGCAAGGAGGTGAGAGCCACATTGACAACACAGGTACGGGAGCTTGAGCGGGTACATAGCAGGACTGGGGCCCCTCGGGTCTGGAGACAGCTGAAGGCGGCGAGGGCACAACTGGCCGCCCTCGATTTGGACAGGGCGGAATATGCGGCGGTCCGCTTGAAACACTCCTACTACGTTGGGGGGGACCGCACAGGCCGGCTCCTGGCCAATCGCTTGCAGGCCCAGAGACAGCAAGCCCTGGTTTCCTCACTTCGGAGAGAGGGCGGGGGGGGGGGGGGAAGAAATTAGTGGGGATGCAGAGATAGCACAAGAATTCCGGGACTTTTACCAGAAACTTTATACTGCGGAACCACGATCTGGCCGCGATACAACGGCTTATTTGCAGTCGATCTCTATGTCAGCACTGTCTCCCACTCAGGCGGCATCTCTCGACGCCCCCATCCGCGTAGAAGAGGTCATCACGGCGATTTCGCGCTTGAAATTGCTTAAATCCACGGGCCCAGACGGGTTCCCTTCTCTCTTTTACAAGAAATTCTGCACTATCCTAGCGCCGATACTGACTAGGCTTTTCAATTCGTTTGGAACCTCAACCCAGATTCCGGACACCATGCTGGCGGCAGCAATAGTGGTATTGCCTAAGCCAGGAAAGGATAGGCAACAATGCGACGCATATCGTCCGATTTCTCTACTAAATGTAGATTTTAAAATCTTCACAGGCATCCTCGCGTCGCGCCTGAGCCCCTGCATGCCAAATTTGATAGAACCCGACCAGGCGGGGTTTATTCAGTCCCGCCAATGCAGCGATAATATGAAGAGAATGCTCCATCTCGTGGATAAGGCCCACCAAACACGAATGGACGCCCTCCTGTTAACGATCGATGCTGAGAAAGCGTTTGATCGGGTGGATTGGGGGTTGCTGGGACTCACAATGGAGAAGTTCGGCCTGGGGAGGCGGTTCCGTGAATGGGTGGGCTGTTGCTATGCCGACCCTACGGCATGCATCAGAGTCAATGGCATCTCCTCTACACACTTTGCTATTCAGAGGGGGACCAGGCAAGGCTGCCCGCTGTCGCCGTTATTATTCGCTTTATACATTGAACCCTTGGCGCAGCGGGTTAGAGATAACTAGAGTATTAGGGGGATCCCCTTTGGAGGGGAAACTCATCCCATTAGCCTCCATGCTGATGATGTACTGGCGGCGTTGGCGGTACCCAGACTCTCCCTTCCCGCCTTCATGGAGGAGTTGGACGCCTTTAGCCAGGTCTCCGGCTTCCGGGTCAACGTAGGCAAATCTCTGGCACTGTTCCTTGGCTCGGCCGCGCCTTCCACGTCGACCTCGCAGTCGCCAACGGGCGATTGGCTAACTGGCATTAAAGTGGCGGAGACGATTCCGTATCTTGGCCTAGAAGTGGCGGAGATGGTTCAACGAACAGCCCAGCTGAACTATGCTAGGTTGTTGCGCCAAGCTGTGAAAGATCTGGGCTCTTGGAGTAAGCACCACTTATCTCTCCTTGGCCGGGTAGCCGCGGTTTAAATGTCCCTACTACCTCGGGCACTTTACTTGTTCCAAACTCTACCGGCTCAGCCTCCTGCTGGCGTGCTCACATCGCTGCAGCGCCACATTAATCTGTTTGTCTGGGCGGGGAAGAGGCCGCGGATGAGCAAGGCCCTTAGTTACATGCGCCCCGAGCATGGGGGCCTCGGGATACCGGATCTCCTCACCTACTATAAATCCCCAACTACGCTATTTAGTAGAGTGGGCAAGGCCGGAGTCTGAAAAGCGGTGGCTGTAAGGAAGTGGGTTTCTGTTGCAGTAACCCCCCCACTTTTTGCCAGACCACTGATGCACTTTGACTTGATGTGCCCTGGGACCCTGCCAATCAGGTTCCCAGGGCCTGTGTTCCTTCCCCAAAACTGTACCCAATTGGCATCTCTGGCCACAGGTCATCCCCTGGTAAATGGTACCACAAGTACCCAGGGCACTGTGACCAGGGGAGACCTCTAAGGGCTGCAGCACTTATTGTGCCACCCTTAGAGGCCCTGTACCCTGACACACACACACTGCCTTTGCAGGCTGCGTGTCTTGGTGCAGAACAAAGTGAAGAGTCGACATGGCATACATCAGTCACCCCTCTAGCTGGGTGCCCTATGCCAGTGGTGAGGGTACAGGGGCATGACCCTTGTACCCCTACAGTACCCAGGTCCATTCCTGGGCACTGTAAGTGCAGTGCTGCCATTAAGAGTATATGGTGCTGGGAGTTTGTCATCACGAACTCCACAGCACCATGATGGCTACACTGAAGACTGCGAAGTTTGGTATCAAACTTCTCAGCACATTAAACCCACACTGATGCCAGTGTGGAATTTAATGTAAGATGCACGACAGAGGGCAACTTAGAGTTGCCCCCTGAACCTAACCCACAATCCACGTCTTGCCTGAGAGGCTGCCTAGGCTGCCACCCAGTAGACATGTTGCTGGACCCCTGGGTAGAGAGCCATCCGCTCTCCCGGGCCTGCAACAATGCACGTCCTGGGCGAGGTGCTAGGTCTCCTCCCCCAGGATGGGCAGGGGGAAGCTTCAAAGGCATGCCGCCTTTGTGAGCTTCCCCAGACCACTTGCTGTACTCAGCAACTGGTCCCCACTGGTTCTAGTCTAGCGGGAAGACTGGCGGGAAACACCAAGGGAGGAAAGGGGGTGTGCCAGCCTCTGCCAACCCCACCTCTCAGGTGGGGGAGGCGAGGTGAAGCACATCTCCGGGCTCTCGCCATCTTGAAGATGGGGAGCCCTGCCCAATCAGGACTAGGCTCCTGCCCCCCTCCCACTGAAGAGTGGCAGGATAGGGGGTGTACCCACCCCAAGGAAGGGACCCATTGGTCCCTGCCCTTTACCTACCTGTAACGCCGCTAAATTTAGTATTTAGGGGCACCCTGAACCTTCCTTCCTTAGATCCCGAATCCGAAACAAGCAAGAAGAACAAGAAGAAAGAAGACCTGCCGTGCAGCTGCTAACAAGAGGGAGACACCAACTGACTTGGCCCCAGCCCTACAGGCCTGTCGACCCTCGAACCTGCTCCTGCTAAACCCGGGCGTCTCCAGTGGTCAGCAACCTCGAAAACCCCGGAGGACCTGACTGCCTTGTGACTCTAAAGACTGGGACTCCCACGAGCAGTGGTTCTGCTCAAAGCAAGTAACAAACCCCTGGTGCCAGCCAGGAACTGCGACTCCTGCACACTCTGCACCCGCCGAGCCCGGCCTTTGCCTGAGTGGACAAAGACCACGAGGACGTCCCCCCGGCGACTGTGACCCAGAATCCAGCACCCAAGGACCCTCCTCGACGCTCCTGACGACGCCTGCAGCCTCAGAACCAGGGACCCCTCCAACCGCGACCAGCAGAGGGTAAGATTTCCCGACGCGAAAAGACACCCTTGCACCTGGCGCCCTGCGGCCTCCTGTGCCCAACTCCGGGGTGCCTACCTCTCCTCCAACTACCCAACTTACCTCTCGAAGTGGTGGTCGCACCTGAAGAATCTCCATGCCCGAGCTTGCAGCCTTTGTTCAACTTCCAGCTTCTCCATTGAAATCCATTGAGCACCCGACGGCTCAAAAGCACCCTGCACCCAGCCGCCCGAGTGCCCCTGGGAGTGCAACACCTATCCTATTTTACTTCCCCACTTGCCCTGTGTAAGTGACCAGGAGCCCAGCTCCCACAGCCGCGTGGCCTGCCTGCCAGCAGCCACCAACCACCAACCAAAGGCCCCCTGCCCGCCATAGGCTAACATTGGGCCTAACTCACTCTGCACCCGGCCGCCCCTGTGCCGCTGAGGGTGTTCCAACTGTACCTACCTGACCCTGGGGGACCCCTGAGTCTATGCCCAGAACCTTAACTCTGCCAGTCGAGTACTTACCTGAAAGCCGATAACCTACATTTTCTCCAGAGGGTAACATTGACTAGTTTACACTGAAATTTCTTCTGTGTCAAGTTTTGAAACTTTAAAATATTCACAAAAAATCGTCCGATCAACGAAAACAAAATTATTCACCTGTTATCAGGAGAGATCCCAGTGCTGGATCTTGGTGCCCAGCACTGACCCTGAAAAGTAATTACAACTGTACTTACCGATAACTTGATTTTCCTCCATAGGATAACATTGCCTGGTTTTCTCCAGGAATTCTTCTAAGTGTTGATTTTTGAAACAAACAAATATTCCTTAAAAAAATCGCCTGTGTAACAAAAACGATTTCTTCCAACTGTCTACAGGAAATGCACCAGGGCTGAATCCAGGATCCAGCCCGGAGTAAGAAAATCATACGCAAAGTAATTGATATTGCATTTACTTAAAATTCCCCATTGAGCTCAATGTTATAATTGTGTTGGAATTGTGTTGCCTATTGCAACAACTGTAACTATTGCATTTAAAAGTCTATTGATTATTGAAAGTATACAACTACAGCATTTGATTCTGAGAAAGTATTTTGATACCTATTGTTGGTTCTAAAATAAAACAATTATATATTTTTATATACAAAACAATTGGCCTAGAGTTCAGTTCTTGAGTGTGTGAGACCATTTGCTGACTGAGTGTGTACAACAAATGCTTTACACTGTCCTCTGATACTGCCTTACTGCTCGACCAAGCTACCACTTTAGAGAGTAAGGTTATATCTAACTTTAGCCTCTGCCAAACCTCTGGGGACTGTGGACTGTGCACACTGAACCTTACTTTGGTTCAGTATATACAGAGCCACTTTCTTACAGTGGCTTTTCCAAGATAGGGCACTAGCTGCCATCCCCTTATGGAAGGTCCCCTTTCTCCGGAGGACAAAGCGGCCGCGAGGTGGCCTGGGACGGGGTGGCGACATCCAAGAATCTCACGACTTTCCCTTCCCCACTGACCCCCTTGTTTGGCAATAGCGACTTCACTCCCGGGCTGCCCGACAAATCATTCCAAGACTGGCGCGACACCTCGTGTCGCTCGGTGGGCCACTTATTTGATCTGTCTGGGGTGATTTCGTTTAACCAATTGAAGCAAGAATATGGGATCCCCAAAACCGAGAGAATGGGGTATCTGCAGATACGACACTGGGTCCTCCAACCTGGGATGCGGGAACAGGGTGGTCGCAAATTGACCAAATATGAGAAATGGTTGATCACTAAATTTACAGACAAAGGGATAATATCAGAAATGTACGATATGCTCCGGGGTGGACCGGGCTCGAAGGCAATCCCGAGCCAACGGCGTTGGGGGACAGAGCTGGGCGGTGATCTCTCTGCAAAGGATTGGGAGGGCATTTATTACAGAGCAAAGCATACTGCCCGGAATGTCGCTAGCATCGAGACCGCTATGAAGATAGCGACATATTGGTATCTAACACTGGTGCGCCTCCACAGGGGCAACCCCCAGCGGAGCCCCACCTGCTGGCGGGGCTGCGACAACAAGGGTACTCTACTTCACATACTCTGGGATTGCCCCATGCTGTCCACTTATTGGTCCAAAATTCTGGACGACATAGACGACTTGTTTGACACCGAAATCCCGCGGCTCCCCGTGTAGGTGGTCCTAGGCCTACCTAATCCCGTTACATTTCCCCTGAAGAGCAGGAAAGGGCGACAGATGGGGTTAGCACTGGGGGCAGCTCTACAGAATATTTTGATGCATTCGGGGACGACTACTTCTCCCACTTATGTGGGGTGGCTCCACCGCATATGGCACATTATTGGGATGGAACGCATATCTGCCACACTGAGTGGTTCGGCTGCCTCGTTCCAGAAACTGTGGAGACCATTTTTAGGTCTCGGCCTGCACCAGCGCTTGCGCTGGTCTGGCCGAGAGTTTTAGTAAGCGGGTTTTGGAAGTGCAAACCCACTGGCTTTCGGCTGGCGACCAGCTTGCGTTCACGATAGCGTGCACGCGCGCAGCTGCCATCTGGGTTTCCTATCTCTTCCTCATTTCCTCGTCATGGCTCATTAACTCTCTGGACTCTGATGTTTCAATTGCAGCAGCAGCTCACATTACCAACTGACGGCCCTGGACTACAGTCACATGAAAAACAACAGCGATTAGCATTGAAATGCAAGCTTTTTTTTGTCTAGTTAGAAATATTGCTTCGGTGGGTTGATTTCACCTTATATCGCTATTTGTTTTATATTGGGAGTCACAGCCTAATTACCAGTATTTTTGTCTCACTCTGTTTTTTTTTTTATATTTATTCGCGCAAAGCACAAAGCTATATTTAAGGTTACTTTTTCCGCGTCACTTCTTCACTCTATTTAAACTCCACACCCCCACTCTTATTGTCTCTCTCCTTCTCTCTCTCTCCCCTCTCTAATTCTCTCTCTACTTAATTAACTCTCCCCTCTCTATCTTTTTTAGCCTTTCATTCTCTCTCACCCCTTTATCTGTTTCTCTTTCAAACTCCTTCATTCACTCTCTCTCCCCTTCTTTTCTCTCTCTCTATCCCGCTCCACTCTTTATTCTATGTACACCCTTTCTCTCTCTTTCTCTCTCACCACCCTCTCTAATTGGGCATTATATCTTCACTCTATCTCTCACTTGGCAACACCACAGCATCACTCAGCATCACCACAGCATCACTCAGCGCAACCACAGCATCAATCAGAGCCAGCACAGCATCAATCAGAGCCAGCACAGCATCAATCAGAGCCAGCACAGCATCAATCAGCACCAACACATCTCTCAACGCCATCACAGCATCACTCAATGCCATCACAGCATCACTCAGTGCAACCACAGCATCACTCAGTGCAACCACAGCATTACTCAGCACCACCACAGCATTACTCAGCACCACAACAGCATCACTCAGCGCCACCACAGCATTACTCAGCAGCACCACAACATCACTCCGCGCCACCACAGCATCACTCAGCACCACCATAGCTTCACTCAGCGACACCACATCATCACTCAGGGCCAACACTGCATCACTCAGCACCACCACAGCATCGCTCAGCACCACCACAGCATCGCTCAGCGCCACCACAGCATCGCTCAGCGCCACCACAGCATCGCTCAGCTCCAACACTGCATCGCTCAGCACCACCACAGCATCGCTCAGCACCACCACAGCATCGCTCAGCACCACCACAGCATCGCTCAGCACCTCCACAGCATCGCTCAGCGCCACCACAGCATCGCTCAGCGCCACCACAGCATCGCTCAGCACCATCACAGCATCGCTCACCGCCACCACAGCATCACTCAGCGCCACCACAGCATCACTCAGCGCCACCACAGCATCACTCAGCGCCACCACAGCATCACTCAGGGCCACCAGAGCATCACTCAGCACCGCCACAGCATCACTCAGCGCCGCCACAGCATCACTCAGCGCCGCCACAGCATCACTCAGCATCGCCACAGCATCGCTCAGCACAACAACAGCATCGCTCAGCACCACCACAGCATCGCTCAGCACCACCACAGCATCATTCAGCAACACCACAGCATCATTCAACACCACCACAGCATCATTCAACACCACCACAGCATCATTCAACACCACCACAGCATCGCTCAGCACCACCACAGCATCGCTCAGCACCACCACAGCATCACTCGGGGCCACCACAGCATCACTCGGGGCCACCACAGCATCACTCTGGGCCACCACAGCATCACTCAGCACCACCACAGCATCACTCAGCGCCAAGACAATATCACTCAGCACCACCACAGCATCACTCAGCACCACAGCAGTATCACTCAGCAAGACCTGAGTATCATTCAGCATCACCTCAGCATCGTCTCCGCAACAGTCACCACCACCACCACTACCACCTCAGCATCACTCAGCACCACCTCAGCCTGCTCTCGGAATCTGGCATCTGTTGATTCTCCCCTAGCGTCTGGCCGCTGCTAGTGTTATAATACAGGTAGTAGTTCCCAACCTTCACCCTCCGATTGTTTATGCCCCCTCAAAAAAAAAAGCTTTAACAAACAACCATTGCAATAGGCAGAAACAAGTTGCCAGCATTGCAAGAACAAAAGAAAACTGAGGAAATTTTTTATTGTAAATACTTTTTTTAATATGGTCGTTCAGTTTTACATAATGCCTTCTTGGTCATATATAAAGTAACAAAAATACTTCTGACACTTTTTTATTATAACTTTTCAGCATGCTGCACAGCAGCCACACTTCTCTACATCACAGCTTGAAGACATTGGCAAAGTCAATAGCTCTGGCTAAACACTTATAAGGCCCCAAAGGCGAGACCTATTGGCTATGCCAATGCTTGTTGAAATTGCTTTTAGCAGAATTCAATGAAATCACGCAGCCCAAGTACCTGAGGGTGTTGCGCCTCTCCGACCTAGGGACGGAACTGACACCTGCTTCCACTGGATGAAGGCGATTATTAGAGTGGGGAGATAAGAAGGGGTCGATCAGGGGTTGAGGGATATCGGACGGGGTCAAGGGGGGGGTTGTTTCAGGTTTTTGTTTTACATACACAATGCTTTCCATTGCAATGCACGGTTTTTCTTGCCCCAACAGGGATACGGCTGTACGAGTTTCTTTGTAAGCACTATACTTCTTTTACATTGCTGAAACGGCTGTACGACAGAGTCTATTGCATACTACTGCTATGGTTGATGGTATGTTTTCTGTTTTTGAAAATGCTAATAAAAACATTTAAACATAAAATCAGAAATCCCCGTAAAGGGACTACGCCTCAAGGGTCAAAGTACTTGTTGCCAATGAAAGTTTTTAAGGTATTTAAAAATGCTGTCAGAACGGAAGACCACAGAGTGTGGAATCTAAACAGAGTTGCAAAACTCCCTGAACATCTTTCTGATGTTTGTAAAGACGGTGGCATGAGAAACTGTGAAAAGCCTGTAGCGATAAAGTGTGATGGTAAGGTAAGTAGCACTAGACAACGTGTCAAACCAAGGTATTTACAGGACTACTTTTTGAAATAAGTGTTGTATTAGACAATAATTAACTGTGCATGCTTGCATTATTTGCTTTAGTTGTATCTTTATGTTTTTTTTAATCCTAATGGTTCTATTGCTATTGGGAGGGAGATGTGTGGTATCCTGTACATATTAGTTTAAGCCATTGTAAGGTTCTTGGGTAGAGTGCTTTGTACTCACCATTCTCTGTAACAGAATCTTAGGTGTTCAGGCTCCATGTCCAGAATGTTGACATTCAAGACAAGGCAGTTGAGTGGACCGGAGCTGTGTAAGCAGGCTGAGGTGTAAAGGACCTTCTTAATAAAACATACCTGAAGTTACCTATTCACTGTTGGAGTAATATAAACAATAGCCCTGTCAGACTTGCTTAACAACAGCTGATATATGAGGGAGGTTTTGCATGACTAACCAAACTAAGCCTTCTACCTCCCTCTTCTCAAAATTTACAAAATGACCCCTCCCAACTAACCCCAACAGACATTAAAACTACCTAAACACTTAATAGACAAAGACTAGCAGTCACTCTACAAAAAACACAAAGACAATTCAGATAAAAAGAAAAGATAGTAAACTAAATTACTTGACAAAATGAACACAATCACAGCCACAACCGTAACTGGGAGCACTATACCACTGGTGAGGGTACAGGTGCATGAGCCTGGGAGTCTAAGTCCATTCTTAGACATTCTAAGTACAGTAAAGCCATAAAGAGTATATGGTCTGGGAGTCTGTCATTACAAACTCCACAGCACCATAATGGCTTTACTGAAATCTGAGAAGTTTGGTATCAAACTTCTCAGCACATTGAACCCACACTGATGCCAGTGTGGGATTTAATGCCGAATGCACTCAGGAGGGCATCTTAGAGATGCCCCCTGAAAAACGACCTAACTCTAGTGTCCAGGCTGCTCGCCAGCTGCCACCCTCAGACATGTTTCTGGACCCCTGGGTTGTGAGCCTCCCGCTCTCGGGGTTCTGAAACAAAGCACATCCTGGGTATAGGTGCCAAGCCTCCTCCCCCAGGATGGGCATGGTCCACGAAGGGGAAGCTTCAAAGGCTTGCCCCCTTTGTGAGCTGACCCAGCCATTTGCTTCTCCCAGCAACTGGCCCCTCCTGGTTCTAACGCCCACTTTGGGACAGAGAATCGGTGGGAAAACCAGGAGAGGTGTGCCAACCTTTGCCAACCCCACCCCTCAGGTGGGGGAGGCAAGGCACAACTCTCAGTCCCCTCATCTTGAAGATGGGGGAACCCAGCCAACCAGAGTGAGGTGTATGCCCCCTCTCACTGGAGGGTGGCATAACAAGGTGTGTATCCACCCCAAGAAAGGGATCCATTGGTCCCGACCTGTACCTAACTGAAACACCCCATAATTTAGTATTTAGGGGCAACCCCGTACCTTGCCTCCTCAGACAAGCAAGAAGAAGAAGGACCGAAGAGCCGTGCTGAAGGAAGACGTGGAGTACACCAACTGCCTTGGCCCCAGCCCTACTGTGTCAAGACCTCGACCTGCTCCAGTGGAATCCCGGCATGTCCTGCAGCCAGCAGCTCACCAGAAACCCAGGGACCTGCCCTGACTTCCCTACAAAGACTTTGTCTCCCGTGAGCATCGGACTTGATCAAGAACCAGACTCTGGCTCCTGTCGAATCCGCGAGTCTGCACCACTCTGCACCCAATGCCCACGGTTTGAGTGGCCCAACACCATGAGGAGGTCTCCCCGGTGATCCTGACCTGGGATCTGGTGATCCCTGACCTACCTCAAGCCTCCCGACTACGCCTGCAGCCTCTATCTGGAGGGTCCCCCCGATCGCGACCTGAGCTGGTAAGGAAAACCCGATGCCTAAGGACACCCCTGCACCCGACGGCCTTGGGTGGTCCAACCGATGGTGTCCAGGCATCCCCCTGTATCCCAACTTAACTCTCCAACCAGTGGTCGCCTTCAGAAATTCTTCGTGCCCGAGCCTACAGTGTTTGTTCTGACCGGAGCTGCCCCACTGAAGCCAACAGGGCACCCGACGTCGATCCTGCACCCTGCTGCCCCTGTGGGTGCACCTTGTGTGCCAACTTGGATCCCCCTTTGCCCTGAGCTTAACCCCAGGAGTTTTGCTCCCTCAACCTTGTAGCCTGCCCGAGAACAGCCACCAAACGATGGCCCCCTAGCCCCATTGGTTAACATTGGGCCTCAGCACTCTACACCCAGCCGCCCTAGTGCCGCTGAGGGTGCTTTTTGAGTGCATGTTTTACCCTGGGGGAGCCTTTGTTCTAACCCCAGAAACTCAACCCTCAAGACCGTTTACTTACCTGCAAACCGATAACTTAATTTTGAAGTGTTGAGGGTTTTTGTATAGAAACATAAACTGTGTTTTGATAAAAACTCTTTTACTTACCTTTTATTTAGGAAATGTCCCAGTGTGATATCTAGGCATATCACAATGAGTAGAAAAAGTAATCTAAAAAGTACTCTAAAAAGTAATCTAAAAAGTAATCAAAAGTAATTTCAACTGTAATTGAATCTTTGCACAAACCTGTAATAAAAGTCCTTTTTATCCAGCTTGCTTGTTGATCAATCTGTCTGGAAAAGTACAATTCTATTTACCTGTACCAAGTCCTGTTTGATTCTAGAAATAAAATACTACAAAGAAACATTATTGATAGAAACAATTGGTCTGAGTTCAGTTTTTGAGTGTGTGAAATCATTTCTTGCCCGAGTGTGTACAATAAATGCTTAACACTACCCTCTGATAAAGCCTTACTGCTCGCCCACACTACCACAAATCGAGAGTAAGGTATTATCTACTTTTACCTCCGTAAGCCTTTGGGGATCCACTGGACTCTGTGCACACTATAACTTACTTTGGTATAGTATATACAGAGTCCGCTTTCTACATGCAGTCAAGGGATTTTACTCTCTTTCACTTCACGTTTTGAATGAGCAAAGAAGCCAGATGTTTAGGATCTTCTGGCGGGAAGAAAGGCAAGCGCTCAGAACCTCCCGAATCTGTTTGATTTGGTAGGTTTGGCATGTAGGATCCCTGCCATATCGGTAGGTGCCCTCAGTGACTGCTTAGTGTTTCTTACTGAAAATAAAACATGCAATTCAGGCATTTATTTAATACAAGTTTGACAACAATGTCGTGCACGTTTAGGGGTTAAATTAATGCGGAAATGCACAATCTCATTCTTGAAGCTGCCTATCATCAAAGTTATTTTGCTATGCAAAACCATAGTAACGTGTAATCTGTGCAGCAATGAACAGTGCTTTTCTTATGTCAGTTTTGTTATACTGTAGGAATAACATGAATCTGACCTTTGCACTGTAGTAATAAATGTGTTTATTAGTATAGTTGCTCCACATGATGTGTTATTGGGCCGCATTTATTTTCACTGGTGTTGTGTTGTACTTAACTCAGACTCATATCATTACATTTTTACACTGGCTCAAGGTTTGGAATGTGATGACATGCCTGGGAAATGAGACAGGGGCTCGGCGGAGAGAGGTCTACAGCTGTCTGTCATCTGTACAAATACATTCATTATGAAGAAGCCTATGTATGAGGAATTCTTACAATTTGGCAATAAGGAGACTCCAGCTGAATCATACTGCACCACCTAGATCTTCTACCTGCTCCTCTTCGCATCTTATCGGACTGTACGTGGGAGCAGTTTTCTGCTTCCCACCTACTCGCTGCATTCAGTAATGGCAGGTCTTTATTACAGTCCCCCTGAATGTCACCTGAATTTCAAAAGTATAATGCATGGGAGCGCTGATCTCCTCCACTGTTGCTGTGGCTTGTTTGCTTACCCCAGAATTCCTTCAAGGAGGCAACACATAGGTCACGCAGTATGACCCTGACGTGCCACCATTTTGCAATCTTTAGTGTAACCAGTTGCAATTACCTGTTATTTTCTCCCGACATCGTCATGTGGTCCCAGGAACTTGACTATGTCTGGTGAGTTCTGCTCTCTTTCAGACACAGAGGGCCTCGTAAGCTGACCCTTCCTGCACAAAAACCAATCATTAAAGGCATTTTCCTCTTTCTATGCGTGCTGCAGAATGCATGGTCTGTTAAAAAATGACCAATAATTACAATGAAATGTATATTTTAATAATTCACACAGTGCAATGTTTAATAAACGTGATGGTCATAAGAAATGTAATAAAGTTACATTTTTTAAAAGCACCTTGTCGGAGTCTTTTTTTTAAAACATTTATCAAGCTGCAAAGTGTAGCCATAGAACCCACCACAAGGGATAACTGCACCCCCAGCTGGAGCTCTATGCTCTTCAGCTAGAATGCTTGGAGAAAAAAAAACATATGGTAAGCTATTGTGGGGTCATGGATCTAATGACGCAGGAGACTTACTTTTTTTGATGTTACTGTGGGGCTGCTGAACTTCCTGCAGCCCCCCACAACATTAAAAGAAATGCTTTGCGGTGTGTCTGCTCCTTCTAGGGACATCACCAAGCTAAAAAAAAACGTTTAATGAGCCCTCGCAGGGCAATAAGGGGCACTCCTCCAAGGAGCAGTGAATAATAAATGAGCTGCTCCTGCTCATCATTTATAAATTTTTAAAATATTTTGGGTGTCCCGGTGCCCACATTTTTATTTTTTGTTGGGGGCAGCCGGGCCCCAGCAGCCCACTTGCAAGTGGCCCCATTCAACAGGCAATGCAGGAATCGGCAACACTTAAAAAGAAAAAAGATAATTTATAGGGTGCCCAGTGCCCACCCTGGGAACCCCACATCATTTGTAACATTGGGAGGTGCCTGCATCCCTCCTGGGTTTAGGAGAAGCCAACATTGGTCCTACCCCGCGGGAGCAGTTTTGTTTTGCTGCCGCCGGTAGGTAGGAGCAATCCTAATATTTTCCATGCCCGTGAGAGAATGGGCAGGGAGAAACTTTTGTGCTTCCACACAGTGGGTGGACATAAATCCCGGTTCGTAAACCACAATGTCCTGGGGGATGGCTCGCTAGGACACTGCAATGGAGCAGAGCTTGGGAGATGAGGTCATTGTGGCAATGGAATGGCTCAGGGAGGGGGGGCCCTGTGCCTCAATCTCTTATAATTACTTATCGACCCCAGGGGATTGGGCTCCCTGGGGCCTCAAGCAGGTCCTGGGAAGAGGGCATGTGCCCCCTTTGATTGAAGTACCAGGCCTGAGGGATAGGGTACCCGTGGCCTTTAGCAGGGTCAGGGTGGAACCTCCTTCCCTTGTAAACAAATTATCAGCCCTGGAGATCAAGTCCCCCGGCCTCAAGCATGCCCCCCTCCCCTATGTAAATGAGTATGCAGTTCTCCCTGGGCCCTGACCCACCCAGGTGGGTTTTTAAAAAGTACAGGATCTAATGCTTTTTTATTTTTAAATTTTACTGTGGATACCACAGATTCTCCACAAAATAGTTATAAAATAAAATGTTTTGGCCCCAGGGGGTCATCCACCAGGCCTAAGGGTCATATTATGCCTACCCTTTTAACAGGACAAGGGACTGAGTCCCGACTAATAAGATGGCTGCTACCACATCACCGTTGATGTGGTTGGTGGCAGCCAATCAGATCTCGTCTTGAGATCTGCCGGCTCCATGAATCCTCAGCGTTGTGAAATATACAATGTTTTTAAGTCTTAATTTCACGAAAACTACTAAACAGATTCATCACAAAGGGCACTTTCTGGACCAAGATCTAGCTTTCTGCAAAATTTTCTGTAAATCGGTCAGCCATTTGAGCTGATTTGCTCAAGCGCTCCGTCCATCATCCCCTTTGGTATCGCTTTGTTCGCCCTAAGTTGGCAGGGTATGCCCAGACGTGGGTCCCTTGCTCACTTTACCACTGGATTCAAGCTAGCCTGGCTGATGACGGCTGAATAGCCAGAAACCGGTCCCAGGATGCTGGTTTCCGGTCCAGGGAAGACATGGCTTGGCAGTTCGGGCTGGACTGTTCCCATGAGGCACAGGGTCAGACTGATTTGCATATGGCCATGTCTGAACTGGGGTGGTGGAGTGAGCTAAAGAATGAGGATGGATTAAACCCAGATCACTTGACTGGGGGTGAGTGTTTGATTTGCTCAAGCGCTCCGTCCATCATCCCCTTTGGTGTAGCCGTACCTAATTTTCCTATGGAAAAATACTAGGGGAAAACACGTTTTTGGGCCTCCCACTCTTTTCTCAGCCCAAGCTTGACAGATAAACCAGAAGCTTTCCACGAAGAGGTGGAAGAACATTTTCCTGAAAAGTTTTGTAAAGATTCACTAAACAGCACCAAAGTTATTAGGAAAACAACCGCCGTACCTATGGAAACATACCAACTACCCAGTCTGGGTAATTAAATATATATCAGTCATATACATCTATATCTCAATCCCCAGCAGCTCATTGCTCAGATAAAGGCCCCAACTTACATGACCACCAATAGCACATTCTGGGGACAAAAACAATTGGGTAAGATGTAGTCAATGACGTATTGAACATACACATTACAGTAATGGCAGTAGCGCAATGATGTATGTTCTTTTATGTAAACGTTGATATTTGTAGAGTGCAAAACTAGCTAAAGAGCAATAGTGCACTGAACAGTAGGCATGGAACAAAGGAAGATACAAATATTGGGGGAAGGTGGTTGATTTAGCAAAGTGCTGCCTGAAGGTGGTTCTTCAGCTTTTTTTCTAAATTGTAGGAGATTTGATGCTAATTTGATTTCAATAGAAATGTCATTGTACACCATGGGAGCATGAACAGAGGCACGTGTTCTGGTTCTCTTTGGTCTCCATTCTGCTGTTGTCCTATAAGATGTGGCTAGTTTGTTTACCACGTAAGCAGGGGCCTTGTTGCCGATGTCAGAAGTGATGCAGCTCGTTTTGAAGAAAATCTGTGTTGGCAGCCAGTGTTGGTATTTTCAAATGAGGGTGAAGAAGTTGAATTTCTTCGAGCTCTGGAAGAGATGTCACTGTATTTAGGATACCTTTCAGGGGTACTATTGTCTTTGAGCCCTTCATGAGGCGTGCCATTGCACACAGGATACCTTTCACATGTGCTAGCATGGCACCAGGGAGACTGCTGAACAGAGTATTGCCTCAGTCCAGATGGGAGAGGACCAAGTCTTGTATAGTTGTTATGAAGTCATCTTCCAGGAGAAACAGCGTCTAAATAAAAAAATAACCATTATCGTACTTTGTCTTGCAAGATGTATTGTTTACAACTAAGTTACTCCCAGCTTAGTAACATTTAATTGGGAACCCTTTACAAAATATCCTCAGGGCACAACATTTGCTGCACCTTTGCTCCATAAGAAATCAATTAGCCTCAATTTTGGTTTTGCAGCTTGAAGAGTATTGTACAGGGTCCAGAAAAGAGGACAGGTAGTCTAAGTGAACTGTATCTTCAGGTTTATTGGAGGACCGGAAACCTGTGTCTGTACAGCCAGACACCAACAGCCCCCACACAGTCCCAACTGCCCTGGAACCTACCTAGGTCACAGACACTACATTCCACAGCAGACAAGATACAGCAAGGAAAGACTATAAACTATGAACACAGTATAACATCCCCCTTCCTATAACAAACAGTACACCCCCTGCATTGCCTCACCACGGAAACCACACGAAACATTAAGACCCACCACACGAGACATCACACACCACCCAAACAGGAAAACACCCCAACACCAAAGTAACAGGCTTACCCACAAAGTAATCAAGCCATCTGGGAGGTCTGGCACACCTCACCACGCCTTGCTCTTCTGCATTGCCCTCCGCCAAGGTCCCGTGGAACAGCTCCTAGTCAACAGTCTCACTGCAATTCGCCAGTTGCTTGGGACTCTTAGTCATTCAAACCTGACAAACTGAAACCCGACTCCACACCGGCCTGCCATGACGAATCCACATTTCCTCCCCTTTGAAATAACGCAACCCTTCTCATATTCCAGGTTTGCTCGTTGCCCAACCTTATCCAATTGCGACTCACAACCTTCACCTTGTAGGCACCTCGAAATTTAGACAAACCAGACCTCACACCACCTGGCTTAACTTTGACCCAATTCCCCACACCAATCACACGGCTCAACAGAGATCAACCCTGCTTCTACTGTTGGCTTGTCACTCCCCTTCCACAACCAGGAGGGAAACAATTTTGTGCCTGGTTTCCTGCCCCTCAGAGGGAGACTTCCCTGTAGCTGCATTGGGAGTAGTGCGGTATGCCCAAAATATGTCTTTTATCGCACCCTGCACACTAAGTCTCGCTTTACCAGCCAATTCCATGGTTCCCTTCACCAATATGTTAATCTTTGCCACTTGACCATTGCCCTGTGAGTTATACAAAGTACAAACATGTTGCATTTCAACACGTGCCAAAAATGTTCTCTTCTCACCCGAGGTGAGTTGCGTGCCATTGTCGGTGACCAGTTTCACCGGCACTTCCCTCCTAAAAATGTCTTCCAATAACGCAATGGTAGACTTGGTACTCACATTTCTCAAAATAACACCTCAAACCACCTTGACTTTGCATCCATCACAACGGCAGCAAACCGCTCATGCTCTGGCAAAAACGTGAACGGACCAACAAAGTCTAAACTGACTTTCTCCACACCAAATCTGCATCAGACATGTGCATATGGGTGCCTTGTACACCCACTCCAACTTTCAACCTCTTCTCAGAATTCTTGCATTCTACATACTTCTCAACCCACCACTTGACATCCAAATCCATCTTGGGCCACCAGAAATGATCTTTCAACCTTTTTAGCATGAACGTTTGTCCCATATGGCCTTCATGTGCCCATCATACCAATTTGCTCCTTGCCGCTACAGGATGTACAAACCTTTCACCCTCCTGACAAGGAGTTGGCCCTTATTTACAGAAAGTTCCTCCCCTACTTTTGAATAAGGTCTGACAGCATAGGAATACGTGCTTTCTCTTCTAACACCCCCTTTAATCTTTGTTACTGCTTCAAGCTCTTCGTCCTTGTCCATGGATTCCATCCATTCCTCCTTAGACACTGCACTATGCAAGTCTGCTAACATCTTCCACACTAGCTACTACTTCTTCTATGACAAGATCACCCTCACAAATTTTGTCAGGTAGCCTGGACAGTCAGCAACTTTATTCTTCCAACCCGGCAGGTATTCCATAGTGAAGTCCCCCTCCTGTAACTTCACTGCCAACCTGGCTAAGTTCCTAATACCATTAGGTGCTAACACTAAGTAATCGGTCCGGAGGATTACTTTTGAACCCAAATAAATGTGCGAAAATGGCTGGTAGCCCAATGCAGCCAAGGCCTCCCGCTCAATGACAGAGTAGTTCCTTTCCATATCAGTCAAAGAACAAGACGCAAAAGCTACAGTCCTTTCCACCCTACCATGGAACTGTGATAGTACAGCATCCAATTCAACTGCACTGGCATTTACAGTGAGTACTGTTTTAAGATTGGAATGGTACCAATATCTCAGCATTCGAAATCTCATACTTTATTAAATCAAAACCTCTGTGCTGTAAACTCCCCCACTCACATGGTCTTCCCTTTCTGAGCAACTCAATGCTTCAGACTTACTTGCAAAATCTCACAAACGTAGCATAGTATTTTACCATGCCCATAAATGAACGCAACATCTTTGTCACTAGGAATTTCTGCATGGACAATGGCACGGACTAGGTTCATTTTTGGTCTCACCTTCACTTGAAATAAGATACCCTAGATACTCGACCTCGCTTACCAAAAACCTGCACTTCTCTTTCCGCAACGTAAGACCAGCATCAAGTAATTTGCAAAGTATTTAACGCAAATTGTCATTGTGTACCTACAAAAACTAAAATGTCACCTTGAATAAGTGACGTTTTTGACCCTAGACAACACTTTATAGATGAGCCTTTGAAACACGCTTGCTGCAGACAACACAAAGGGTAATCTGTTAAACTGGAACACCTCATCGGCAGTAACAAAAGCAGTTGGGTGTTTCGAATCTGGATGCAACATTACCTGGCGATAGGCACTCAAGATCTAATTTGCAAAAATATTTCTCCCCAGCTAGTAGGACCAACTCCGTGATGTTAGGCAGTGGAAATCGATCCATAACCACATTCTGATTTAAGCTGCGGAGGTCAACACAAAATCTCAAAGATCCATCAGCTTTTTTCGTGATAACGACCGGAGATAACCATTGCGTGAAGCTACCAGTTCAATGACCATTTAATCCATTATTTTTTTTACCTCCTCCGTCATGGAGACTGGTACTTTTCTAGCATTATGCCTCACTGGCACGGCAATTTTCTTTAAAATTATTTTGTGGGTATATCTCTGGCTAACCCATACTTGTTAAAAACGGGTGCAAACTAACAATAAGTCACTCGCATCACCTTTATCCACCACCATGACCTGCCCCAACACTCTTGGATTCACTACTATGTGTAAGTCATATTGATGAGCCCAGCCCAACATAGGCAGGCTCTCACTCCATAAAGTTTCCCTTTCGTGTGTCGCTGCAGAGTTTCAATATTTGCATTTAAAAACCCCATCACACCAATGTTAGCTCCTTGATAACCTTTCAATATCACATCTGTGGTATTCAACAGTCTGTCCGGCCACACTTCATCAAAGAGCTCCTCAGGGATGAGGTATACAAGGAGCCAGAGTCCACCACCAAAGTCACAGCTTTATCATCCACCACGAAGTCAACTTTGGAACGAGAACGTCTTTTGGAACCTTCAGGTTCTACGGATTCAATTTCTCAATGTGCTCAGAGACCACCATGAGAAACCCATGCTCCATGACCTCTGCTGAGTCTTCGAGCGAACTTCTATTTTTGTTGAAGGGCGCGGATGAAATAGTTGCGTTTTTCACAAGACCTACCAACTCCGACTCACTATCCACCTCAGACACATCTGTGTTGCCTGTTGCTTAATTTTTGCATCTCCTTCAAGCACTTCTCCGATTCCTCAACTACTTTTGCTATCTTTATGGCATCCTTTAGTGTTGGATCAGAGGCTGCCCACAGACACTCCTGCATTTTCTTGCTGTTGCACTGATCAATTGGTCTCTAATAAGTTCCTTTGTTATGGGGCCAAACTTGCATTTCATAACCAATTCCCTCAATCTTTCCACAAACTCATCAATGGATTCAATAGGCCTCTGCGGTCGAGTGTAAAACTTGTGCCGTTTCATAACTATATTTAGCGCCTTTGCAAAATGTCTCTGCAGATGCAATTTTGCTTCTTTATACACACCTTCCATCACATCGCCATTGTCCTCATACACTTGCAGCAAATATTTTTTAAAAGATTGTTGATCTTCAGTGCCCCTACATCCTGTTAACGTTGGTTTACTCTATGATGACGGCAGGAAAGGAAGAAAGAAGCTTGCATCGGTTTTTAATGTGCTCAAGTGAGTAACTAACTTATCAGGTCAGCATTGAGCCTCACACAGCGTACATTTGAATGCCTGCAAGTCTCAGAATTACTGCAGTGAGTTTGAATGTCGGGACCCACACGCCCCAGCAGTAACCAGCGTAAGTGTGTCAACACAGGCAGTCGGTCGCTCTCCGTGCAGGAGATTCTTCCTAGAAGCAAAGTGCTTCCCAACACTTCAGTCGCTACGGAGCCAACCCATCCCCATTCATTTCCGTTACCAATACTGTTCCTGTTGTGCAGCATGTCTCCAGTGCAGGGGATTCTTTTCAGTGCTGGTGGAAGGGGCCCAAATTTGTTTATACATTTTCAAGGGCGGGCTCTCCCTCCCGCTGCCCCATCTCTCCTCCCTTTACTGCCTGCTAATACTTGCTGCCTTTCTATACTTCCTTGCGCGGTGCACTCGCCCACCTCCCTCTCAGGGTGCCCCTCCCGCTCATCTGTACTGCTCACTTATACTCGGAAATTGGAAGATGTGCACAGCTGGTCTTTCCTTGCTCACGCAACTCAGTCCGGTGCACAACCTCAGAGCCCCGGCATCAGCTGGTGGGTGGTTATTGCCTCTATGAACACCTGCCTTACTTTAAGGTTAATAAGAGCAACCAGGTCCCCCCCCCCCATACATTCCTCCTGCCTCACAGGATTGAATTCAGGTCTTTGAGCAGTCTTTCACATGCCATTTTGAGGTTTCCGCCCCTCAATCTCACTCCTCGGGGTGTCTTCTGTGACTCTTTATGCATGTGTCGCCTGCTTTCTCTTTCTGCTCCTGCCTAGAGTTCATTCAGCACTTTGTACACAGAGTGCCTATCCCTACATCTATTCTGCGCAGTTCACCCAGATCTATCCACCAGTGCCCTCTTCTCAGTGTAGTCTGCTTTCGCCGGCTCCCAAGGGATGTCTAGGACCCCAGGTGCATTGTGGCTGTACTGTGTATCGCTGCACCGTTAGTCACCACCCGGTTGCTCTGATCAGACTGTGGTGATGGCCCTCCGCAGAGCCAGGTGTACAGAATATGCCACGTTGCCTCGCATACTGTATTGTAATAACACATGCCATTACAACGCAACTCGGAACAACTTGCAGGGGGGGGAGGGAGTGCGCTGCATGTTGGAATAGTATCATTTACTATTCCAACTCCAGTCGGCAACAGTAGGGAAGTTGTTAGATTTTAAATCCAACACCTTCTGACCCCTAAAGCAAGTCGTTTCGACTTGCAGAGTAATGGCATGCGCTGTAACAAAGCGGTCGTTGTAACAACCGCGTTGTAATGGCATGCGGTGTTCCGGATTTGTGGTAAACTATGTTTACCGGTGTATGCTTTCTACCTGGTGAGGATAATGTGCTGCATGACTAAACACTTATAAGGCCCCAAAGGCATGACCAACTGACTATGCCAATGTTTGTTTTGGGGCAGCTTTATATGGACTCCAGGCCATACACTTGCCTCAAGTTAAACAGTTTGTGTATGGTAATGGGCCCCCAGGAGCCTTAGAAGCGCCTTCTCCTCCTTGCTGGATTTTAAGCCAGCTCCCCTGGAGGTACTGCTTCTGGCACAAGAAAAGATGCCGACTTGTTGCCTCAGGCAAAAGTGAGCCCTTGTAGGTCGTCTGATATTTGGGAATAAATGTAACCCTTCCCTGACCTCTATCTGTAACACCACCCCCTCTTTAAGAGATGGGGTAACTGTTGGCTAAAGCCATGGAAGCATTGCATTCTTTTTTTTATACTGATCTACCTCTGGACCAGAGGAAAGTACTTCAGGTTTAAACCCTGAAATGTGTAGCCACACGTCAAATGCACATAGATACCAATGCCACGGTTAGGCATATGGCTAACAGACTTCAGTCAGAAGTTGGAGATATTCTCCCCCCTACTCTAGGACTGCCTTAGCTTTCTTTTGTTTCTCATCAGGAAGGGGCAATATAAAGTCTTCCCATTGGTGTCCAGATCTTTAAAGAGCATTTAAATTGGCAATACACCATTGTACAGCAGCTGCACTCTTTCAGCCACTGCTACCTTTGTCGGAGGATGGACCCAACGACACCAGGGACATGGCTATTTTCATTTGAGTAGACAGTCTGATTCTACGTGCGATTGAATATAATTAGAACACTGAGTAAATGCCCAATACTACCTTTCTGTCCTAGTGGTCACTGCCTCGAGCAGTAGCAGCATTCCCCACCCCAGCGCCTTGAGACCCTCACGGGTGAGTAGCGCGCTTTACAAATGATATGATTGATTTATTGCCTTGGCAAATGCAGATTTCTGAAGAATCTTACATTGTAAAATGCTATGCCGCACAGATAGAAATTGATTTTTCCTAGACTAGGCTCAAGATTACAACTAACTGCATTTACCTACTTAACAGTTTCCAAAAAACAAACAAAAAAAAAAAAAATACAAAACATTAGCAGTGAACATGGCTGCCCAGAGGCAGCTAAGCTTTACAGACATCTAGGCATAAAACATTAACCATGCTGCAGCCGACTGGGCATGCACGGCTTACACGCAACCCACCCCAAGTGTCTGAAAAACAAAATCCAACTAGTGGCTCACCATGAAGACACACTGAGCACAACTACCTACATTTCATGAACTTACAGGACTAGGATGGATAAACCCCATTCTTGCGCAAATTTAAGCGGACCCAAGGACTGATATTTTTTAACAAGCACTGCGTATAGCAACAAGACGGAAAACTGGATCAGGTGACAACAATTCTAGGTAGTATGCAATAGCATTGATGCTCTCCAGAGGGCAAGCCACCTACCATGCTGCTATCCCCATCCCCCAAATATGCATCTTCACTGTGAATGCAGATTAGTGATATAAATGCACAGAACCAATTTCCTTAAGGGTTGGTTACAGAGGTCGGATCACAAGCTTTTACAACACAATAGGATACAGTGAGCGAAACATTAAGCATTCATAAAACGAAATTTACGTAGTCAGTTGTCCAAAAATTCTGGCGAGGGCCCTGGCCTCAGTTGGGCATCCCTAGCTTAAAATCTGGGTATTCTGTTGTCAGGCCTCAGGTAGAAGCTCTGTATCAATTATGTGTCATTTGAAGATTGTTGGGTTTATTAATTTCAGGAGTGAGAATGAAGGCCTGATTGTCATTCTAAAGGAAGGCAGGACCTCTGGTTAGAATTGTGCTACCTGGTGCATCAGAGGGCTGGAGCAGGTCCTACATTCTAGGAAGCTTTTACTCCCGAAAGAGAGCATATTCATACATTGATGACACCAACAAATACCAACTGAAACAAATAGATGTGCCTCTATACCAAAGCACGATATGTATGAAATCTGCTCCAAAACCAGATGTGAATGCTTTTCATTTAGGCGTGCTGCAAGAGCCATCTTGTCTGTTGCCTTTCCTGCGTAACTGAAAGCCTTTTGCAGATGTGCTCAGTTCTCCTTCCCTCAAGTGAAATGCATTTTTACTCAATATGGTTTTATGTATTTTAGATCAAATATTGTTTTAGTTTTCAATATGAAAGCCTTAGACGATGCCAACAACCACATCACAATAGTAACAGCAGACTCCTAATCAAGCATGTGCCCAACTGTTTAACCAACTTGAAACACGATCAATTCTATTAAATCGAAATGCGAAGCTGGCAGTTCAAATATTATAGCAAAGGCACAAAGTGGCGCCAAACCAACCCCTAACCTTGACAGTTAAAGTAAAAAATTGGAATTACATTTAAAGTCCATTTTTGCTTAGAGAAATAACACTTTCTTGAAAGGAGTAATCTATTCGACAGGTTATCAGCAAGTTTTACATGCTATTTTGTAGTACAGCAACTAGTTACTTGCAGTAAAAAAAGTAAACTTCCACAGATTGACAAAATGTACTCCGCCAAGTTTCATGTGGCATATTTTATTTTAACAAAATATTTATGAGGAACTGGATGCTGCAACTGCTGCCCTCTTCGGTTTTGGTGTTGTGCCCTCACGGAATCCATTCCTGTAATCAAAGACAAAGTATCATTAGTGGTTGTTGAAACTCCAGGAAACTATATAGTCTCAAAGACTGTTCTTATTTACCAATACATTTTAAGAAACCACCCATAAAGAAAAATTGCACATGCAAACTGCTTATCTCAGACAATAATTGAAATCACTTGATTTCATATGTTCAGACATTTATTTGAAACATCACTGATAAGCTGTGCAAGTAGTCTACCATTACAGAAATCAAAAAGAGCCAACTTAAGCTCTAAAAACTTCAGAAAACTAACTTGCCGGTGGGTTACACTCCTTCCAACAAGCAATTAACTGCTTTTTTACCCCAAAGTCCAGGCAACAGAATCAAGATAAACAGAAAATTGACAGCATTTTCTGAAAGCAAGGACACAATGGTTTTTGATCTCTTGTGCAGAGGGACTATATAATACCTCCTGCCAGCAGCCCTGGTAAAAGGCAGGTCACTGAGCTTAATTGGAGCTGCAGTTTAAACTAGGCACAGAAACTGGAATTTCATTCTTTGTGTCAGTTATTCTAAACCAGTGAAAAGCAGAAGGAAATATGGCAATAACTAACACACTAATGGTCATTACAGAAAAAATAGGATCTTTCCACCTTTTGCTACATATTTCGTGCCTCAGGACTCTTTAAAGAGAACTTCGATTAGACCAACAGTTATTCTGCATCAAACTGCTGATTTTTTTTGATGTGCTAAATTTCAAATTAAAGTTCACCTTTATACCTCCGGCCTGGAACCACCCTTCTTTCATAGCAAAGAGAGCAAGGATGGTGTGACCTTGTATCATAAGGAATTGAGTACTATTTGGAAGTACAATGTAAGGATATTGTAAGTCACCTGAGTTCCGTGACCTAATAAAGGAACGTTTGGCCTTGTTCCTATATGGTGATCAACGCCTCTGTAAATCGCAATATTCTTCTATTGTATGACCGGGGCACTTTCTCCCATACATCATGCAGAACAAAAAAATAACGCGATTCACTTATGCCCAGGTTAGTTATTTTAGCAGGGAGGTTATGCAGGTAACTATGAAGTGCACTTAGAACAGATTATACCTGTAGAGTATTATATATTCTGAGCATTAACTAAACTATTTACCCTATACATTCCCCAAACCCCCCGGATTGTGGAAAAATTGACCAATAAACCGTTAATCTTTACAGTCAGTAAGTCAATACAAACGACAGTCACAGAACATACCTGAATCTACGGTAGACAACCTTCAAGTGTCTCATACGGCCAGTACCTGTGGTGTTGCGTCTCTTAGCCTTCACACTCCAGTTATCTATAATAAAAAACTGCAGTTAGAAACGTAAAATATCTGGATGTTAAAAGTATGCCTTATAGCTTTCTGGTAAATTTCAGAAGTACAATGACAAACTTTATCAACTGGGTAGCTAATTACCACCAGACCGACATCTGCCATTGTCCTATGGTAAAATAATCCTCTTTCACCACTGTTTACTTCCTCAAACTACTCCCCTTTCTTGGTGCAGTTGTTCAATCAACGGAAGGGGGTGAGGGGGACAGGCAAACTACCCAGGACAAGGGACAGGGCAAGCAAACACATGCACCCTTAAGAGTGCTGTAAAAATGCAACTAAAAGAAAGAACCTTCGAAAGCACAAGCCGTAGGCAAACACAATGGATACAGAAGCAGTACTTGGGCCATGTTCCTGGGGAGGGACAAAGACGAAGTGGAGTAATGGGCAGGCCCTAAACCCACTGCAAGTAAACAATGTCTCGTGTGGTCTCAAATGAGGCCTAAAAAGCATATTCAATCAAGACATGGGTTGGAAAACAGTTGACCAAGGGTTAACTGAAAAATAAATACAACAGGTCTGGGAAAGGTCAGCATATTTCCAGCTGCCACACTCCACACATGGTAGTTAAAAAGTTGAAATATTCTAACATTAAGCTAAAAATAGCAGAGCTGTAGAATTGATGCCACAGGAAAAGCTATAGCCAGAGATGAGTAGATCAGCTTAGCTCAAGGGGAAATACTGGTACCAGTAACTCAGGCTGATGGGGTGTTTGTCCCTCCCCAGGAGTATGGCCCAAGTACTGCCTCCATATTCAGTGTGTTCGTCCACTGCTTGTGCTTTCGGAGGTACTTTTTAGCTGCATTTCTACAGCACTCTATAGGGGAGCATGTGTTGGCTTGCCCAGTCCCGTCCTTAGGAGTTTGCCTGTCCCCCTCACCCCCTTCCATTGATTGAGCAATTGCTGATGTTGAATATCCTGCATCAAAATCTCTTGCTCCCCGCCACTCACTATTAATCTGCATGGTGGGATCAGCAAGCGGAGTTTTCAGGACAAGTGTCAAGCGATCAGAGAAAGACAAAATCTAGGTACTGGACATGTTAGGATCATCAGATTGAGAGCAAATATTTAGCAAAGAATCACAGGAAACACCCGTTAGAGGTGGGTAGTACAGGAAGGCCTATGAATGAAAGGGTGACTGAACACAAGGGCAGGAACAGAAGTGGGTAGCCTAAAAACGGTTAAACACCGAAGACTGCTAGAGAGATGGCAGTGGGGAAAAGAGGAGCACATGGATGGAGAGAAGAACAGGACGCACAGATCTAGGTAGGAATCTTGCGGCATGTTTCTTTTCTCCTGGTGTTAGATGGTCTTTATGCCGGCTGCCGGATCCCAAATATATCATACACAGTGCATCACAATGCATATTATAGGGACGTAGTGGCGCTTGGTTAATTTGAAGCAGTACTGCAGAGATTTTATATTGGAAGTTAAAGATTTTAGAGAGCAATCAGTGTAGACAAAAAATTTTTTTTTTGTTGCTCGGTGACAGGGTCTTCCTCATGAAGGCCTTTCTAACCATGCCCCTCCCCTGCACCGCAGGCATATAGGACCCTCCTGACATTTGTAACCTTTGACTAGGTCAAGTTTTTACTTGGCAAATCAAGGTCTAGTTTGCATTGGTAGGGACGTTTGTACAGTTTCCATGATCACTAAATAGAATTTACATTTACCCAATTGTTTAATGGTGCATTCAACTGGTGGCAGTAATGAATTTTAAAAGCATTGTTTAGGCCTGTGACATGACAGTAACAAATGCACTTTCTCCACAGCGCTTCATTTGACTTTCTAAACCTCTGGGAGCAAACTGTTCTACTTCGCAATACCTCATCTTGTATTCAGATACTGTTAAAATGAAAACTGGTAAATGTATTACTTGAAAGCGGTACTAGTGTGATAGCAATCAAACATTAGCATGAAACCTCAGATCTATGCGAGGCCTGAGATTTAGATATTTGCTGTCTCACTGAGACCTGGCTAAATAGATCAGGTTCTCTTCTTGACGAACTGGTACCACCAAACTATTGAATTCTACGCCAAGACAGACATAAGTGGCGGAGTATTTGTTATTGTTCATTTGTCCCTAGCGCTTAGAAAAGATTTTCTAGTTCAGCAGCTGCTTTCTGGACATCAAGCCTTTAAGTACTTGACACATTGTGGGTCATCGCTACACATTTAGCGACTAGGGAGCAGAACCAGTATTTCTGCCCACCGAATCGGAATAGTTTTACATTTTGTCCGCTCCAAGTTTTCTGTTCACTCCGAGGACCGTCTCAGCATCGACAACTGCTCTTTTAACTATGAGCTGACCAATTTACCAGCCGCTTCACAGCCAAAGTGTGCGGGCCTATTGGACACCTCGTGGGCAAGCAGAATTCTCCAGGCACGCAGAGTGCAAGCAGTTTCCTCCTTGTGCCTAGTCCTGCGCATGTAATCCTCCTTGGCATGTACAAAGGTCACGTCTATGGGAGGAGCACGTCCGGAGCCAGTGACGTTGCGCTGTTGCACATCGTTTTTGGAAATTACATTTTCATACCAGTTTCTGCAGGCATTTATGTGATCAACATTGATTCTGAAGTTATGTAGCATCTTGCCACAGTTGGCTCCTCCAACTTATCTTTGCCCAGTAGGCAGTCTGACGTTTTAATATGGTGACATCAATTTGTACAGCCACCTCAATTTCTTCAGCATCCTAGCAACCACAATTTAAATAGAGGCAATGACTGATATTTGAAAATTACTTAGTAGCTACTGATGCCACAAACTATTTACCTGCACACAAACTAGCACTGTTATACAAGTAGTCTTTGCCTTGCGGCTCAGGAAGTTTGACAATTTACCAGTTGGTCCTCTGGGAGAGTCAGGTGATGTCAATTGGAATCAATACTAAGAAGCCACTGAGAGATTATGTAGATAATATTCTGAGGAACTCTGTTGGAGTGTCATCATTTTTTCCCCCAAACGCAAGCAATGTGCTGAGGAAGGCATTGTAGAATATGTGTCAGTGCCAATGGTACTTGTGGAAACCTGAACCTGGAGCAAATTATATCTGCATTCAGGATCAGTTTGTGTTCAACTGTTGAGGAAGATACAAGAAAGGTTACTGGCTTATCGCGATCCTGCTCTGAACGATGCATGGTTTCTTCAGCAGCACTGAATGCTGAAGTTCCAGTGAATGTGGTCTACAACTGGTACCGATCCTGGCAATGAATCCATTCGCGTTGTAAACACATGTAGCAAAAGTGGGGGAAAATGTAACGAAAAAGTCCACTTATGCTTGTTACAGGTGAGGATCCGAAAATCATCTCCGTAACAATCCTGCTGGACTAGCTACTGGAAAATGGATGTTATGCTAGACAATCTGGCAATTCCAAATAGTATGTAGAAGCAACAAAAATCCAGTGTGAATCGGTAGTGTTGAAGTGGCCGAGACTACATGTGTACTGAGAAACTCCGCAATGTAGTTTTGACGATTGAACGCAACTCCGTCACAGATTGTCAAGGGGCCTTTGCTTGGAGCAATTATTGGAGATGTGCCGTAACTAGTCATGGCAGATTAAGCGTCTCCTGTAACAATATCCATAGATTTGATGTTCTTTTGATAGATGGACAAATGACTTTGCAGTTTTAATGACAGATGTCAAACCCAAGAATTTGAGAAGGATTGACATGCTGGGACATTTTACTACCAATATTGAATGTCTGGGTAGATCCACAATATGTGCGGTGTATGTAGCGGTGTAGGATAAAAACATCATTGGCTGGCAAGAGTTAGCTAAAATGGGCTTATATCCTAAGCTAGGTGCTGAGAATCCATTAGTAGCTGGTGACATCCCTATAGCTTATGTGGATGGTGAGCAGAGTCTCACCAATGAAAACCTAAGTGAATATGTCAACGTGTTTCAGAAACAAGTGGGTTTGGTCAAAGGTTATGGGCATTTCAAACTCAAGTCGAAAATGCAACCTGTAATTCAGAAAGTTCATCTGACTACTCTTAATGCTAGAGAGAAAAACTAAACAAGATCTTAAAAACACATGCTCGGAGGGCGTTATTACACCAAGTCTTCTCAATGGATTTCTCCCATAGCTGTGGCAAGGAAAAAATTGAGGTAAATAAGAACGTGTGCCGACTCGCGCACCTTGAACAGAAATATACCAGCAGATTATCACCCCCTCCCTGAGATACATGAACTACTTGTTAATTGTAGGGTGGGGTCCTTTTCCTTAATTGGCTTGCGTTCTGCATACCATTGAATTGCTCTTGTCCCAAGAGCTGACAACTTTCATAACCCCTTTTGGTATACAAGTATCTTAGACTATCCTTTGAGCTAGCTTCAGCAGCTAGCATTTTTCAAAAGTTAACGGACAACTGGTTTGGGAATATGGCTGGTGTGCAGGCTCAAAGAGATTATAATTTTTCTAGAAAATGTTGAGTTGCACAATGTAATTCTAAACGCAATTTCTAAACTTGTAAAAAAAAAAAAAAAGGTATGACCATTAGATGAAAGTGTAAGTTTGGGGTGCAAGAACTGGACTATTTAGCATATACAGTTTCTTCGTCTGGTATAAACATGCACAATAATTATGTTGTTATAAAAACAAACAAAAATAAAAAAAATCTTCTTTGGTCTACATGTACTTGCTTCCATTGGGCATCTATGTACCTCCATGTACCTGGATCCATGTGTCTTACTTTTCTCCTGAAAAAGCATATCCAATGCACTACCCGATTTCTCATCCGCTACCTCTATCAATATCTTTAATCTGCATTTACTTACCTCCTTTATGCATCTATATACTCTCAATGTACTTATGGATCTATATATTTATCACTTCTAATTTAGCATTTCCAATGCACTACCCTATTTCTCAGCCTATACTTCCCTCAATATATCTTCTAGCCCAACTTTGACTCATCTCAAACTTCTTTCTACTACTCTTTATAATTCACTACCCTATCTCACCCTATACATCTATCATTATATCCTCTACACCCACTCTCATTTATCCCAAACTCCATACCACTACTATGTTCCCCAAAATAACCCTTTCTTGACTCTCCTACTCTACCCCTTCTTGCATCTTCCGACACCTCCTTTACTGTACCGATCCCCAAAACAAACCTTTCTAAACTCTTCCCCTCCAAAAACCCTTTTTACTCATCCAAAAGCCTCCTCCTACTGCTATGACCTAAAAAAAGAAATCCTTCACTCTTCTATCCCTCCACTATCCTTTTCAATCAAAGGAACAGACTAGCATGTTCACTTCTCTAATTCCACATTCCACTATACTAATTCACCACTAACCCTTCATAGGTTCCAGAGTAGCGTGCTACTCGCCAACAAAGCGTTTCAACACCTCATCAGGGTTACAATCGCTATATAAATGCAAACCTTTTTTCCTTTTCCCCCCTCCCTAACCCTTCTCAATCCAAATAACTGACTAACATATCCACCACTTAAATTACTTCATATTTCACTATACTAATTTTCAACACTAATCCTTTATGGGTTCCGGAGTAGCCTGCTACTCGCCAGAAAAGCGCCTCAACACCCCATCAGGGGTAACGGGCGCTATATGAATGCAAACCTTGCTTTCCCTTCTATCCCTCCGCTATCCTTCTCACTCCAAATAACTGACTAATATCCACCACTAATCCTTTATGGGTTTCCGAAGTAGCGTGCTACTCGTAAAAAAAAAAAAAAAAAAACGCGATTCAACACCCCATTAGGGGTTAGAAGCGCTATATAAATACAAACCTTTCCTCTTCTATCCTTCCGAATCCAAATAACTGACTAACATATCCACCGCTAAAAATTTACTTGCATGTTTCACTATACTAATTCAACACTAATCCTCTATGGGTCCCGAAGTAGCAGGCTACTCGCCGAAAAAGTGCTTCGATGCCTAGTCAGGGGTAGTAAGCGCTATACAAATGCAATTACAATACAATAAGACCAAAGGTTTGTTTGATTAAAGGCATTAGATGCCTCACCACCTAGGGAGAGAGATGCCCTTAGGTCTTTTTTGGGGTTGGCTGAATACTATACCAGTTTAGTTCAAGGGTATGCTCAGAGTTGTGAAACATTAAGGGTTTTACTAAATAAAGGAGTGGAATTTTGTTGAAGTTTTTAATAGTGTCCAAAAAGCTGAGATGGCTCCTGCTCTGCATTCTTTTAAAGCGGGCAGTAAACTATCACTATAGATGCCAGTCTAACCGTGTTGGGTGCTGTTCTTACTCCGTGGGTAGCTGGGAAAGAACTAACACTGGTGTTCACCTACAGAAGTTTGATACAATCTGAGAAGCATTACAGGACTATAGAGCTTAAGGCTTTGGCATGCATATGGTCTGTGCAGAACTTTAGAATGTACATCTAGGGTTGTGAATTAGAATTCTATACTTATAGCAACCCTTAAGTTCACATTCTTGGTGGAAGCAAAACCAGTAATTTGTCTGCCAGACTAGTTAAACTTGTACCAGAACTTCAAGAGTATAATTTAAAACACCACCAGAAAGCACTTGGACCAACCATCTCAGCTTTACATTTCAAGCAATTACCATCCTTCTGTGCCCAATCCCCGCCAAGAGAGCACGCAAATTGATCTTCAGCATTACCCCCCCAAATCAATGCGGCCACCAACCTAACAGCAGTGTGGTTTATATGGTTGGCTGCTTGCAAAAGTCCAAACAATAAAGATGCCTTTAAGTTCTAGATTTATCACCACATTTGTCATGCTTTAAAGACAGGGCAAACATTAGGCTGTGTTCTTCTGACAATGTGTTGCTTTTTAGGTCTCGCCTGAGCCAGCGCATGCGCTGCTCTGGCGAGAGTTTCAGTAAGCGGGTTTTGGAAGTGCAAACAGAAGTTTGCTGGCGACCAGCTTGCGTTCACGCGCGATCAGGCACCATATGGCTTCCCTCGCGATTACTTTCACGGCTGTGTCAGTTTTGCGGCCATTGCTTGTCTTTCTATCCTTCTCTCATCCACTTGCAGTCTCCGCCTCTCTCCTTCTACGTTACTCCTCAGTCTCTCCACCCTATTTTGCTTCTAGCAGTCTCATTCCTGTCATTTCTCTCCGGCAGAACTTTCCACAGCTCCCCCTTTTTTCATTCGGAGCAACTCGAAACAGAAAAGCAGAGATTGCAGCAACTCAGAGTACGTCACCAGATTGTTACAGTGTGCAACCGTCTCATTGTATGGACAACGAGTACTGCCTTCCCTTCTGCGGGAACAGGGTTGGGTAGCAGGAGAGGCACCAAAACAAGCCGTTGCTTACTGCCCAGAATGGCTCCTACTGGCCTCTCATCGCTTGTGGTTTTTCAGTTGTATATTTGATTTCTCAGAATTACTGTAACTTTATTTATTTAAAGTTCGAAACTCTTGAAAGGAAGTTTCCATCCTGTGTGCAATTCGGAATCTGCTCTGATTAATAAACACCGATTTTTACAGATATTTACTTGTGTTTGCTCTTTGTATCACTTTGATTGTGAATGCACCATGAACAGTATCTCCAGCTGCTTCCCATTCCATCCCCCCCTTACAGAGAAATAGGACCCTTAACGTCCTGGAAATGAAACTTGATCGGAAATCAATAATCACTTCCTTTTCATTTGCCGGCCATCTATTAACCCCCATGCTTCCTCTTATCACGTGTTAAAAAATGATCATGGAATTGTGCAGTTATGTACATGCAACTCGTGCCGTGCTGCACGTGTCGAACTGGTGTTCATTATGTAGGTTAAAATCATAAGTCAGCTTAGCTGCTCTTCACAATAGAACGCGTGCAGCGAGACACTAGTTAGTTGTTGGTGTATGTACACACATTCCCGGAACTGCTTGCACCACATTGCTGATTGGAGATATTTGTATGTTCATGTAGGGTACATCTATTTGGGCCTGGGGTTTCCAAGAGGCACCGACTATGCAACCAGTTCCCTTCCACTACGGCTTGATACAAAATACAAAGTCCAATTAACGCGCCTTCGAAATGGCAAACCTAGAACAAGGAGACGGCGAAGTCTGGAATGAGGCCGCAGAACTGGTATTTAAATACCGGAGAATGTGCAGACGAGATGGATCCTTTGTGAGTAGAAACACAGCGAGCGGCTCAGGCTCTGGAGGGGAACCATGTTCACCCCGAAGGACGAGACGAGGCGCCTTTTTAGGTCGAGCTGCAAGGGGCCATTGTGTAAGTACAACTTTTATTTAACTTTCACAACACGGCTTTCTCTTCTTGCATTTTTATTTAAATTACCTGCAGACACTCGCATATCGCCCTTTTATATTAACACGGGCACAGTCAATTTTAAACTTTAATTAAAGCGCGGCGGGAGGGGGCTGCCGCCACCACTGTTCACGGTGCACCTGTGTCGTTAATCTAGAAGGGCGACCATATGTCATCTTTCGGTAAAACAACTGCTGGCGTTTACTCTTGCAGGGCATTCAGTCAATGCATTAGTTGTGCAGCAGCAATGAATTGTTTGTAGACTCCCAATTATACCCCCTCGGGAGCCTCTGCTTGCTTCAGCCCACTCCCCCCTGCTTCAGCCCCCCCCCCATTTCGAAAGCGCATGTTTCCTGTTCTTTCAACGGCTCAGAAGCGGCATGCTGCAAGGGGCCATTGTGTAAGTACAACTTTTATTTAACTTTCACAACGCACCTCTCTTGCATTTTTATTTAAATTACATGCAGACACTCGCATTTCGCCCTTTTAGATTAACACGGGCGCACAGTCAATTTATAAACTGCGGGGTTAATGTTATGCAACACGCTGAAGGTGCAGGGAGAGGTTGGCCGCTGCAGCCGCTCCACTTGGTTTTTCAGAAGGTTTAAACTGATTAGATGGGGGAGAGGGTGTTTGCATTTGGTTCTCTGTCGATCTGGTCCCCGTGCTTCCATATTTTTGAACATCATCGCAAGTTGGGGGAATGGATATGGTTGAGAGCAGATCAGGTTTAGTGGAAGCTTTTGTGTTGCCTAACTGGGTGCGGGCGTAGTTGCTTTTGGTACTCTGCATCAGCAGGCATAGGCTTCTTGCAGTTAGATTGGAGTAGCGCAGCCATCGGGCATTTCGGGTGTGTGGGGGTAAAGAATGTGTGAGAAATGGGACCTGTGACTGATTCTGCGCTCTCCGGGAGTGGGTGGTCATGCAGTGGTACCGAGATGGTGGGAGTTGTGACGGGCATCAGGTTCTGCAGGGAGTGCTGACCTGATCAGATGGTGTCCTAGTGCGCGAGCAGTTCTGCTTCAGTGCAGCTCCATTCACTGCGAAGCTACGCAGGCAGCAGATGGCACAGAACAGAAAGCAGCCGGGAGAGGCTCTTGAAAGAAATCACATTCGGCTTTACAATATATTCACAGCTTTCCATTTTCCTGCGTTTCAGTACAGTGCTAGTGGCGCCTACGGGACTGACTTACTTTTTAGAGTACTGCACATCGTTCTAAGCACTTTTCCTCCTTATTTTTGAGGTCGTTTGGATGTGAACCGTATACTAGGTGGAATGTTCATGAGAGTTGTAAATGGCTTTTTAACATCACAAATATTTGAAGCTGTAAGGGGAGGATTTAAAAGGGTAAGCGAGAAGCTGGTCTCCTGCAGAGAAGGCAGCTGAGGTTACAAAAAGCACCCTTATAAATGTTCTCAAACAAGTGGCAGAGCTACTCTGAAGTTGAGGCATTTTCCCTCCCAGCAGAGACTGTTGATGCAGCGGGAAAGGTTGCCCTTTTCTCGCGCTTTATATAGAATTTATTTGCGTTGTCTGATGGTTATGCCCAGGAATTGCATCTATTTTGTAGTTAATATGTATGGAAATACTATTGGTTTCAAAGTAGTGATTTGGGCTGAACATAGATAATGCCTTCTTGGTCATATATAAGGTAACAAAAATGCTTAGGACACTTTTTTATTATAACTTCTCAGCATGCTGCACAGCAGTCCCACTTCTCTCAGCATAGCTTAAAGTCATTGGCAAAGTCAATATATCTAGCTAAACACTTATAAGGTCCCAAAGGCGAGACCTATTGGCTATGCCAATGCTGGTTTTTATTTATTATTAACATGGGAATTAGTGTTTACAAACTCGGATTAGCTTTCAGAGAAAAATGAAAATTGAATTGTGACAATCTTGCTCAGCTGGGGTACAGTGAATGTGAAACGAAAGGTTGTCTGTCTTTGTTGTAACAAAATAAACACTGGTAGATGAATGGTCCACATGAGCAGGGAAGAAAGCAAAAATTAAGCACTTTTTTGTAATTTTTTACTGTGATGGAAACAGATTTTAATTTGATCAAAACAAATCATGATACTTTACTTGGTCGTGCACAAATGATAAATATTCACCGAAACCAGATTTCCACACAAGGGTGCTATATAGTTTTACCAGTAAACCTATATCAGAAAATTTAGTAACTGTTTCAGTGAAAAATGTGCTCTATGTAAAGACAGTGCACTACCACACAATGCTTTAGTTAAATTAAAACACTGCCTGCCTCGTGTCCTTTCACGCTAAGTGGGTCACAAAAGATTGGGAAGCACTGGGGATAGCCGACTGCAGCTTCTTTGGAAAATCCACCAACTACATAGTAGCCACAAGCTGATCCACAATGCGGTCTGGTGGAAAGCTTATGTAGTCAACACAAATGTGCCCCCCGCAAAAAACCTCAATGTTGGGCTTAAGCAGCAAGACTTTCTGCACCTAGCTAGACAGGCATGTCAATTCAATTGACGGTACAAAGAAACTTCACTGGCTCTAGTTATTTAGAAAGACAAAAACTGCATCATGCTCAAGTAGTACTGTTGGGATGGGAAGTCGCCTGCATGTCTCTGGAGAGAGTGCTTCCCAGGCCTTATGCTAATCTCCAGGGAAGTCACTGAAAAGCTACTGTATGGTTTCTAGATCCCTACCCCAGTGAGCATGACAATCATACATGGATTGAGACCCTAGAGCTTGGCTCCGAGGTCGAGGAGGCATGCCTAGTGCACCCCTATTTTTCCAGAGAATGGCTACTGCCTCCTCTACCCAGGCTGTGGTGGACTGACAGTGGTGGCAGCAATAAATCTATAGTCAGAAGGGGTGAGTCACTAGCCACCCTCCTGATCAAGTCTGTGCAGTCTGCCATGCCTGTGGTCCCGTTGCTTTTGTCTACCCGACGTGTGGTTGAGAGCACGTGGGTGTACTGGGGAAGAATGGTGAGTTGAGCCAGTGTGTGGAATGCGAGCTGTTCTGCCGGACATCCCAACTCCCACGTGCCCCTCCCCATTTCCTTGGAGTGGGCTGGGGTAGACACTCAGCTCTTATCTGGGTTTAGCTGCACTAACTCTGCTAAGAGGACCCTCCCCCCACTGGTCAGTGCCTCCTGGTCTGGAGTTAATTAAAATCTCTCTTTAGGAAATTGCACAGGCTGGTACCAGGGAAGACTGTAGGTCATCTGTGCATGCTTTAGTCATGCATTGAATGGTTTGTGATTGGAGGTGTATTCAGGATGCAAAAGTAGCAGACCCTCTGATTGGATGAGCCCATCAATCAGAGGTGATAAAAGTATTGCCTGAGTGGTCAGCTGTTTGTTCAAGACTGGTTTTAAGACTGAAGAGGCGGCCACACCAGGTCCTTCCAAAGGTAGCCAGCCGCAACCCGCAGTGTGAAGGCAAGAGATAAGACACTTGCTCACTGCGTCTGGAACTTAAGGAAGTTCTCTATGACAGATGGAGTCTACTGCCAAGAGTAGAATGAGAATCCAGGGCATCAGCAGCATGGGAGAAGACCAGCTGTTTCTGAGAGACTTGGAGCATGCGCTGTTGAACAAGGAAATTGCAGGCAGCTGCCCAAAGTGTGGAAAGGAAGCTTACAGCACATCAAGAACGCTGGTGTGGAATGGAAGCTTGCGGCACATCAAGGGAGCCAGAGAGGGGGAAGCTTGATTCTAGTCCTTGAAGGTGAGATCAAATCCCCCCCTGTGCTGTGGGAGCCTGTACAAGCAGTAGCTGGGAATAGAGGCCAGTGAAACAGGCCCCCACCTTTCTTATTTGTGATCTCTGGGGGTATCAGGGAGAACTGGCACTCTGTCCAGCCACTACCCTCCTACAGCTAGCCAGTAGCTACTGGACTAGTGGGACTCCAGTAAACTGTGCCAAGACATCAGGCACCGGTGGTCAGATCCCTCACACCACTAGAGCAGTGTCCTCACTCAGGACAGGGGGGGCACTTCTGTTGCTTTGGGTGGGCGTTATGGGGCTGATCAAGAACATTTGACCTCACATCATATGCTGAAACTATATCCTTTCAATCCAAAGATTGGTATCAAGGCTCTAGCGAATGAGAGCTGCCCTGTGAAACATGGTCCGTAATATACAATGCTAACTGTGTTTTCATGTTAACTGTTTTTATAGTGCTTGGCGTCTAGGCGCTATAATACTGTTTGGGGTCAGAACTCTGGCCCAGAGGGTTCTAGAGACATCTGGTTTTCACCGTTCATCCTAGTTTTATGTGTAGTATAATTATCTTGTGTGTATTAAAGTACTTTTCTTTTATAAAAAGTAAAGCACTGACTGGACCTTGAGTTTATCAGCTGGTAGTACGGTGTGCACTGTATTCTGAATGTCTAACCCCACCTCACCTCCATGAGTAAGCCTTGGACTGCTCTGTCTCGCTACTCAGAGTCAAGTGCAGGAGAGGAGTACTTGGTTACCCAGTTTTGGGTCCACTAGTACCGAGGCCCCAGGACACCAGTGGGGGAACACTCCAGTTGATGCGATTGGAGCGCTGTAACCCCTCCCCCCTGTGCCCAAGAAGCCGGGTCTAACAAGTACTGGGGAAAAAGTCCAGGCTACCCTTAAAGTAAACTAACTTAATATTTGCCTGCAACATTCAACTAGAATCCTTCACCTCACAAGCGATTGAAAAAGCCACTGGGTTACCACATATCTGGCTAGACTACCCTCATTGCGACTAGTTTGTTCATTCCCCACCTTTTGCTCCCTTATACCACTCTGAATTGACCCAGGCAAGACATTCATGCTACACAAAGCTCTGAATAAATTAATTGATCCCAGTCACTTTGAAAGCTGGTGTTTAGGTGAAGAAAATGTAGCTACATCGCTCAAGTTCTTACACATCTGCAGTGGTTGGACCAGATCATTTTCAACCCAAGAGTTTAGGTTTGCGCACAACATAAAACCATATAATACTACCCGAACAAAATAAAGCATATTACCATAGTCACCGTTTCTCCAAAAGTTTTGCTCTGTCCTCAAAACATCGGTTACTCTAGGGGGGGCTAACATTTAACAGCCTGTATACACTGACCTGGTCGCTCAATTGCCACTAATGCCTCTTTGAAACCACCGCTCAAATAGTCATTTCTAGTCTGTTCTACAATTACTCAAACTGAAGTTCCAAAGGGCAGCAATATGAGTCTAGGAATCACAAGCCAAACATGATGAAAGAACCAGGAACGATAATCACTCCTATAACAATAGCTATGATTCCGAGGTATGGAACAATCCTAATCACCACACAACTTCTCCCTGTTGCTTGTTAACTAGGCTTGTCTTTGACCCTTTACAGCGCCTGCCTCCTTTTTGTGCTATAGAAATGATGCAAATGCAAAATGAAGAATTGATGGACAGAATGCAGAACATGGTCATACATTCACCCCAGTACAGAGATCTGGGCCTAAATACATCGTTTTTTTTTGCTCACCATGCCATTACAGTTTGGACCCAGCCATATGCAAATCAGTCTTGACCCTGCACCCAATGGGAACAGTCCAGCCCGAACTGCCAGACCCTCATTGGGCGCAGGGTCAAGACTGATTTGCATATGGCAGAGTTCAAAATGGAATGGCATTGGGAGCAAAAAAAACTATGGATTTAGGCCCAGATCTCTGTACTGGGGTGAATGTATGACATTGTTCAGCATTCTGTCCATTAATTGTTCTTTATGCATCTGTCCCTCCGAGTGGGACAGGTATGCCCAGACGTGCGTCCCATGCTCTCCCTGCCACTGGAGTCAAGCTATCCTGGCTGATGAGGGGTGAAAGCCCAAAACCGGTCCCAGGATGCTTGTTTTGGGTGCAGGGAGGACCCGACTTGGCAGTTCGGGCTGGACTGTTCCCATAAGGAACAGGGTCAATACTGATCTGCATATGGCTGGGTCCAAACTGGGGTGATGTGGTGAGCAAACAAATTTATTAAACCCAGATCTTTGTGACGGGGGGCTGAATGTTTGCATTGTCCAGCATTCCGTCCATCAATGGTTTCTTTTGAAATACTACATGCATACATGCCAGGAGACAGGGACGCTATCCAAACTGGGGTCCTCCACCCAACAGCTCTGGACAGGCCTGGACAAGGATGGAATTGTATAACTGCCTCCCAGCCGAAGAGATGCATTAACTCAATGTAAGTGCCAGCTGTACTGAAAAACATCTCATTATCCATCAGGACCACCTCAATGCTGCTCCAATTCAGGAAAGCGTTGAAGACTCAGCTTTTTAAGGAACACTTCTTCACAATGCCTAACAGTCTACAATGGGGTTTCTTCTTCCATTACTCACCAACTTTAAGTTTCCCCTTTGAGCATGTACAGAGCTCCACTGCCTTTTGGCAAAGTTTGCGCTATAGAAATACTATGCATACTTAGCTTTGGTATAGCATCACATCGACACAAGGATGAAACTGGATAACTGCCTCCCAGCCGCAAGATATGCATTATAATAAGTGCCAGCTGCCACTCAGCACCTGAAGACCAGCACCCTGCCTGAGATGGACTAACCATGGTGGCCCAACTCATCACAGACGTGGGAAAAAAATGTCAGTCCTACCTCGAACCACAAGACAGAAGTCTTTCTGACGGTCTTCCGAGACTTACTCTCATGCGTCACCATATGATATCCTATATCAGCTCACTACCCAATACCTCATTTATTAACAGGACGGGCACATTATGAAAATATGGTTAGAACCGTACTCGCAAATTTGCGCAGATACATGCTGTACCAGCCATAACCAACCAGACGCACCTAAACGTTTTAAAAGATATGCCACTAATCAACATAGACCTCCAACATTGTCCTCAATACAGGTCCGACAGGAGTGACATACTCTGAGTACCACAAGCTGGGGGGTACACAAAAAAAACACACAATTATAATTTAGCATATCTTGTCAAATCTTACTTGACCCCTCATTACAGCACTAATATAATAAGTCTGCTATGTACCCCAACCGGGTCAGATCTCAGCCGCCCCCTCACTCCACCAGTTACCGTCCCTCAATCCATCAAATCCCAGAGAAAGCTGCCACGGCCAGCATAGAAAATTAGATTGAGAACATTAAAGATAAACTACTAATACATTAAAGGAAAACAGAAGCAAAAAGTGCTGCCTGCATGCCCCTAACTGTCTCAGTGCACCATAGGTGTCCCAAACCATGATTTTCTGTCTAACATTAAAAGGCCTCCCACATCAGAATTTATCCAAGCAAGGAGTTGTCCGCTTATCGCAGTTTGTTTGATTTGTTGTCGGTCTGTATTTCCCTGTACAGTGTTTTAGTAACCACCGCACCGCTTGAATGTACAGTGCCCTTAAAGTACTAAAATGCTTAAAAGATTACCAACAGAGCAAATACCAAATATTTCAATTTCTGAAACTGCTGCCCCACGCAGCAACCTTGGAAGAGCTTCAAAAACCCACCTGCTCCGCTTACTTTAACGACGTCAATATTCACAATGTTTGAGATGTTGCTCAAGAGTTCTTATAAGACAACACCAACACACACGCTGCTACGGTAAAACCGACATTTATATAGTCCCGATCGGTGATTTACTTACACTTTCTCTTGCGCTTAGCGGGATATCCGCACTTGCCACAGGTACATTTCTGGAGATGGTAGGCCTTTGATCCACAACGACGACACAGTGTGTGCGTCTTGTTTCGGCGTTTGCCAAATGATGACGTTCCCTTCGTCTATAATAAAAGGAAAAAAAAAAAAAAGAAAAAAAAAAAAAAAAGTAAAACGGTCAAGCAAAATGAACAGAGGAGCGATACAACTAGGGCGCCTATTTATCTCAGTAAGAAGCTGAAATCACTTGGTATCATATGTTCAGACATTAAAAAAAACCATCATCGATAAATAAGGCGCCAGTTTCTCAAAATCAATAAAACCGAATCATATTTGAAAAATGACCGGCAATATTGAGAAATTCCCAAAATAAGTTTTAAGTCATTACAAACTTCACGCAAACAACCAGTCGTGCAATTTAAGTAGAATGTTCTCTGAAGGCAAATATGCGCGTCCACCACGATTTTAATACGAGCTCAAAATGATTTAATCCTCGAAATCGATTGAAGTGCACGGTGTCATAACTCGGTCATACATGCAATTTACTAATGGAAACCTGCGCTCCCTTGCCAAGCCGTCAAGATCAGCGGAATATCTTTTAACAAACCCGGGGCACTGCCTTGTCATCCAACCTCGCGCCTCTGGAGTGGTAAGGGCGGTGAAAAATACAGGGATCACTACAATAACCAAAAGCGGCAAAAGTGAAAACGTATCTAGGTAACTGACAGGCAGCGGTTAAACTAGGTACAACTAGCCTGGCGGCCGAGGAACTGAAACCCCAACTTTCTTCCTTGCACGCAATACAGTCACAAGAGCCCTGTAGTGTCTCCACTGTCACATTCTAGTATGTACGACAACCAAAAACGGAGTCGGAAGATACAAGAGCAGCCCTGGTACGTGGTCTGCAGTGCCTCTTCCTGGCTCCCTCAATCATGCCCGAAGAACGCGGGGCCCACTAAATGTCAGCTCTGCAAAAAAACCCCAGTCTTCCCTGGACACGAAAGCGTACTGCCGCGTTTACCGAAGGCTCCGACGCACGGATGACTTTGGATGCAATTCGGCTGCTATTCTAAACACTCACCATCTTGCCACAATGGCCGACACGATAGAGACCGGAAGCTTGTAATCACTTCCACTATATTCGCCTTCACCACTTCCGGTGCACCTACTGAGTTCGTCCTCCGGAAACAAAGATTTGGGGACGTCGATCGAAGGACATTTTCTTGGAATACCAGAATGTAAACTCACTGGTTTATTACCTTCTCGTATTCTAGCGCAAGTTTTTGTTAATTCTAAATGTGTAATTTAAAGATAGAGCTAAAACTTCATTGTAAATATTTCTTGTAACGTAACGCGATTCACTTTTACGACTGACGATTCCTATCCAATATGGCCACTTGATTTCAATTTCGCTATAGTACGATTTAAAACACTAGACCGCATGAAGTATGATTTAAAACACTAGACCGCTTGACAACTATCTAATTTGCTTCAACGCATGATTCTTTCAAATTATAAAAACGTTTGCTGTGCTGCCAGCCTTGCAAAATAATCGAAACTTTTTACAGCATCGTGAACAAGGCTTTACGACCACAGATGCTGATTTGGAACAGCGGAACAAGGTTTCATTCTCGGCGTATGCTCAAATAGTGTTGTTCTGGCCAAGTTTCTTAATCTCCTCGTGCTCTTAAAAAACAAAACAAAAAACAAGCACTGGCAAAGACATAGGTCTCACGTATGCGAGACCTTTTGGCAAAGAAATGCCAATGTGTTTTAGCCATGTTCATAGCTGCCAAGGTTTCAGATTGCTTATGTGTAACATTTTCATAATTTCACTCTAATTATGAGTGACATTCAACAACTATGAGTGACACTTTCTCGCAAGCAAAATTCAAGCAGTGAAGAAGACAAGGGAAACATGAATTTCAGAAATTACACACATTTGAGGAACGAGAAACTCTAATAAGATTGTAAAACTGCTTCAAAGCACCAGAAACCGAGGCCGCCAAGCGCTTTCTCCTGCAGCACCATATTTACATTTATGTTCACAATGGGGAGAAACATGAAACTAGAAAGCTAGAAGCAACAGAGAAGAGGATGGAAGTACACCTCAGGAAGAATCTAAGAGGCAAGATAAACAGTAGCTCACAAACTGGCCTAGAAACTCGTTTACATATTTATAGTTTGCGTAAGATCCATTGTAGGCACGTTGTTCCCTGTCTAGCACATTATGCAAGTGAAGAAGGAATTATTCTCCACTGGATTGTATATACATTCTGAGATACAGAGGGGGCAGAGAGTATCCAGCGAGGGCGGGTCGAGGCCAGGAGAACGCAGTGGGCAGCCTGGGCACCTTCGTCAATGGCTTGGTCAGTGTACTGAGGGCTGGGGTAGGAGCAGTGACAGGGTTTAGAGAGGGACAGCAGGATTAGAGATGGAGCCTGACCAGGCCGAGCCAGGGTCACCGCTCATCCATCAGCTGCCACCGAGCCTTTCACAGGCAGTTCTCCTGACGGGCAGAGAGCCACAGGGCCATGTGGCAGAGCACTCAGCACACTAAGTGCTCCCGGAGCAAGACTGCCTGAAAGGGACTGGGGCAGCCTGTGCCAGAGTGGGCGGGGGAGTCCTGAGGCAGGGCGTGAATAAAAGGCCTCTACTATACTTTCACAAGCACATGTCTGTCACTCTATCTGCGGGTTTCTGTGCAGGCCAGCCTGCTACGCAGTAGGTATTTCACGTGGCACTGCAGTCATGAGAATCATTTAGAAAAGCAAAGACGCACTTTACAACTACTGTTCATTCACACTCGCATTCGGGAGCCCAATTTGAAATCACTGCCACCCATCTTTTAAAACAAACAAATTGGCAGTAAGTTTATATGCATATAGTAGCAGATCATCTTGCCCAAAGGGCACTGAAGAGAGTGAAATCAGAAACCAATGTGGTGGCAGTAATCTTCACATTACCAAATTAACACACTCGGCTGGCTGAGGCACTCACTGTCTCACTTGCAAGGCCGCGAGCCACTGCAATGGATTTACCATGGCGGCGGGCCGGCCGCCTCCTCAGTCCAGTTCTGGCTCCGGCAGCGTCACTCCCTCGGCAATTCACGGTGGGGTGACAGTCATCAATTCAAATTTACTGCAACCATGGTGGTGTAAGCAGCGCTGCCATGATGTGTTCCAATCACCTAGCCAGCCTCCAACAAACAACTGAAGCAGCCGGCGGCAGCACTAGCGCTGATGTCCCCGTTGCGCGCCTAAAGAAGTCTCTGACAATATCACTCGACCTGAGGTCAGTCAGAGCTATTGTAGCAGCCAGCTGCTACTAGCACAGCCAGCCGAGCCCCCAAGCCTGCGGGAGCAGCGCACCCACGCCACAAAGCGCTGCCAGACACTCCAGCTTTAGTTTAGCATAGTAGGCAGCGCGAACGGCTTGACAGCTAAGGCGCTATGCCTGTAATGCGTGACACTGCATTTCAGTGCGGTGATGTGGAGCACCAAACTGAAATGCGTTAGTCTAATGCCTGATGCGTGTTACTTGGCAGGACTGCAGGTTGTACCCCAGCATGGCTGCTGTTCAGCTAAAATGGCTAAAAGTTAGTGGCGTGGAGGTGGGGAGTATGGTAGAGTGGAGTGGGGTAGAGTGTCGTAGAGCGAGGTGGAGTGGAGTGTCGAAGAGTGGAGTGGCGTAGAGTAGAATGAAGTAGAATGTCGGTGAGTGTAGTGGCATAGAGTGGCGTAGAGTGCAGTGACGTAGAGTGGAGCAGAGTGCTGTGGAGTGGCATAGAGTAGAGGTTCGTATATGAAATGTTCATCCTCCACGAAGAAAAGGTACACTGATTGGTAGATGAGGAAAGAGCTTTATTAAGATTAGATGCAGTAACCAGCCAGGCAGCCACCCAACTGCCCGTTCCTGCATGAACACATGCCCACATTCCAAACCACTCTGTTACATCACAGCCCCCACAACATTCCAACTCCATGTACCCAGATGCAACATAATAGTGTTGTGGTGTAGTGTTGTAAAGTGGAGTCGCATAGAATGAAGTAGCATGGAGTGGCGTTCAGTGGAGTGTGATGGAGAGGCATAGAGTGTTGTAGAGTAGAGTGTCGTAGAGTGGAGTATCATGGAGTGGAGTGTCAGAGTGGGGTCTGGTAGAATGGAGTGTTGAAGAGTGGAGTGGCGTAGAGCGGAGTAGAGTGTAGGAGACTGAAGTGGCATAGTGTGAAGTAAAATGGTGTGGAGTGGCGCAGAGTGGAGTAGAGTGTAGTGGCGTAAAGTGTAGTGGCGCAGAGGTGAGTGGCATAGAGTGTCGCAGTGTGGAGTGTCGTGGCTTGGAGTAGAGTATGGTGTCGTAGAATGAAGTGTCATAGAGTGGAGTGGCACAGAGTGGAGCAGTGTGTCGTAGAGTGTAGTAGCGGAGAGCAGCATAGAGTGGAGTGGTGTATAGAGTTGTAGAGTGGAGTAAAGTGACGTGGAGTGTCGTAGTCTGTTGTAGAGTGGAGTAGCATAGAGTGGAGTAGTGTAGAGTGTCATGGAGTAGAACAACGTAAAGTGGAGTGTCATAGAGTTTCATAGAGTGGAGTTGCATAGAGTGGAGTAAAATGGTGAGGAGTGGCGTAGAGTGGCATAAAGTGGAGTGGTGTAGAGTGAAGTGGCATGGAGCGGCATAGAGTTGAGTGGAGTGGTGTAGAGTGGCTCAGAGTGTAGAATGGAGTAAAGTGGCAGGGAGTGTTAGAGTGGAATGTTGTGGAGTGCGGTAGAGTGGAGTGGCATAGAGTGGAGTGTCATAGAGTGGAGTAAAGTCATTGAGTGGAGTAGATTAGAGTGGAGTTAAGTGTCATGGTGAGTAGTGGTGTAGAGTGGAGTGGAATAGAGTTGAGTCAAGTGTTGTAAACTGGAGTGGCTTAGAGTGTTGTAGAGTGGAGAGGCGTAGAGTGGAGTAGAATGACATGACGTAGAGTGAAGTGGTGTAGAGTGTAGTGGCATAGAGTGGAGTAGAGTGGAAGGGCGAAGAGTGGTATAGAGTGGAGTAGACTGTGGTACAGTGGAGTGTCGTAGAGTGGAGTCTGCATGGTGTGATAGCGCACTGCCATTACAGACAACACATTTTCAATTGAAATTACCATTACATTTGCACAGGCATACAGTTCTACTGATAAAACTATATAGCACACAAACAATAATGTGTGAAAATCGACCTCACCTAGTTTATTAATTTGGTTTGATCATATTAAAATATTTGTTTCTATCACACTTCAGAATGACAAAAAATTTGCTTCATTTGTGCTTTCCTAATTCTGATATATTCTGAAATATTTGTACAGATCATTTACAGGCATTTAAATTTTGTTGTGTGCTAGAAAAAAATAACATTCTACAGTCTTTCCCTTCACACCTTCAGTCCCCAGCAAGATTGTCACTTAATCCCACTCACTTTGCAGTCAGAGAAAGAAAAGTAAACACCAACCTGCCTCTAAAGACGGGGCCTACTATTTGATCTCTGTCTTTGAAATGTGACATAATACAAAACAAAATTGAAAGACCTGTTTATTGCTCATTCGATTCTGAACTCCACCATGGTTATTTTGGGGGTGCTTCAGCACCCGCCCTCTCCTACTTCCAGCGCCTATGGCATGGGGGTAAATTTAAGATGATTGTTTAAGTTATGCTATTAATAAACATCACTGACCAAAATAAGATAGCTCGTAGACAGAACATTTGTCCTCACAGGCATGCAAGATTGATGAACTGATAGCGGCAGAGATAAGTAGAATCAGTCAAGCAGAAAGATAGGAGACAGGAAACCTGTTCAAAGAAAAACATCATGTTTACTGCTGTGAACTAGCATACATGGGAGACAACTAAAAACACATATACTCTCCTGTAGTGCCTCATGAAAAAGAAATAAAGAGTTCCCAGAAAGCGCGCACTCGTGGATGAATACAAGGAACCACTCATAGAGGTGGGAAAAAGGCTATGCTCCACAGGAAGTTCACAAACATGCTGGACATCCTAAAACAAATAAAGCTAGCAAATAGAAAGCAAGCAAATGTGAGTTCCAAAACATAAAGCCAATGGTAAACAATGGGTGGAATGCATTCCTAGGGAAGCTTTCAGCATGTTTCCAATATGTCTTAGTAACCAGGCAGCTGCACTGTCTGATATACTTCCACCTAAAAAAGAGAACTGTAATACGCAATGACGTGGCTGCATCATTTTGTAGGTGTGCACATACATGATGACGTATGCATGTGCCTACAAAATTATGTGGACAGCATGTTTTTTATAAACTAAAAATGAAGTAGCACAAAGGCTTTTTTTTATTTTTTAAAGCTGAGAGGCCTGCAGTAACTTGCTGTCTGGGTCTCCACCCAAAAAAATAATTATAAAAAAAATATAAGACTTGAGGCTGAGCTAGGGCTCAAATTCCGCAGCTACACGCATTGTAAAAAAAATGCATTGATTTTGCTGGGTGAACTGTGATATTGCCAGTTCGTGTTTTGGGGCTTTTTGTGTCGAGGGCACAAGCCCCATCCAACAAGTGAGGTATAATTATTATCGGGAGACGTGTGGGAACACAGACAGTAGAACATTTTTATTAGCATTATTTCACAGATTAACCACTGTTCCGAAACTCAGAATTTTGTGTACATTACATAAATATATAGGTTTTCCTCTTACCCATTTTTTATTAGTTACATTTTACAATATGAATTGCTGCATGGTCGGTACACATTGAATAATCATTATAAGCTGCAATTCAGTTGTTGGCTCTGTGTATCCCATGTTTTTGGAGAATGTACAAACCCTATGTATCCCTGCGACCAGGATGTTCTATTGGATCTAACAGTATATTGCTTTTGTAAATCAGCCATAGTAACTCAAAATTACAGATGAAAATATTGTCACCAATGTTTATTTTTTCATGCTTTTTTATTTCAAGAACTAGTGTTTTGGGGAAAACTTTGAGGGATCTGCACAAATGACCCCTTGCTGAATTCAGAATGATGTCTACTTTTTAGAAATGTATTGCTGTCTAGGACAATCCATGAGTTTCACACCTGTTTCTACCAAAAACTGCATGTAGGTTGAAACCATACAAATTTGAAAAAATGGACTACCTCTTAGAAAAATGCAAAAACTGAGTTAAAAATGTTTTTAATATAACCCTGCAGAGTACTTTTTTTCTAAAACAAAATAAAGCAAACAAAATTGAGCTGTACTTTGGTTATTTTCATGGTTCCCCTCAGGAGAATCTAAAAACCCTGGTTACCTTTAGAATCCTGTGGAAGTTAGAAACCAGGATACAAATTTGACTTGGATAAATTTGGTAGAACAAAGTTATGAAGATGTAAGCGCAAACTACCCCAAACATCCAAAAAGTGCTTAGCAAATCTGGTGATGAAAGGGTTTGGTGGGGATGGCATAGCAACAAAATGTTTAATAAACCCAGCATTATTCTTACAGTATTGATGGTTCATTGAAAAAAAGACTACACATCCTATTAAAAACGGCTATCCACCCAATAGCAAAGTAAGGATGCCCTGGGCCTGGTGCAAACAAGGAAAACCTTCCCTTTGACTACTGTTAGGGTAGTAAAATACACCAATTAGCAGTGGCCCCTCGGAGCTCTGGGCCTCGGTGCCACTGCAACTGCTAAATCATTGGTAGCTATGCTCCTGTATCACCAATTACATTCCACATAATGCAATAAAAACTCCTGGTATAGATCTGCCTCTTCCTGCTGTGAGCACTCCTGGAAAATTCCGGTATGTTCGGGAGCTTACCCTTGCTTTTGACCCGTTACTGAATCCAAAAGTGTGAATAATAAACTGATATCAATAAACTCTCCATTAAGTAACAGGAGTATTCATACAAGATTAATGTATAATATCAGATCTAGATCCATGAAACACTAGCAACAACTTCATTATTGCAACATATGAACAAGGGTGGAATAAACCTTTCCTCCATGTCCTTCATACAATTAAGAATTCTTGTTCACAAATGGTAAAAAAGTTTGATTCTTTTACTGGATTGGAGGCTTGAGACTGTGCAAGTTTAAAGCTCTTGAAGTACAATGGAAAATTGTTTTTTTACTGGTTAGTCATGCAATTGTTTGAAAACTGATTCTGAGGACCAGTGAGCCATCCTCATTATATTGTATAGACATGTGCCTAATGAATACGATTTGGAGACCATGGCTCCTCTGATGGAATGGGTCCCAAACGAGGTGTCAATACCAGTTTCTGACAGTAACAATTTTACCCACTTGGCCAAGTTGGTGCAGAAACTAGAGCATAAGGGAGGATTATACAGATGAGAAGCTGACCAGAAGGGGATGTCCTGAAAGCTCTTGTCATGCCTCTCATAAGCATGTAGACATTCTACTACACAAAGTTTGGACTCTGTTGGGAAACTCAGTTAGGCAATCTATTTTGAAGTAGTTTCCATTCTTCTGCAAGAAAACAAATGGTGACACCTTCCGGTGTAAAGAACCTACCTCCTAAATCCAAGGCTCTGTTTAGTAATAACACTCTTTAGTCCCATGGAGATTTCTTCAGACTTTATTGAAGGGAGTCTCTCGACGTACTTCCCAGAGGCTAGCTCGTTTCAACTGACTCCAGGAACCACCCGAGTTCATGCCATAACATTCTATCAGCTGACATTCTGAGTCAGCTTGAAGCTAATACCCTCTGACATCAGATTTTCTCAGATAATGTGTCAAACAAAGAAGCATGGTCAGTTTCCCTGACTGTTGTTTTGAAGATAAGGAATCTACAGAAATCTCAGAACAATGAAAACATCCCAAAGGACAGCATATTTGGGTTTAGGAGGGAAAGAAAAGGGAATTCAGCAAAGTAGTCTGGACACTAAAGGGTGTTCTCCAATCAGATGATATGCTAATGGGATGTGACCTGCTGAAATTGGCCAATCGGTAAGAATGAACCATTTGGTAACAAAGACCTTCAGCCACCAGGGTGGCAATGAAGTTGACCACAAAAGTCACATCCACTCCCACATTATCCAGATCCTGTTCCACTCACCTGCGTGTCCTGGTACCCCATGCTGATGGATACCATCTGTGGGTATAATCTGACCATGCTTTATCAATGAAAACAAGAGCTTGGCGAATCCTGAAAGACTTCATGCTACAACCTGGAGTTGGTTCCGAAGGACCAGGGGATGTGGCTGACCTGACCAATCAATGAATATATCCAGAAAGGACAGACGTAGAGGAGGCTTGCAGGAAAGCTTAAAGATAATCGAGAACCAGAGCTGAGCCCTCCATAATGTACTCACCAGGAGGACTTCCACTGCTTGTCTACTGAGCTGACAGGTGACCATGAGAATCATAACAAAGGAAGGGAATATATCATTATTTACCTTTCATTCCTGGAGATAGGCATTTGTTGCCAATGCTAACGGATCCAGCCGAGATCTGTAAAACAATGGTATCTGAAAAGTTAACTCAGAGACAGAAAAGGTGCATTTTGCAGGGCTCCCCATTTCTCCATCCATTTCATAAACAATGTGCAATGATATGTTTCCATTAGCTGTCATTGTGTATAAAGCAGGAATTCAGGTTGCAATTGTATTGTATTTACCTGGGTGGTTCACGGGTACTACTGAAATGTTGTTGAGGCAGAACTGCTAAAACTCTCTTGCAAACTCTGCTAGAATGTGCAGTCTCATCCCCCAAAGATGGTGGGTGTACTGGACCTCTGACACTTGTCCATCTTGAACAGAATACAACAGTGTGACCTCTTCAGGGTAAGGGATTAAACTTTAAACAATCCTGCCAGAAGTTCAAGACAGTTGTATACATATTTCTTCCTGAGACCATCAGCCCCAGTGGAGACTTCTCTGCATCATGCTCCTCATTCAAGGTGACTTGCATCCAAAACAATGACAATTTACAGAACCAACCCAAAGATGGCTCGTCCATTCAATGCTTCCATGTGGGTTAACCACCATTGAAGCTCTTGTCTCACTTTCTGAAACAATGGAACTGACTGTACATAGGCAGGACCTTGTGCAGATGTAATACCTTCAGTTGTTGGGCAGCTCTCTGGTTCAATGAATCCAGAAAAATTGCTTGGATGGAGGCTGGTCTACCAACAGAGCAACACAGGTTAGGGTAAACTAGCCCCTCGCTAGAACTTTCCAAATCTCTTTTTAGATAACTTTGATTGTCTGATTCTCAGAATCTTGTGTACATTACAGAAATTCATAGTTTTTTTTTCTTACCCAGTTTTTATTCATTACATTTTACAATATGTATTGCTGTATGATCGGTACACAATAAATTATCATTATAGGTTGCAACTCAGTCACTGGCTCTGAGTATTGCATGTTTTTGGAGACTATACAAACCCTATGTATCCGTGCAACCAGGAGGGTCTATCGGATGTAACAGTATATTGCTTTTGTAATTCGGCCATAGTAACAAAAAATTACAGATGAAAACATTGTCACCAAAGTATGTGCCAAACACCAGAAATTCTTTCTGGGTGATCAGTGATAAACAAGATTTGTTTTGGTTTATGACAAAACACATTTGTTGCAGGCGGGAGAGTGTGAGCTGTAGCTGGTGCTGTAAGAGTGATGGAAATTGAGCCATTGACACGTTGTCGTTGAGATCAATGCTCCTCCTCTCTGTCTCAGAAACTGAACCACTGGCTTCATTAGCTTGGTAATTATCTATTGAAAATTCTATTGGAGTCGAGGGAATGGCTTGACGAGGAGCGTTGTAAAACTAAAGTGGAAGCCTTTCGTTGTCTGGAGCACCCACGCATCTTTTGTAATCTGAACCCAATTCTGCCCACCAGTTCTCACAGGGAAAAAATGTGAAGTTTTACCAATGAAAGAAGAACTGCAGCATGCTCTGTGGGAAGAACCACAATACCCTCGACCTCTGGCTGCACTAGTTCTAGAAGGAAAAGACACCTCCTCAATAGTATCCTTGTTTCTTCTGGAAACCTCTGAAGGAGGGCTGGAGTTAAGAACTGCAAAGGGAGCACCCCTGCCTCTGCTGGCCCTGGGAAAAAGGTTCTGCTTGACAACTTTCTTCAAGACAGCCTGTGCCTTGTCTAAGGAGGTGGATGTGGTGATGAATCTTGTCATCTCCTTGATGAAAGGGTCTCAAAACAAAAAAGCCACCAGCTGACTGGCCTGTCTGATTTGTGGCCTATGTCGCTCTGCTGAGAGGGTGCAGTTTGCATTCCTTAATGAGCCCAGCCTGCTAACACATCTGGTTTAATAAGGAAGCCTTGATCCTTAGCTGAGAAGCTTATGTATAAGCTCTTGGAGAGGAGTTGTGAAAGAACACACAGTTTATCTTGACAGGCTCGCCAATACCTTGTTACAATCTTTGATGTACTTCCCTAAGAATGTGGAAAGGTTGGGGTCAATTTCTGGGGTACTAGGCTACCTGACCTTCCAGAGAAGGGCAAGGGCTGTCCCTTATTTTCTTAAATGGTGTTGTAGCGAAGGAAGAAATCCAGAGCCTTGGGTAGGTGGGTGAAACAAGTTTTCTTTATTTTCTTCGGTGGAAAGGACCCACGACTGCGAGCTCCTGTTCAGTCCGCATCAGCAGTCAACTGACTGACCGAGAACAATCAAACTCAACACAGACCCGCAGCCATGTAGACAAACAACACAGAACCTAAGAGAGGGTTCAAAACAAAGCAGAGCTCGAGCTGAGAAAAGCACGAGCAAGAAGGCAAATGAGTGTATACTACATTACCCCCCCTTCCTTAACAAAAGAAAACTAGGAAAGAACATAATCATGAAATCTCTGAGGCAACTTGATGGGGCGCTGACAGCAAAAAGAAGCTGTGCCCTTTTGGCAGTTCTCCTTACTCACAACAGGGAATCAGTACAATCAATCAACTCTTGAGAAGTGACCAGATGACCAGCATCACTACAGGAGTTCAATGGAATGGTCATCTGTTCTGACCTTGGTTCAAGATCATACCCCAAGGTAGAGTCCTCAACATAATCCCTGTTTGCATACACACGTTTGAAAATATCAACCTGCTGTTTAGTTAGACAAATGACATTATCCTTGTTCCAAAAGTAATTATAACCTGCACACCTAAGTTGAAAAACTTTATCGTCTGAAAACTTTAACATTTATTTCAATCTTTTAGACATTTGCTCAATGGTGCCACCTTGTTACCCTGACCAGCTTCTGTCAGGCATAGCAAATCACAATAACATGAGACAGAAACTGTCACATGAATACAAGGTGCACTTTCCACCAGCCCAATCTAGTGGTGCTATGCAGTTTCAAATGATTCCTTCACAAATTAGTGCAATTTAAAAATTTAAACAGTGTGCACATCAATGTACACCATAAACATAAACCATCTCAAGTTTACTTCAATCAGTGATTACACACAATTAATGCTTATTTAAACATCTTGTACATCAAACAGTGAAATTGTATATATTCATTCATTTTATTTTTTCATGTTTTCAATCCAAGATTTCATATAGTGTTACATGTCCCAATGCATTTCGGGAAACCCTTCGTCAGGGGAACACTGAAAATAACAAAAATAATATATAGTCAAAACTTAACAGAAAACAGTTTGTGTCACTCTAAAGCTTTTCAGGGAGAGACCCGTGACCCACAGGCAACAATACCTGTGTGTGAACTGAATGGATTTTTCAAGCTTAACACCTGTGAGATTATATACATGATCACCACAATTCTACTCCATCTTTACACATGCCAAAAAGACATATAGCGATGCCAGTACACAAAAGAAACCAAATTAACACTAAATATGTCGCATGAGAGTTCTAAAGACTACCCCTTATAGCCCAGGATGTTAATCAGATGTCAAAAGTACCTCAATAACTCACCTATCCAAATACGAAGCCAAAGCCACAATGCTGAAAAAATACACAAACACATTGAAATGCCACTTCTGTATACAAGACTGAAAATCCTACAGATCATGAAACTGAATATTTAAAAATAAAATGTAACTTACAGACTGAAGTGCCAATCTTATTACGCTGAGTTTTGTCGTATATTTTAGCTTCTTCCAACGAGGCTCTAAAAATGTATATAAAAGACCTAATTACGGTCCCTGTTCATGCCATATTTCTTTTCCCGTCCTCCCTATAGCAGATATAATTCACACCAATAATCATGCAGTTACCTCAAATGTCTCGGTTAAGACGGCAACCTCGTAGAAACTTGATATGGCAACCCTCACGTAAAACTGCAGAAAATGAAAAATCAAAACATGCTCATTACAGCCACATGTTTCCTAAAACCTAGTATACCAATGCTACATCCAGAAAACCTCCTACTTACTTTAACTGCCTTTCTTTTCTCCCGAAAAAAATCCTCTGCATGATTACTTTCACCCGCAATACATTTAAACGCGGAAGTAGCGCGAGACTCCCGCGTGAATCAATAATGAAGGTAAAAAACAGACTTCCCGGACACTCTTTCAAAAATACGATGCAACAAGTATATGCTGACTGCACATAAACCTTGACAACTAAAAAATGAATAAGTCCAACAACCATAATAAAAGCGGAAAAATATATGCCAAAAAGTGTCATTTGAGAAAAATGTGTACCTACCAATAGGCCACCCGAACCCAGTTCGTTTGAGTTAACATTGTGCACCAAAAACAAGATGAGCTAAATTTCTACTAGTACTACCGTAGCCAAAGTCTCACATGTAAACCATGCCCGCTTTATACCTATGTGGTAATATAACCAATCCGCTATGCTCTATTATATAAGTGTATATGACTCACATATCTGAATATAACCATGAAAACAAAAAATAAAAAAATATAAAATAAAATGCAAAATGTGATTATGCTATTATCTACCTTACAGTGTGAAGATAAAGTAGATTCAGGTCCCTGAACCCTAGTATCAAAATCTACCATGTGAAAAGCTTGAAATCATCCCAAATCCAATGTAATAATTCAAATACAACAAACAATTGGTCAATTTTAAGATATTAACAGGTGCTATAAACATGGTTTACAGAAAACAAACCATTTCCAACTTGTCATTCAGACCATGCGGTACAAGTGTGTTAAGAGTGCGTATCCAATAAGTTTCTCTTTGCGCTAAATGTTTGTGCGCATCCATGTGTGGGGTGACCATGATTTTCTCTAATATGGTGAAACGTAACTGTGGTATGGTGTGTTTTTGCTCCACCCAGTGTGCTGCTAGACATGATTTAATATTGGCTGTCCTGATAGTACGTTTATGCTCAGTGAGCCTGACCTTAATTTTGCGTGAAGTACGGCCAACATACACTAGCCGCAAAGGGCATTTAATGGCATAGATCACCATTTCTGAATTACAATCAGATGTATGCCTGAGTTTTATGGCCTTGCCTGTTTGCGGATGAGCGAATGAATCCCCCACAATCACATTCCCACAGTGTCCACAGTTAAAGCATTTGCGCATCCCCAAATTTCTCGTTATGGAATAAACTTCACGCCTTTTCTTCAACACTTCACGTAAGTTTCTAGATCTAGAATAAGCAAACATCGGTGAGGTAACAAACACCTCCTTGAAATCATGTTCTTGTTCAATGATTTCCCATCTTTTCAAAATACTCTGTTTAATAGCTGGTGCAGCTGTAGAATATTTGATGACACAAACTTCCCTCTTGATTTTAGGTTTCATTGTCTTTTGCAAAAGTTCTTCACGCTTCAATTGCAATACTTTCTGTTTGGCAGTTTCCAAGATTTCATCCGGGTATCCCCGTTGTGTAAATTGAAAAGACATCACTTCAATGTCTTTTTTGCTCATAGCATCATCAGTAGTTATGCGTTTGATCCTAATGAATTGAGACAGTGGCAAATGACTTTTAAGAGAGGGAGAATGAAAACTCTTAAAGTGCAACGCATTATTCCGATCAGTGGGCTTCTTAAAAACCTGTGTCTTGAAACTCCCTTGTTGCAATTCAATGTTGATATCCAAATAGTTAATGTTGGTTTTGCTGATCATGTGAGTGAACTGTATGCGAGAATGATGTGTGTTCAACGTGCTGATGCATTTTTCAAGATCTTTCTTCGAACCTTTCCACAACAATAAAATATCATCGATGTATCGAAGATAAAGAAGTAGATGGTCTGTCCATGACTGATTGTTCAGTATAAAAGTGTCTTCATATTTGGCCATGAAAATATTCGCATAAGTGGGTGCCCCTGTAAAACCCATCGAAGTGCCAGTACGTTGCATGAAAAATTGGTCCTTCCATGAAAAATAACTGTGATACAGACTAAACTGTAACAGTTCAAGTACAAAGATATTCTGAGACTCCTCATAATCACCTCGCATCAGCATCCATTCCACCGCTGCCATGCCTTCAGAATGAGGTATTGATGTGTATAGGGCTACTACATCAATTGTGCATAACCAAGTGTCTTCTTCAATAAAGCCCTGTATCTGCTGTAACTTATTTAGACAGTCTGTCGTATCTTGAACATAAGATACCCATCCCTGCACAAATGGCTGTAAAAAGTGATCAATGTATCTGCCTATTGGTTCATGTATTGAGCCGCATCCTGTGACAATTGGACGGAAAGGTGGATCAATGGAATTCTTATGCATTTTAGGCAGCATGTAAATATGCGGACGTGTTGGAAACTCAGAAGTCAAATTTTTTTGGTGTGCTCATTAATCCATCCTAGCTCAACAGCTTTTTTGAGAATCTCAGCCAATGTTTTTTGAAAAGCAATCGTGGGATCGGAGTCCAACAAGATATAAATGTCTTCATCCATCACATGTTTCTGCACTTTTTCTTCGTAGTAAGTAGTATTCATTACCACAAGGCCTCCACCCTTATCCGCAGGTTGAAATACAAGATTTTTATTGCCAGCTAATTTACGTAAAGCAAGAAATTCGGCTTTAGTTAAGTTCTTCTGTGCCTGTACTTGCATAGGTATGCGTTCCAAATCCTTCTTCACCAAAAGTTCAAAAAGATCCAATGTTTTGTGCGTGATAGGCGATAGGAAAGTGCTTTTAGGTTTGAAAACCTTTTCTTCAGTTTCTGCTGAGGGAACATTCTCTTTTGAAATTTGATGAAAAAACCAGCGTAACCTTAGCTTACGCATAAATTTGAATAACGCCACTTCTGTTTCCATGCAATTAGTGTTATAAGTTGGGATAAATGTCATACCTTTATTCAACACGGATAGCTCAATTGGTGACAAAATGACATCAGAAATATTCATGACTAAGTCCTCTTTGGATTCCGCCGAGGATTGTCCTGATTTCTTCTTTTGTCCCCTCCTTGATCGTTTGTTTTCCCTGTGCTTTGTTCTTCCGGCGGATGGTTGGATGATTGGCCTGATTCTAAAAAAGACTTTTTAGTTGCTCCACTTCCACTTGGTGTTTCTGATGAGGATTCTGGGATGTTGGTAATATTTACTACTGGTGGACGTGTTAGTGTTGTGTCCTGTTCAGTGGCTATACTCTCTTCAGATGTTGATGCATCAGGTTTTTTAAAAATACGACGCTGAGCATATGCATCGGCCCATGTATAGACCTCATCCAACTTATAATCTATCGTATCACGTTTAAATTTTCGCAATTTCCGTTCATGCACCTCCTTAGCATGTTCGTCAATCCTGGCATTAATTTCATCCAGTGTTTTTGTGAGTGTTTCTGCAGTCATCATTTGCTCTAAATTGATTTTCAGATCATGAATCTCTGTCGCCAGTTCCTTTAAGATATTTGATAATTCCTCATTAATCAAGAGAATAAGATCTAATGAGCATTTGTTTAAAATTGCAAACCATCTCAACATAAATGGTTTATTAAATTTGAAAAGCATGGGGCGCAAAGAAATCCTAAATCCCCTAGGTATACGTTTGACCTTATGGTACTGTATAAGTGTTGTGGCATGAAGCCGTTGATTCACTTCCTTCCTTAGCGTGTACTCCAACAGTTTTATGATCTGATTAGCAGATCCGGGTTTCACCTGGAAAGCCCTTACATCTTGTATGAGTGAATATATAGATTCAGCTTCTTCAGCTGTGTAAACTTTAGTGTCAGCTTGATTTTAGGATCAAACGCATAACTACTGATGATGCTATGAGCAAAAAAGACATTGAAGTGATGTCTTTTCAATTTACACAACGGGGATACCCGGATGAAATCTTGGAAACTGCCAAACAGAAAGTATTGCAATTGAAGCGTGAAGAACTTTTGCAAAAGACAATGAAACCTAAAATCAAGAGGGAAGTTTGTGTCATCAAATATTCTACAGCTGCACCAGCTATTAAACGGAGTATTTTGAAAAGATGGGAAATCATTGAACAAGAACATGATTTCAAGGAGGTGTTTGTTACCTCACCGATGTTTGCTTATTCTAGATCTAGAAACTTACGTGAAGTGTTGAAGAAAAGGCGTGAAGTTCATTCCATAACGAGAAATTTGGGGATGCGCAAATGCTTTAACTGTGGACACTGCGGGAATGTGATTGTGGGGGATTCATTCGTTCATCCACAAACAGGCAAGGCCATAAAACTCAGGCATACATCTGATTGTAATTCAGAAATGGTGATCTATGGCATTAAATGCCCTTGCGGGCTAGTGTATGTTGGCCGTACTTCACGCAAAATTAAGGTCAGGCTCACTAAGCATAAAAGTACTATCAGGACAGCCAATATTAAATCATGTCTAGCAGCACATTGGGTGGAGCAAAAACACACCATACCACAGTTACGTTTCACCATATTAGAGAAAATCATGGTCACCCCACACATGGATGCGCACAAACATTTAGCGCAAAGAGAAACTTATTGGATACGCACTCTTAACACACTTGTACCGCATGGTCTGAATGACAAGTTGGAAATGGTTTGTTTTCTGTAAACCATGTTTATAGCACCTGTTAATATCTTAAAATTGACCAATTGTTTGTTGTATTTGAATTATTACATTGGATTTGGGATGATTTCAAGCTTTTCACATGGTAGATTTTGATACTAGGGTTCAGGGACCTGAATCTACTTTATCTTCACACTGTAAGGTAGATAATAGCATAATCACATTTTGCATTTTATTTTATATTTTTTTATTTTTTGTTTTCATGGTTATATTCAGATATGTGAGTCATATACACTTATATAATAGAGCATAGCGGATTGGTTATATTACCACATAGGTATAAAGCGGGCATGGTTTACATGTGAGACTTTGGCTACGGTAGTACTAGTAGAAATTTAGCTCATCTTGTTTTTGGTGCACAATGTTAACTCAAACGTACTGGGTTCGGGTGGCCTATTGGTAGGTACACATTTTTCTCAAATGACACTTTTTGGCATATATTTTTCCGCTTTTATTATGGTTGTTGGACTTATTCATTTTTTAGTTGTCAAGGTTTATGTGCAGTCAGCATATACTTGTTGCATCGTATTTTTGAAAGAGTGTCCGGGAAGTCTGTTTTTTACCTTCATTATTGATTCACGCGGGAGTCTCGCGCTACTTCCGCGTTTAAATGTATTGTGGGTGTAAGTAATCATGCAGAGGATTTTTTTCGGGAGAAATGAAAGGCAGTTAAAGTAAGTAGGAGGTTTTCTGGATGTAGCATTGGTATACTAGGTTTTAGGAAACATGTGGCTGTAATGAGCATGTTTTGATTTTTCATTTTCTGCAGTTTTACGTGAGGGTTGCCATATCAAGTTTCTACGAGGTTGCCGTCTTAACCGAGACATTTGAGGTAACTGCATGATTATTGGTGTGAATTATATCTGCCATAGGGAGGACGGGAAAAGAAATATGGCATGAACAGGGACCGTAATTAGGTCTTTTATATACATTTTTTAGAGCCTCGTTGGAAGAAGCTAAAATATACGACAAAACTCAGCGTAATAAGATTGGCACTTCAGTCTGTAAGTTACATTTTATTTTTAAATATTCAGTTTCATGATCTGTAGGATTTTCAGTCTTGTATACAGAAGTGGCATTTCAATGCGTTTGTGTATTTTTTCAGCATTGTGGCTTTGGCTTCGTATTTGGATAGGTGAGTTTTTGAGGTACTTTGGACATCTGATTAACATCCTGGGCTATAAGGGGTAGTCTTTAGAACTCTCATGCGACATATTTAGTGTTAATTTGGTTTCTTTTGTGTACTGGCATCGCTATATGTCTTTTTGGCATGTGTAAAGATGGAGTAGAATTGTGGTGATCATGTATATAATCTCACAGGTGTTAAGCTTGAAAAATCCATTCGGTTCACACACAGGTATTGTTGCCTGTGGGTCACGGGTCTCTCCCTGAAAAGCTTTAGAGTGACACAAACTGTTTTCTGTTAAGTTTTGACTATATATTATTTTTGTTATTTTCAGTGTTCCCCTGACGAAGGGTTTCCCGAAATGCATTGGGACATGTAACACTATATGGAATCTTGGATTGAAAACATGAAAAAATAAAATGAATGAATATATACAATTTCACTGTTTGATGTACAAGATGTTTAAATAAGCATTAATTGTGTGTAATCACTGATTGAAGTAAACTTGAGATGGTTTATGTTTATGGTGTACATTGATGTGCACACTGTTTAAATTGCACTAATTTGTGAAGGAATCATTTGAAACTGCATAGCACCACTAGATTGGGCTGGTGGAAAGTGCACCTTGTATTCATGTGACAGTTTCTGTCTCATGTTATTGTGATTTGCTATGCCTGACAGAAGCTGGTCAGGGTAACGAGGTGGCACCATTGAGCAAATGTCTAAAAGATTGAAATAAATGTTAAAGTTTTCAGACGATAAAGTTTTTCAACTTAGGTGTGCAGGTTATAATTACTTTTGTTACAAGTATACCCTTGCAGCTTCATACCATATAACCAGCACCCATTGATCATGTCTTTTGAGGACATTGCACACTTGACCACAAATCAAGCTGACACTAAAGTTTACACAGCTGAAGAAGCTGAATCTATATATTCACTCATACAAGATGTAAGGGCTTTCCAGGTGAAACCCGGATCTGCTAATCAGATCATAAAACAGTTGGAGTACACGCTAAGGAAGGAAGTGAATCAACGGCTTCATGCCAAAACACTTATTCAGTACCATAAGGTCAAACGTATACCTAGGGGATTAAGGATTTCTTTGCGCCCCATGCTTTTCAAATTTAATAAACCATTTATGTTGAGATGGTTTGCAATTTTAAACAAATGCTCATTAGATCTTATTCTCTTGATTGTTGAGGAATTATCAAATATCTTAAAGGAACTGGCGACAGAGATTCATGATCTGAAAATCAATTTAGAGCAAATGATGACTGCAGAAACACTCACAAAAACACTGGATGAAATTAATGCCAGGATTGACGAACATGCTAAGGAGGTGCATGAACGGAAATTGCGAAAATTTAAACGTGATACGATAGATTATAAGTTGGATGAGGTCTATACATGGGCCGATGCATATGCTCAGCGTCGTATTTTTAAAAAACCTGATGCATCAACATCTGAAGAGAGTATAGCCACTGAACAGGACACAACACTAACATGTCCACCAGTAGTAAATATTACCAACATCCCAGAATCCTCATCAGAAACACCAAGTGGAAGTGGAGCAACTAAAAAGTCTTTTTTAGAATCAGGCCAATCATCCAACCATTCGCCAGAAGAACAAAGCACAGGGAAAACAAACGATCAAGGAGGGGACAAAAGAAGAAATCAGGACAATCCTCGGCGGAATCCAAAGAGGACTTAGTCATGAATATTTCTGATGTCATTTTGTCACCAATTGAGCTATCCGTGTTGAATAAAGGTATGACATTTATCCCAACTTATAACACTAATTGCAGGGAAACAGAAGTGGCGCTATTCAAATTTATGCGTAAGCTAAGGTTACGCTGGTTTTTTCATCAAATTTCAAAAGAGAATGTTCCCTCAGCAGAAACTGAAGAAAAGGTTTTCAAACCTAAAAGCACTTTCCTATCGCCTATCACGCACAAAACATTGGATCTTTTTGAACTTTTGGTGAAGAAGGATTTGGAACGCATACCTATGCAGGTACAGGCACAGAAGAACTTAACTAAAGCAGAATTTCTTGCTTTACGTAAATTAGCTGGCAATAAAAATCTTGTATTTCAACCTGCGGATAAGGGTGGAGCCCTTGTGGTAATGAATACTACTTAGTACGAAGAAAAAGTGCAGAAACATGTGATGGATGAAAACATTTATATCTTGTTGGACTCCGATCCCACGATTGCTTTTCAAAAAACATTGGCTGAGATTCTCAAAAAAGCCGTTGAGCTAGGATTGATTAATGAGCACACAAACATTTTTTTTTTTGACGTCTGAGTTTCCAACACGTCCGCATATTTACATGCTGCCTAAAATGCATAAGAATTCCATTGATCCACCTTTCCGTCCAATTGTCGCAGGATGCGGCTCAATACATGAACCAATAGGCAGATACATTGATCACTTTTTACAGCCATTTGTGCAGGGATGGGTATCTTATGTTCAAGATACGACAGACTGTCTAAATAAGTTACAGCAGATACAGGGCTTTATTGAAGAAGATACTTGGTTATGCACAATTGATGTAGTAGCCCTATACACATCAATACCTCATTCTGAAGGCATGGCAGCGGTGGAATGGATGCTGATGCGAGGTGATTATGAGGAGTCTCAGAATATCTTTGTACTTGAACTGTTACAGTTTAGTCTGTATCACAGTTATTTTTCATGGAAGGACCAATTTTTCATACAACGTACTGGCACTTCGATGGGTTTTACAGGGGCACCCACTTATGCGAATATTTTCATGGCCAAATATGAAGACACTTTTATACTGAACAATCAGTCATGGACAGACCATCTACTTCTTTATCTTCGATACATCGATGATATTTTATTGTTGTGGAAAGGTTCGAAGAAAGATCTTGAAAAATGCATCAGCACGTTGAACACACATCATTCTCGCATACAGTTCACTCACATGATCAGCAAAACCAACATTAACTATTTGGATATCAACATTGAATTGCAACAAGGGAGTTTCAAGACACAGGTTTTTAAGAAGCCCACTGATCGGAATAATGCGTTGCACTTTAAGAGTTTTCATTCTCCCTCTCTTAAAAGTCATTTGCCAGTGTCTCAATTCATTAGGATCAAACGCATAACTACTGATGATGCTACGAGCAAAAAAGACATTGAAGTGATGTCTTTTCAATTTACACAACGGGGATACCCGGATGAAATCTTGGAAACTGCCAAACAGAAAGTATTGCAATTGAAGCGTGAAGAACTTTTGCAAAAGACAATGAAACCTAAAATCAAGAGGGAAGTTTGTGTCATCAAATATTCTACAGCTGCACCAGCTATTAAACGGAGTATTTTGAAAAGATGGGAAATCATTGAACAAGAACATGATTTCAAGGAGGTGTTTGTTACCTCACCGATGTTTGCTTATTCTAGATCTAGAAACTTACATGAAGTGTTGAAGAAAAGGCGTGAAGTTCATTCCATAACGAGAAATTTGGGGATGCGCAAATGCTTTAACTGTGGACACTGCGGGAATGTGATTGTGGGGGATTCATTCGCTCATCCACAAACAGGCAAGGCCATAAAACTCAGGCATACATCTGATTGTAATTCAGAAATGGTGATCTATGCCATTAAATGCCCTTGCGGGCTAGTGTATGTTGGCCGTACTTCACGCAAAATTAAGGTCAGGCTCACTGAGCATAAAAGTACTATCAGGACAGCCAATATTAAATCATGTCTAGCAGCACACTGGGTGGAGCAAAAACACACCATACCACAGTTACGTTTCACCATATTAGAGAAAATCATGGTCACCCCACACATGGATGCGCACAAACATTTAGCGCAAAGAGAAACTTATTGGATACGCACTCTTAACACACTTGTACCGCATGGTCTGAATGAGAAGTTGGAAATGGTTTGTTTTCTGTAAACCATGTTTATAGCACCTGTTAATATCTTAAAATTGACCAATTATTTGTTGTATTTGAATTATTACATTGGATTTGGGATGATTTCAAGCTTTTCACATGGTAGATTTTGATACTAGGGTTCAGGGACCTGAATCTACTTTATCTTCACACTGTAAGGTAGATAATAGCATAATCACATTTTGCATTTTATTTTATATTTTTTTATTTTTTGTTTTCATGGTTATATTCAGAAATGTGAGTCATATACACTTATATAATAGAGCATAGCGGATTGGTTATATTACCACATAGGTATAAAGCGGGCATGGTTTACATGTGAGACTTTGGCTACGGTAGTACTAGTAGAAATTTAGCTCATCTTGTTTTTGGTGCACAATGTTAACTCAAACGTACTGGGTTCGGGTGGCCTATTGGTAGGTACACATTTTTCTCAAATGACACTTTTTGGCATATATTTTTCCGCTTTTATTATGGTTGTTGGACTTATTCATTTTTTAGTTGTCAAGGTTTATGTGCAGTCAGCATATACTTGTTGCATCGTCTTTTTGAAAGAGTGTCCGGGAACTCTGTTTTTTACCTTCATTATTGATTCATGCGGGAGTCTCGCGCTACTTCCGCGTTTAAATGTATTGCGGGTGAAAGTAATCATGCAGAGGATTTTTTTCGGGAGAAAAGAAAGGCAGTTAAAGTAAGTAGGAGGTTTTCTGGATGTAGCATTGGTATACTAGGTTTTAGGAAACATGTGGCTGTAATGAGCATGTTTTGATTTTTCATTTTCTGCAGTTTTACGTGATGGTTGCCATATCAAGTTTCTACGAGGTTGCCGTCTTAACCGAGACATTTGAGGTAACTGCATGATTATTGGTGTGAATTATATCTGCCATAGGGAGGACGGGAAAAGAAATATGGCATGAACAGGGACCGTAATTAGGTCTTTTATATACATTTTTAGAGCCTCGTTGGAAGAAGCTAAAATATACGACAAAACTCAGCGTAATAAGATTGGCACTTCAGTCTGTAAGTTACATTTTATTTTTAAATATTCAGTTTCATGATCTGTAGGATTTTCAGTCTTGTATACAGAAGTGGCATTTTAATGCGTTTGTGTATTTTTTCAGCATTGTGGCTTTGGCTTCGTATTTGGATAGGTGAGTTATTGAGGTACTTTGGACATCTGATTAACATCCTGGGCTATAAGGGGTAGTCTTTAGAACTCTCATGCGACATATTTAGTGTTAATTTGGTTTCTTTTGTGTACTGGCATCGCTATATGTCTTTTTGGCATGTGTAAAGATGGAGTAGAATTGTGGTGATCATGTATATAATCTCACAGGTGTTAAGCTTGAAAAATCCATTCAGTTCACACACAGGTATTGTTGCCTGTGGGTCACGGGTCTCTCCCTGAAAAGCTTTAGAGTGACACAAACTGTTTTCTGTTAAGTTTTGACTATATATTATTTTTGTTATTTTCAGTGTTCCCCTGACGAAGGGTTTCCCGAAATGCATTGGGACATGTAACACTATATGGAGTCTTGGATTGAAAACATGAAAAAATAAAATGAATGAATATATACAATTTCACTGTTTGATGTACAAGATGTTTAAATAAGCATTAATTGTGTGTAATCACTGATTGAAGTAAACTTGAGATGGTTTATGTTTATGGTGTACATTGATGTGCACACTGTTTAAATTTTTAAATTGCACTAATTTGTGAAGGAATCATTTGAAACTGCATAGCACCATTAGATTGGGCTGGTGGAAAGTGCACCTTGTATTCATGTGACAGTTTCTGTCTCATGTTATTGTGATTATCCTTGTTCCACCATCCTCTCTCATCAAGTAGAACAGGTTTGCTGACTCTTATGACACGCACAGGAAGAGAAAATTTGGACTCCCCTTTGCATACTTTGTACGGTTTTTTAATGAGAATCCAATCATTGATGTCAAAATGAGTGTCTTTGTCTTTGTGCTCACCATCGTGCAGCAACTTTTGTGCCAACAGCTTGGCAGCCACTCTGTTTCTTACCATAAGATCACTGCCTTCTGCATTTCTGCTCTCAGGTAAGGACTGACCTGCGGAAAACTTAAGAAACCAATCTGGCATGAGCCTAGAGTTAGCTTCCCTTCCTCTGAGAGTCTTGAAAGGCGTGACACCAGTGGTAGAATGAGGAGAAGTAATGTAGGCCCAAACTTTCTCTTGCAGAAAATCTGTCACACAAATATTGGCATCCAGAGCAGTTTGGATGCCTTCTTTGAGAAATCAATTAGCTCTCTCAAAAAGTCCATTGGAGCTTGGACTGTAGAGAGCAACCTGCAAATGTCTGACATCAAATTTCCTCAAAAAGGCCTCCATCTGCTTCGAAACAAAGTGCAACCTGTTGTCTGTGACGATGGCACCCGGGGGACCCTCCACCTTAAAAATGCTCTCAAGAAAACAAATATCAGAAGAAGAACTTGCTTCTTCAACAAAAGAGTAGTAAATCCACTTTGAGAAGTAGTCTTTTGCCACTAGTAAGTGGCCATCTCCTGTCAGCAGGTAACAAGGTAAAAGGCCCTGAAAAATCGAATGCGATTTTCTCCCAAGGTCTGACGGGAAAAGGAACAGGATGTAAAGGTTTCTTAGACATTCTCCAATGTTTATCGGAAACCACACATTGAGGACAAGACTCAACCACACTGACAACTTGAGAATCTGTTGTATCGTAGGAAGGAGTTCCAGTAGACGTGGTTAGGTTAAAGATGAATAAGAGACCGCTGAACTGAGTTCCCTGTTCTGGTTGCTGCTACCGGCCCCTTGGCCCTACCACGCACTTTGCACTTTTTCGCTGGTCCCTGGAGGGGCTTTAAACTGCACACAGCGGTCCCGCAGCGCGGGAGACCGCTGAACTGAGTTCCCTGTTCTGGTTGCTGCTACCGGCCCCTTGGCCCTACCACGCACTTTGCACTTTTTCGCTGGTCCCTGGAGGGGCTTTAAACTGCACACAGCGGTCCCGCAGCGCGGGAGACCGCTGAACTGAGTTCCCTGTTCTGGTTGCTGCTACCGGCCCCTTGGCCCTACCACGCACTTTGCACTTTTTCGCTGGTCCCTGGAGGGGCTTTAAACTGCACACAGCGGTCCCGCAGCGCGGGAGACCGCTGAACTGAGTTCCCTGTTCTGGTTGCTGCTACCGGCCCCTTGGCCCTACCACGCACTTTGCACTTTTTCGCTGGTCCCTGGAGGGGCTTTAAACTGCACACAGCGGTCCCGCAGCGCGGAGACCGCTGAACTGAGTTCCCTGTTCTGGTTGCTGCTACCGGCCCCTTGGCCCTACCACGCACTTTGCACTTTTCGCTGGTCCCTGGAGGGGCTTTAAACTGCACACAGCGGTCCCGCAGCGCGGAGACCGCTGAACTGAGTTCCCTGTTCTGGTTGCTGCTACCGGCCCCTTGGCCCTACCACGCACTTTGCACTTTTTCGCTGGTCCCTGGAGGGGCTTTAAACTGCACACAGCGGTCCCGCAGCGCGGAGACCGCTGAACTGAGTTCCCTGTTCTGGTTGCTGCTACCGGCCCCTTGGCCCTACCACGCACTTTGCACTTTTTCGCTGGTCCCTGGAGGGGCTTTAAACTGCACACAGCGGTCCCGCAACGTGGGACGCGCGCGGGCGTGCCCGGGCGAAGACCGGGCCAAGACGGGCCCGTCTACGCCCGTCAAAGACCGGAAGAGACTGGACTGGGCCACGTCCCTGAAATTTGGTTGCAAAAGGGTTTGTGGTTCATTCTGTGTTTAGGTGTTAGAGGATAGGGTTTTCTATTGGGGGTTACTGATAAAGTATTCATATTGTATAATGAATAGACGTGATGGGAGGGGAAAGGGGCTCAGGTTGCCGGGGTTACTGGAAGTGGGTCTATTGCAGGAACATTGGAAAAGATACTGAATTGATAGGCAGGACGGGTGTATCGTATAGTTTTACTGTGGGGGGTAAACAAGATTACTATGAATTTAAAGCCGGTTGTTACTAAAGCTTGTATTTTGGTAAATATTTTAATAATGGTAGTTTTTAAAGTCAGGGAAATGTTTTGGGTCTCGAAACTTATAGTATGTTTAGCGTGAGGTTCTTTTCGACATATATTGACGAAATGTCAAGAACTAAAATTGTAATTAACGTTTTTATGGTACTTTATGCATTATCTAATGGTGTTTTATTGTTTCTAATGTTTTGTGTATAACTGTGTGCTTTTATGACTGAAAACGTCGAATAAAGCTATTTGATGATGATGATAAGTTTATTGCTCTTAGATGTTATGTAGGTTTTCCAGTAAAGATGTAAATAGCCCACCAGGAGCAGCCTCCCTGCTGCTCAGCCCAGGATCCAACTGACACTCCACCTCACAGCAATCCACACATTCCAATGACATCACCATCCACACCAACATTCTACCCAACACATTCACACTGGCTGAGCAGCAGAGGCAGAGAAACAGGGAAGATGCATGGTATTAAACCTTATATATAACACACCTTCCCCCTTTACAAAATGCACAAAACAATAGCAAATAAAGGAAGAAAGATCACCATGATACAAAAGAAACTTGCAAGAGAAAATATAGCAAAAATGCAAATTGTAAACAGCAGTACATAAGAAATGCCAAGCACTAGAACAGAGACCAAGCATAACATGGTGAAAAGTGCAAGGCAGAAAAAATACATAAGAAAACAAAAGAGAATAAAAGTATAAATATTGTAGTTAGAGAGAAGAAAAATGCATGAGAAGATATTGCAAATACAAATAATATGCAGCATTACATAAAAATGCTTAAACATGCTGAAACATGCAATGAGGAAATAGAATGCATAAAAGAAGCATAAAATAAGTGACAACACAAGAATGGAAATATCGCACACAAATACCAGATGCGACACACATCTCCCTTCTTTGCAGAGCAAAAGAAAACGGGAAATTGAAAGGAGAAGTATGATATTCCATAAACAACATAAAGTAAAGAAGGAACGTATATAAAAATAAGAAAAAACCCAACTAAACACTTGGTCCACATTTGGCATACCACCACTAAAACCTTAGGATGGGGGCAGAAACTTACGTTGGCAACCCCCTTATGGGACTCCGAAAAGCTGGGTGATCTATGGAAGTCGAAGGGATTTGATAGGTGGGAACTCATTGGGATCTCGCAAATTAAAGACATGTGGGAGAAGGGCGAAGTGAAGACGTTTGCCTCTCTACAGCAACAACATGAGTTAGCTGACTCAGAGCGCTTTCGATACACGCAGGTCCGCCACGCACTGCAATCACACCTCCCCAAGGGCTCCTCCCCTCCTGAATCCTCCCCGTTGGAAGATAGATGCTGGATGGTCACCTGCCTGAGAAGACCATATCATTAACTTATAAGAAATTGATCAATAATATGGCAGATCCCCTCCAGCCACTACGGGAGAAATGGGTAGGGGATGGCATCGAACTGGACGATGAAGAATGGCAAGAGGCGGTATCTTCCCCAAGAGTGGTGGCGATCCCAGCTAGACTCAGGCTAGTGCAGCTCAAAATTCTTCACAGAGTGTATATTACGGGGCCTCGTCTGGTACAAATGGGTAGAGCTGAGGGCGGAGAATGTAGGCGAAGGTGCGGCCAAGAAGGCACATTCATGCACATATTATGGGAATGCGAACACATACAATCCTATTGGCGGAAAATACACGACATACTAAGCGATGTACTCACAGTAGTCCTCCGCCCAGAAGCACGTAGATGCCTCCTGAATGTATGGGAGCCTACTGATCTGAATAATTATCAAACACAGTGGGCTACACTGGGATTAATGTTGGCAAAGAGGAATATTGCACAACTGTGGGGAGCGGCGGAACCACCCTCAGTAGAGGCCTGGGAAAAAGACCTCGACTGGTGCATGTACAGAGAAAAGCCTGTCTACACGGCCCGGGGTTGCCCTAAAAAATGGTCTCGAATTTGGTGCCCGTGGAACTTCTACAGAGGGGATATCTGCAGCCCACCACGTAGCATTGACCAGGAGGATCCCCCTACCCCGTAACCTGTCCTTGCAGTGTAATGTTGCACAGAGCTGTTTACTCATTGTTTTCGCTAAGTGAGAATGTACTGATTCCTCTGTACTGTATATCTTATGTCGATGAATGTTAATAAAAAGAAATAAGAAAAAAATAAAATAAGAAAAAATCCTCCACACGCATACAAATCAAAAGCAAATTGCTCCAAGTTACCACCACAACCACACCAGCTGGCCAGACTGGCGAAGAAAAGGAGGGAAACACGGAACACAAAAAAGAAGAGGAAGAAACACACCCTAAAAGAAACAAGGCACACCCATAACAAAACACCACACAGAACTACCCAACTTACACATGTGCAAAAACAAGTAAAACAGAAAATAAGCAACGGGTGGCTTACACCCAACCAGAAAGCAAGTAACGGGTGGCTTTCACCCAATCAGAAAAAAGCAAACGGGTGACTTCCACCCAACCAGAAAGCAGGCAACGGGTGACAACACCCAACCAAAAACAAGCAACGGGTGGAAACACCCAAGCGAAAAGCATGTAACGGGTGAATGCAACCAAGCAGAAAGCAAACAGAGGATGACTAACTGAGTGTACTGCTCCCCACTGAGAATCAACAGCAAGAAAAAGCAAGAAAGTAAGAAACGGAAAACTACACCAAGATAGTGAATCCCCAACAGCAAGCGCAAGGAATGTGTGATCTGGGTGGACTGCACCCCACAGAAAATCAATAGTGCAATCACACCTCAAGTAAGACCACTCATAAGAATAAATGCCAGAAGACATAACAACTTGCACACGAGAGCAAAAAGAATACACTGTAAATAGAAGTCATATAAAGAAGCAAAAGATTAAAAAGAAGATGCTCTACATAGATGGCAATATGGAAAAAAGTACATTATATGAATAAAATTAAAGCAGGGATATCAGAAATATAATGGCAGTACTATACGAAACAATTGAGCATCAACACATTGTATAATAAGAGAAACGTTAATTAGCATAAGTGACATATCAAGAATAGAGATGGAAAGAAAAATGCAGGTGTGAGAAGAAGCAAAAAATGCATAATAGTAAAAACGCCGTGGTATGGGAGCCAAAATGTGACAGCAAAACACGTTGTTTGAGTACCAATTATGGCCTCAAGTTCTGCACATAAAAGTGATAAAAAAGAAACGAAACGAGGAAAACTGCAAAGTGTCTCTAATTAGAAGGCGGAAAAACTGTAGGCAGGAAAATAATGTCCCTGAAAGTACTTCACACATACATGGCTCCACGGACGTCAAAGAATGCAGCAGGAAAAAATCCGGAATGGAGCTGAAGAAAAATCTGTCCAGTCAAAATGGCGGCACGTAGGAATGACGGGCGCCGGCTGGCTCAAGACGTGTACGTGTTGGAAGGTGTCTTAGAGCACCCAGAGTCCTACCATTTCAGGTTGGCAGCAAAAAGAAGAATGAACGTCCGACAGCACTCTCAAGTGGAAGAGAGCGCGCACATAACAGCTGTAGATTCCTCGCGGACGATTTGAAGGTGCACGTAAGTAACGGTAAGTGTGCGCTCTGAGCAACTTGATTGAAATGCAGCATATTGAAACCAGACTAGAAAATATCACAAAATTAAAGTTGTAACTCACAAATTTTCATTGACCGCAGAAGAATGGGGAGCACCTCTTTCCCGCTGTTGAGCCAGCGGCATCAGAATTAAGTCCAAGTTCAAAAAAATGTGCTGCAGACGTTGCTCAAATGGAAAACAAATGCCAAAACCAAAGCTAGTGCACAGGGTCAAAGCGGCACCAGGCTCAAGTAGAAATCCTAATAAGAGGCCAACACAGGTTCACAGCAAAGACAAACAGTCTTGAAAGGGCGTGCAGGCAAAGCATAAATTACGCTTAATCCTTGAAGAGAAGGATTATGAATTCACGCCTGTCAGGCAGATGAAGTGAAGACATCCATAGGGAGATAGCTGAAATTTGTAGAGTCCTTGAAGTTTGCCACTTGACTTGTAGTGGATGTGACCAGAAGCAGGAAGCATACGCCCTGTCAATCGGCTGTCCGGTGAATCTGGACACTGGTGGGGCAGCAGGGCGCACAATCCTTGAGAGGGTTCTTTTATAAGTATAATCTTGAATGAAAATTCCTTAGAAGTAACATGAAGTAAGTCCTCACGCGTAGTTTTTGATCCCATCCTCGTCGCCAATTTATGTTGTATCGTAGGAAGGAGTTCCAGTAGACGTGGTTAGTTTAAAGATGAATACGTTTATTGTTCTTAGATGTTAAGTAGGTTTTCCAGTAAAGATGTAAATAGCCCCACCAGGAGCAGCCTCCCTGCTGCTCAGCCCAGGATCCAACTGACACTCCACCTCACAGCAATCCACACATTCCAATGACATCACCATCCACACCAACATTCTACCCAACACATTCACACTGGCTGAGCAGCAGAGGCAGAGAAACAGGGAAGATGCATTGTATCAAAACCTTAGATATAACACAATCCATACCGGGCCACCAGTAAACCTGTCTTAATTTCTTGGTGGTGGCAGAAATTCCCAAATGCCCCTCATGAGCTATGTTGATGATTTTAGGTCTAAGTTTAGTGGGAGGAACAAAAAACCCCTTCCTAGTGCAAATCCCATCATCAAAAGATAGTTCTTCAGACACTTGATTGAAACATCTTAATTCTGTGGAAATAATTTTTTCAGAAGGCCACCTGTTCTTGGAGTAGCTCTCAACTTTCTTCAAGTCCATGTCATCCCTCATGGCTTCATCCCACTCCTCTTGGGAGATGGAGCCACGGCAAGCAAACACGGCATCAACGAGACCCACCACACACTCTCTGTCTGAACTATTAAGAGAATCTGTGCTACAAGCTAGAGGAAGGCGGTACAAGCAGTCCGCACGAACATTTTTACCCCCTTGGAAATATTTAACAATCAAATCATACTCTTGAAGTTTGGACAACAGACAGACCAAACGTGCGGATGCCATACCCAAACCATTTCCCACCAAGAGGAACACCAAAGGTTTGTGGTCAGTAAAGATTTCACATGAATTCCCCCAAATGTATGTCTTGAACTTTTGCACCGCCCACACTACTTCTAAGGCCTCTCTCTCAATAGTGCTGTAATTAGTCTCAGCACTAGACAACGCCCTAGAGGCAAAAGCAATAATGTTCTCAGTGCCATCCACCCACTGATCAAAAACAGCTCCTAGTCCCTTGAGACTAGCGTCAACAGTGATAAAGGACTTTCCTGTGGAAACAAAAGGACGTAAAGCAGGAGCATTAACCACCAGCAGTTTAAGTTCCAACAGACAGCATTGACAGCCTCAGACCACAAAACTTTTGACCCCTTTTTAAGTAGTGATCTCAAAGGCTGAACAGTGAGAGCATACCCAGGCACGAACCTACCGTAATATTCACAAAGTCCCAAAAAGGAACGCAATTCATCCTTATCAGCAAGGGCTCGTGCTTTCTGAATGGCCTCGCCGTTACAAAATTTTGGCTTAATACCTTTGTCAGAAATGAGGTGTCCTAAATACTCAACTTCTCGTAAAAGGAGTTTGCACTTACTGGGTTTGACAGTCATCCCTCTATCTTGAAGAATACCCAGGACCTTGGGCAAAGTAGAAACGTGTTCCTCCTCAGTGTGTGTGTAGATGAGTATGTCATCCAGAAATGCTTGCACATTCGGCACATCAGCAAATAGACCAACCATCGTCAGAAACACACTCGCCGCCGATGCGAGCCCGAATGGTAACCTCAGAAATTGGAAGGCCCCAAATGGAGTCACAAAGGCAGTGAGACTCTGAGATGCTTCAGAAAGTTGTATTTGGTGATATGCAGAGTGCAGGTCAATGATGGAGAAAAACGTAGATGAGCTAATATTAGCTAACAGTTCTTGGATGTGAGGCAGAGGATGACAATCAGCCACTATATTCTGGTTGAGGGACCTCATGTCCACACATAGCCTGAGATCCCCTGTCCTTTTTTTGTCAAAACAATGGGAGAAACCCACTCAGAGGCATTTATTGGAGCAATAATGTTCTCCTCCCTGAGTTTGGCCAACAATTTTTTGAGATCCTCCCTAATGCTTATTGGCACGGGCCTGACCATATGAATTACAGATAAGGCACCCTCCTTGAGCTTGATGCAGTGCTCAAAACCCGAGACTGTACCCACCACATCCTTGAATACCTTGGGATAAGCTTCAAACATTTTAGCCGCTATATTGGAGTTGAAACCCATGCATAACAAGTCTAAGGGTGGTGCCCCCAACACAATGGGAGGGTCCTGACCAGGGCGTAAAATAATCCCAGGTTTGCAAGGTCCATCCAGCCCACAATGTCTCTTCCCTTTACAGCCACGTAAACCTTCATGGTGATGGATCTTCCCAGACAAGCTACAGGAACTCAAAGAAATCCCAGAAGGTGAATGTTCTGCTCCCCAAAAGCTTTGAGGTTGATGTTGGGAGGAAGCAAAACTGTTTCAGGGGGCCACAATTCAAAGAAAGTACGATCAGCTAGAATGGTACCTAAATCAGCCATCACATGCACTTGCTTCCCATCAATGAATGCATTGACAGTCGGTCCTTTGATAACCTTCCCAGGGTCAACCGATGCAATGGTGGGCAAATCCACCGTCAATAGAACATTAGAGAACTTGGCTGTGTTCTTGTGCATTTCACTTTGGAAATCCTCAAGACTCACACTGTTTACCTTAACTCTATTGTTGAAATTACCCCCAGCCATAGTCCCTCTACAAACCCCTTTAAAATGACCTATTTTTCAGAATTTGTTGCACCTCTTGCCAATGGCAGGACAGGACGGATTGTTACCAATGTATTTCCTGGAACCGCATCTGTAACACATTTGCTGCCCGCGAGGTGCCTGACTTCTTTTAACCCTCTTGTCAGTAGGGGTTCTATCTGCAACAGCACACACAACTTCCTCACTCACAACTGCGTTAACAGACAGTTGCAATGGAACAGCGTGATTAGACAGTACTTTTGAAGTCACTATGGACCTCTCAATCCACTTGGCCACATCTAATGTCTCTGACAAGGTAGGATTCCGACAGGTGAGCAAACGCTCTTGGATTTTCTTGGAAAAACAATAAAACACAAACTGATCCCGTATGTGAGTATCTACGTTCGGTCCAAATTCACATTTGGCTGCAAGAACCCTGAGGGTGGTGACATACTCCTCAACTGACTCCTCACTCGACTGCTTGCACATGGCAAAGTTAAACCTTTCAAGTAAAACACTCGACTCCTCAGAAAACTGCTTCCTCATCCTCTCTTTGCCTTCAAGATAAGGGTTCCAGGGAACACCCTCTGCGGCAGGTGCAGGAGTAAAGTTGTCGAAGACCCTCTGCGCAGCTATTCCCAGATGATTAAATAAAAGAGCCATTTTCCTAGGAGGGGCGTACTAATCGGCATCTATGGCAGTCATGTAATTCTCAACATTTCTGAGCCATTCCTCCCATTTGATATCTGGCTTCCCAGCCTTAGAAAGAAAAGGTGGAGGCTGAATAACACCTTGTGCAGAAGCCATGGCAAGAAGAATACCTAGCCACAACCAAGAAGAGAGAGGCAGAGGAGCCCTTGAGATCGGAGAGATACAAGTCAAAGTAATTTGCCTAAACCAGAGCAGCAGCAGCAAGTCTATTTCAATATTCCAAAGTAAAGGAAGTAAAACATTTTTTTTAGACTTGCCCCAGGAGTAGTCGAGTTTTCTTTGTAAGTACAAAGTACCTGCAATATGTGAGGAAAATCCGGAACAGGCTCTGCTCTCAAGAAGAAACGAGCTTCCCAGCATGAAGTCGATCATCGCTGGTGAAATCTTTAAAGGAAAGCAGAACAAAGATGGCCGCATGCCGACGTGACGTCGTGACCTCAGATCCTCCAGCGTGTAGGGACGGAAAGATCGTGCCGGGGGAACATTCGTCACAGGACGACATCCTACTGTGACACAGAGGTCCTCGGGCGGATCAGGCTCACGTCCTCACGATGTCCTCGTGAGGGAAACGGACCTCCACAGCTCTTTGCGAGGGAGACTCACCCCAAAAGCAGTGCAGGCGGCAAAAACCTGAGCCTTAAAAATGATCGTGGATCGGTGGCATTGATGGGAGCTCTGGTTAGGATCTCCGGCGGCGGCAAGGCAGCTTCAAGTCAGAGCGGTGGTCGGTGGGTCATTGGTTTCCTTCACCCCACTCCTGGTACCATAATGTGGTAGTGAAGGAAGAAATCCAGAGCCTCAGGTAGGTGGGTGAAACAAGTTTTCTTTATTTTCTTCGGTGGAAAGGACCCACGACTGCGAGCTCCTGTTCAGTCCGCATCGGCAGTCAACTGACTGACCGAGAACAATTGAACTCAGCAGAGACCTGCAGCCATGGAGACAAACAACACAGAACCTGAGAGAGGGTTCAAAACAAAGCAGAGCTCGAGCTGCGAGAAGCACGAGCAAGAAGGCAAATGAGTGTCAATTTCTGGGGTACTAGGCTACCTGACCTTCCAGAGAAGGGCAAGGGCTGTCCCTATTTTCTTAAATGGATACATACTTCTTTAGGAAAAGGATTTCTTCGACTTGTCTGAACAGATGCTGCCCTTTAGGCAGAAGGCACCCAGTAGGAGAAACGTGGGTCTAATGTATCCTTAGGGTCAACTGTGTCTTTTAAGAGCTCAGAAGAAGGGGGGACAGAGTTCAGTTGACGAAGTCTCTTGCACTTAAGCAGTGGGCGCCAAGAATGGTCTTGCTCCTCTTTAGAGGCCCCATTTTTTCCATCATCTTGCCCGTCATGATCGTTGGGCATCATCCGGCTAGTCCTTATCATCAGCTTCATGTAAACCCTTTCCAGGTAGACTGACTTTAGGTTATCTTTAGACAGCTTCTTTCTAGTTTTAGATGACGCTGTCAACCCAAAGGGGTGGGGTGGGCTCAGCCACCAAGGTCGCAGGTGTTGGTGGGAGTCAGAGGGTGTAATAAAGAGAAAAAATGGTTTGAGCTGTTTGGTCAAAGGGTCAGAGAGGAAGAAATAGATTTTTTTACATATTTTTAGATGACCTGACCCACCTCCAGTCTATCTTTTACCAAAACATATTCCTCAGCACACTCCAGTCAATTGATGGCACAGCAGGATAGCCTTTCAACATGGTTCCTATAATGGGTAATCTTAGCAGTATCAATTAAAGTCCCTGTCACAACTCCCTTTGTATCTAATGGGACCTCGCAACTGCTCACATTTAGGTGTAAATAGAGTTTGAGCGCCCTCTTGCAAGTATGACTAAGCTCAATAAATACATAACTCCCAGACTCAGATAACCTAATTAATGTATGTTGCAACCTGACGGTCTCTCTCGAGGCTGGGGTCTGGAGCACCAAGGGTTAACGGACAGTACCACTTACCACTTACCACTTACCACTTACCACATCTCCCTGATGGGCTGGGGCACGAGCTGGGTTTGCAGGAGCACCCACAAGATATTGCATTAATAGATGGTGTTCACCTATGCATTTTACAACACTATATGCTAAATATATTACCTAAGAAGCCATACGTTTTACTGGTCCTGAAAACATATCATGAAATATTAGAATTTATCATGCTATGACACATTACATAGAAACATAAATTTTCCAAAGTCTTGTATGTGTCAATTAGAAACATATATGAATCTAGACTAGATACACTGAGAGTGCCACTCACTAGAAAAGGCATTAGATATACCCAGTAACCCTTCAGACACCTGCACTCCTCTTCACTCGCTCTCACACATACCCCCTGCATCCGTTGCAGCCGCAGAGGTGGCCGCTCCTTCTCCTACATCGCTGCCAAGACCTGGAACGAACTTCCCCTCCAGCTCCATATAGCACCCTTGCTGGCAGACTTCAGAAAGAGACAAAAGACCTGGCTCTTCGACAGAGACACATCGCCCAGATATCCATAGGGGTGACAGTGTTGCTTTTTTACAAATGCTGATTGATTGATCGATTCAATAATAGGTAAAGGGATCTTTCGTCCCTCTTAGTGCCTCTAGGTACCTCTTTGACTTGTGTATTATATATGTTGTGCAGCTATACTCTATGAAGTATTTGGACCCCCTTCCAGCTTCTAAATGTAAAACTGCTCAAACTTTCACTCCTAGTATTGTGCAAGAATGTATTACAATAGATTCTTGGTGTGTTGGAGGTGAATATAATTCAGCTGTGCATCATCATGGAATAGATCGTGGAGGTTAATTTCTTGATGTTAAAAGTTTCTTCAAGCTAACGTTGTGTTCAGGGGCGTAACAAACACCCCCACAGCCCCTGCGGTGCGGGGGGGCCCCTAGCCTTCAGCACGTGAAGGGGGCCCCCTCAGCTCATCTGTAGAGAGCTGTGAGAGGCTTGCTCTAAAGCAGCTGCAGTGTGCAGCCTGCTGTGAGCTCCTTGCGCTGACCCAGGACTGAAGAGAAACAAAGTAACAATTTACATTGTTTCTCTTCAGTCAGAGCCAGGACTCTGACAAGGGTGGGGGTGGGGGCCCTCAGAGGGAGCATTCTCCATAGGGCACTTTAAAAAAAAAAAATGTATTTGTAGAAAAATAAGTAAACACAGCTCGGTGCCTACAACCCTGGTCGGGCCGGCAGCGCAGAATAGCATCAGGTTTAGCAGTGTAGGCAGGGGAACAATACACAGCAAGCCGCCTACAACCTTTTCGGGCCGGCCGCGTCCAGTGAGGCATTTTGGCGAGCACCTGTGTAGGACCGTGGTCATTATAGACAAATCATAAGCAATATACAAAACCATTTGACATTATTGACAGTATAGAGTGATCAGTCAGAGATCAGGAGCATGCTGTTAGACCCATGAGTGACTCTGCCATAGACCCTAATGTCTCTCTGGGTGGTGTAGTCTGGCCAGGAGGAGGTGCTACATGCTTTCAATTCGTGGACCCGTCACTGAGCCCCGCATCGTCAGGGCGAGGCCTCTCAGTCGTGTCTGTAGTGGTGTTCTGTTCCAGAAGGTATGTTTGAAGGGGGGCCCATGTGTCACGTGAGCGGGAGGAAGGTGGTAATAACTCAGCATAATTGTGTAATTGCTCTTGGCAGTAGATAAGATCTTGCAGCCAGTCCTTAAACTTGGGAGCTCTCATTCTACCCCACCTGCAGGCGATCCACCGCTTGGCGAGAAGGAGCGCCAGGGAGATGTACTTCCGCACCGCAGCCACCAATGCCTCAGTGTACCCTAGAAGCTTGATTAGAGGGTCGTAGGGGACGTGGAACCCAGTCATTTGATCAAGCACCGCCAGCACCTCCGTCCAATAGCAGCGTATGGGGGGGGGGCAGTCCCAGGCTAAGTGGCGGAAATCTGCCCCTTCTCTACCGCAGCGATCACAACGATCATTGTCACGGAGGCGCCTTAAGCGTACGGGTGTATAATAGAGGCAATGGATGTATTTGTAGTGGATGATGCGCAGTCTGCTGCTAGCCGAAATATTGCCAGTTTGGCGGCAGCAGAATGATCACTGGTTGTCAGTGAGGGGGGAGCCCAGGTCCTCTTCCCAACGCGCCCTGGCCGTGGGGGGAGTCATACGTGCGGTCTTTTTGAGTAGTACGGTAAAGCAGCGACACAACATGTGTAGGGGTAGTTTGCTGCAGGAGGGCATGTAAGGGAGACAGGATGGGGGGTTCCTGCGGGGAATTCGGGGTGAGAGCCTTCACATCCTGTCGTAATAGAAACGCTCCAGGGGGGTAGGTAGTGTAGTGCCAAAGAATTCCTCACTGGTGCAAAACGTGCCTTTGACATAGAGTTTACCCCAGGTCTGAATGGAACGTTTTCGGAGGATCTGGCGGCAGCCCCCCTCCTGAGTGACAGGGAGGTCGAGTCTGCCATAGAGGGGCAGCAGGGGGGAGTACAGGATGGTGGTGTGGAGAAGATTGGCCAGATCCCACCAGGCGCTAGTGGTGCAGTTTACAGTGGTGGAGGCCAAACGCCTCGGAATCGCTGGTGCGCTGAGGTAGGCGGAGCAGGGGGTTGGGGCCATAAATCCGTCTTCTATTGCCAGGTGGGGCATGTAAGGGGGGGGTTTATCCAGTATGCTGCAAAGTGAGCCTGGGCACAACTGAAATATAGCTCCAGATCTGGCACTTCAAAGCCTCCGGCATCGAAAGGCCGAATGAGAGTGTCCCATCGCAGCCTAGCCTGCTTCCCTCCCCAGGTGAGGCGGATGAGTTGAGTTTTTAGGGCTTTAAAGAAGTGACGGCTGGGGGCATAGGGAATATTAATGAAAAGATAAAGCAATTTGGGTAATATTCCCATTTTGATGAGGGAGGTCCTCCCAGCCAGGGAGAGCGGCAAGGCAATCCATCTGGTGATTTTCTCAGTTAGGAGATCGAGCGTTCTCCCGTAATTGGCGGTCATCAAATCGTTCCGATTGCGAGTGATGACTATGCCGAGGTATGTGAGTGTATCTGCGCACCATGTGAGGGGGTAGTCAGGTGTGAACTGCGTAGTGGCATCAGTGAGGGGGTAGGTCTGAGACTTCACCCAGTTTATGTTGACCCCAGAGAGGTGACCAAAGAGAATGAGTAATCTAAGGATGGGGTTGAGGCTTTCTTCCGGGTTGCGAAGGTAGAGGGTGAGGTCGTCAGCGTACAAGGAAATTAGTATTTGTCTCTCTGGATATATGAGGGCATGGTCCCGGAAGTGCTGTCGGACCTTGGATGCAAGGGGCTTGATAGCCAGGGCAAAAAGGAAGGGTGAGAGAGGACATCCCTGCCTAGTGCCTCTGGCTATTGTGAAGGGGGAGGATCGAGCGCCATTAACCATAATGCTGGCCCGCAGGCCTGTATATAATAAGTCAATCCAAGCTAAAAAAGGGGCGGGGAATCCCATACGTTGCAGGACAAATGCAAGGTAGTCCCATTCTAGGGAATCGAACGCCTTGGTGGCGTCGAGAAAGACAGCCGCCGCGTTCGTGTCAGTATCAATGTCTTGGAGGACCGCAAACAATGTGTGCAAGTTATGAGATGTGCCCCTGCTGGGTACAAACCCCGACTGGTCAGGGAGGACCAGAACAGTCATGAGGGGGCTAATGCGATTCGTGATCAGTTTTGCTAAGATTTTAGCATCAACATTTATTAAGGAGAGGGGCCTATATGAGTCGCATTGCGTAGTCGGCTTACCCGGATTTGGTATGGATATTATCAGCGCTTCCCTCATTGTTTGGGGCAATATACCAGTCTCGCGGGCTTCCTCAAAGACATGTCGCAGCACAGGGATGAGTATATGGTGATAGGTTTTAGAGAATTCGGCCGGGAGGCCGTCTGGTCCCAGGGCCTTGCCAGATTGCAGTTGCATGATAGCGGTTATGATCTCCTCATCCTCGTGATGCGCGAGGAGAAATTCCCTCTGGGTGTCCCCCAGCCAAGCTATCGCAGTGTCCTCGAAGAAAGGGGTGAAGTCAGCAGGCTGCGTCCTATGTGAAGTGTATAGGGTTTTGTAGAAGCGCTGGAAGACGGTGACTATGTCTGACGTGTTTCTGTGCAGCTGGCCATCCTCATCTACGATTTCGAGGACGGTGTTGGAGAATCTAGGTGGGCGGATCAGAGACGCGAGCGCTTTTCCTGGTCACTCCCCCTCCCCATAGCAGCGAGCTTGATGATATTTCCCTCTGAACCTACATTCCCTCTCGGCCGTCTCCTGATAGTCCGTAAGCAGATCTTTCAGGCGCGCTTTCAACTCCTGGGTGGGTGCAGTCTGTATTTGTGTTTCTGTGTGCTTAAGTTCTAGCTCTAACTTGCGGAGTGTAGCGCGGATGTCTTTCAGGACCCCTCCGCTTTTAGCAATGCATAGTCCGCGCACGGTGACCTTAAAGGCCTCCCTGACCGTGGAATACTGCGTGACGGAGTTATCATTATGGGGGAAGAAATCGGTGATCTCTTGTTCAAGTTCAGCCTTGAAGACAGGGTCTAACAGGTTCTGCGGGAGCAGGCGCCAGGACAGGAATGGCGATGGTTCATGAGGGGGTGTAAGGGTGATGAGTACTGGTGAGTGGTCAGAGTATGTGCGAGAGAGGTGAGAAGCGCGCGACATCCATGGGGTTAACCCCCTAGTGAGAATCCAACTATCTATTCGCGACCAGGAGGAGTGGGCAGTAGAAAAACAGGAGCCTTCTCTGTCGTGTGGGTGAAGAGCGCGCCAGGCATCAACTAGGTCATGGTCTTTAATGATGAAATTGAGGGTGTGGTGTGCGTTAGAGTAGTGGTGGGGTTGCGGGTGCGAGCGCTCTAGTGGCGGATCAAGGGTAACATTAAAATCTCCCCCCACATCACATGCGTTGAGCCAATGTCAATTATCTTGCCCCAGAGGACACAAAAGAATTCCGGGTCATCAGTGTTCGGCCCATAGCAGGAGAGTAGTGTAATAGATTGAGCAGCCAGTCTGCCCCATAGGATACTGTATCAGCCTTGTGGGTCAGCATAAGAGCCGACGGGGGTGTAAGGGAGTGTGCGTTTGATTAATATAGCCGTACCACGGGCATAGGAGGAGTATGGTGAGAAGCATCTATAGCTCGCCCAGCGGGAGGCGAATGAGGCGGGGGTGGTGGGGCCCAAATGTGTCTCCTGGAGCATAGCACAATGGACATTGTGGCGGTCTAGGTAAGAGAGGATATGTCGGCGTTTGCGAGGGTCTCCTAGGCCTCGTACGTTCCATGTTAAGAAGTTATAGGTAGGGGGACTGGGTCGGTTCTCCATGGCAGTGTATCAAAATTACAGTAGTGGGTATTGTATGCTTACTGCACTGGTCGGTCAAACAAGGTGTATATTTGCTAGTCAAGTCCGTAAAAAGTGGTGTGAAACAATGCCCTTCCCCACCCCCCTCCCACAACAGCAGCCCAATCCTGCTGTGACGTGTGTCCCTCCCTCCTCCCCCAAATTCTTCCCGCCCCATACTCCCAACAGGGGAGATTGGACGCAAGGTAGCGAACATTCCAAACCAGAACAATGTAGGGATTTCCTGTGTGGGTAGCAGGAAGACGGCGAACCAGGTTCACCTCGCGTCAGCGAGGGCGCTCGGGGGAACAGTAGATTGTCTCATCAGACCATCAAGACTGCGGTAGAGATTGTATGCTAGGGGATCAATCATTACATCCGCAGGGGAGGCCCAGGAGAAGCCCCGCGTCAGTCCACGGTGCAAGGCGCAATGTCCCAGGCTGTAGATCAGAAAGAGGTTCGCAGCCGTAGGAGTGACCATCCAGGGAGAGCCCCAGATGCCGCAGAGCGGGACGGGGCAATCACTCCACATCCAAAGTGCTACCCCCATCAGGGGATTGGAAGGAGAGGTCCGACCTGTGGACTCCCTGGGCAAGGTTTTAATGAAGTCGTAGACGTGTTGAGGATTGGTGAAAAAGTGTTGTTTCCCGTGGTGAGTAACTTTGAGGCGTGCAGGGAAGAGCATGGCGTATTCAATCTTCAGTTGTTGGAGTTTCTTTTTCACTGGAAGGAACTTCCTGCGCCCCTCCTGGACGGCCATGGTGAAGTCCGGGTATAACGAGACCTCCAGTCCATCAAAGAGCACTTTCTTGCGCTCCCTAGCGAGCTGTAGGGCGATGTCGCGATCCCTATAGTTAAGGAGCCTCGCTATGATGAGGCGAGGAGGGGCGCCGGGTACAGGGCGGGGGCCAAGGGAGCGATGCACTCTCTCAATAATGAGCACCGGCGAGAATGCCTCCCTTCCAAAGGCGGCAGTGAGCAGACGCTCCACATACTCCTCCATCTTGCCCATGGCGGAGGACTCCGGTACCCCTAGGATCCGCAGATTGTTGCGCCTTGAGCGCGATTCCAAGTCCTCATTTTTTGCAGCTATAAGCTTTAGGACTTTCTCCATGTCCAGCGTTTTTTTCTCAGTCGTGGTGGAAGTGTACTCCAGGTCAGATATGCGTTGCTCCGTCTCCTTGATGCGCTCCTCGTGTTGGTCGCTTTTATGCATAAGAGTGTCAATACTGGCGTTCATGGTGTCCATTTTGGCTTCTATAGAGGACAGGCTGGATTGTATGGCAAGGAGAAGGGCCTTGAGGTCGTCCGTGGATGTGGGTTGGTCAGGGATACCGGTTTGTTTGCCCTCCATTTCAGCCTGTGTTCTCGTGGACTTCCGGGCCTCGAAATTAAGTTTGGGCTGTTTGCCATCAGTCCTCCCCATGATGACTCTGTGGCCCAGCAGGAGGCAGGCACCAGGCGGTTCTCTGGAGTAGTGGTGCCATGTGGCGACCGGGTAGACGTGGGCCCTCTGAAGTGAGTACGTGCCGGGCGATGTCTGTAGTTTCTCACAGCGCGTCCCGGGGACCCAGTGGTGCTGTCGCGCGGGGTGTGGGACACCAGGGGCATCGCAGGCGTTCGCGAGCCGCCGGTCAGATGAGGAGGGTGCCACGCAGGAGAGAGAGGCACAGAGCCAGGCGATCCCGTGCTCCGCGTTCAGTCCAAGGCAATAATTATAACGAGGGCGAATGGAGAGGTCAGTACTTGAAGTGGCGGGGGATGCGCTCCGTCACAGCGAGAGAATCCGCAGCTACAGCGTGGCCCCCAGAAGCCCGAGGTCCCAGCCGACGAGGAAGGCCGGTTCCCAGGAGGGGGACGCCGCCAATTGTTGGATCAGCAGAGAGGAGAGAGGGTCCAGTCAGCCAAGGCAGCGCAGGGGGCCACAAGCAGCAGTCCATAACTGAGGGGGCGGTTCAGTCCCCACAGGGCGGCGAGATGCAACCAAGCAAGGTGGTCAATGAAGCCTCAGATAAGAGAGGGGGCCCCCGTCCCCAGGAGCGGGAATAGCAGACGGGCCTCTCCCTTTCACCAGCACAGGGAGGGAAGCGATGTGTGGATGGAGCAGGCCGGGCCTCCCAAGCAGGCCCCGAGGTCGCGGCTGCGCAGGATGTCGGTAGGCCCAAGAGGCCGCGGCAGCAAGCAGCGCAAGTCCGCGGAAGAGGCCAGGTGAATAGCACAGGCGAAGAGGGCGCAGGTAGTAAGAAGCGTCGATGTATGCTCACCGCTGCAGTTGGGGACTCACCGGGGGCTCAGACGTACAGCAGCAGGGCCGCCCGGAGCGATCGGAGCCAGCCGGAGAGGCCCGTAGTGGAGGGGGAAGCGGGCCTCGCGATGGTCAGCAGGCCTCCAGATGCCCAGGCAATTCGGTCTCCAGCAGCGCAGTCCGGGGCTCCCAGAGGCTCCGGAGCGTGTCCGCGCGGCCCAGGCAGCACAGACCGGACTGTCGCTCACGCCTCCGCGCCCGCGGCCCCGAGCGGAATCGGCCGGCAGCTCCTCCGGGCCCCGCAGGTCAGCAGTGGGTCGGGGTCTCGCACCATCCCCAGACGCAGCCTCCACGCCGGCAGCAACAAGCTCAGCGTCAGCCGCGGCGGGGTCCCCAGGATAAGCAACGCTGAGGCAGGGACCCAGGGCACCAGGCAGGGATAGCAGGCAGCAGGTCGGCGGGTCGGCGGCTGCGGGCTCAGAGGCGGCCAGAGCACACGGCCGCCATCTTAGGCAGAGCAGGCCGGATGACACCAAGGTCCCCATCGGCGGCCACGGGGCAGCTCCGTTATTGATATGCGCTTCGGGCAGTGGCGTAGGGATTCCGCCACCCCTGCAGTTAGGTATACAGCTTAGAGGGGCATATGATGAGTAGGATTTCAGATGGATGTTGCCCCGAGCTGCAAGAGCCTCACGTTAGTGCGGCCATCTTGCTTGGCGCCCTCTAGCGCCCCCCCTCCATAGGGCACTTCTCCTGAGAAGGGACGAGGCAGCAGAAGGTTTGCAGCTCCCTCCAGGACAGACTCTGATCAGACGCATTGGAAGGTACACAATCAGGGGCCTATCAGTGTTGCAGCCAGTGCAGTGGCACTGGGGTTCAGGAGCGAGGGGGGGGCAACTTGCCTGTGGAGACTGCATTTATTTCTCCTCAGATCAGTGTTTTTCCTCATATCTGCTCTGCACCAACCTCTCTGTTTCCACTCGCTGGATAGAAAAAAACTGGAAGGACAGGTAGAAAAACAAGCATTTGCAATGCAATAGGTCTCGCAATTGCGAGATTTTTAGCTATTGTCATTGTAAATGACAATGCCTATTATTTATTTGTTTAAAAAACAACACATAAATAAAAGGCATTGTCATTTACAATACCTATAGGACAAAGTTTTGAAAATACGAGACCTATTGAATTGCTAATGCTTTTGCTAGTTTGTGTTGTACTTTGCACAAATATTTGTCATTTGCATGCTTGCTCGCTAGCGAGCTCTGCATGTACTACCCCCGGATAGTTTTATATTGACACACACAACACTGTATGCATGGCACGCACACGTCATCCCCAGTGAGCCATGTACTCACTCACTGCACACAAATAGTTTTACATTGGCACATACACCTTTCCCAGTGAGCTCTGTATGTACCGAGTCCGGATAGGTTTACATTAACTCACACAGCCCTGTATGCACTACACTCAGATAGGTTTACATTGCCACACACATCTTTCCTAGAGAGCTCCGTATGTGCTGTGTCTAGACAGTTTTACATTCACACGTCTTCTCTAGAGAACTCTGTATGATCTGTGACAAGAAAATGTTACGTTGACACACAGCTTTCCTAGTGAGTGCTCTACGTACCGTGAGCAGAATGTTTTACATTCACACACAAGCACTGTGGGTGCTGTGCCCATATAGTTGTATATTCACACACACAGCACTGTGTGTGCTGTGCCCAGATAGTTTTACTTTCACACACAAGGCACTGTGTGTGTTGTGCCCAGATAGTTTTACTTTCACACACAAGGCACTGTGTGTTGTGCCCAGATAGCTTTCCATGCACACACAAGCCACTGTGTGTGTTGTGCCCAGATAGTTTTGCATTCACACACAAGGCACTGCGTGTGCTGTGCCCATATAGATTTACATTGGCATACACATCTTTCCTAGTGAGTGCAATGTGTACTGTGCCCAGATAGTACCACGTTGACAAGAAGCTGTCTCCTATTGAGTGTTGTATGTATTGCAACAAAATAGTTTTTCATTGGCATACACATAGGTAAACTCTGTATGTACTGTGCCCAGATAGTTTCTCATTTACATGCACTTGTCCTCAGATGTGAAGTGTGTACTTTTCCCAGAACATTTCTCATTGCCATGCACATGTCTTCTAGCAGGTGTAAAATGAACTGTGCCTAGATAGCTTCACAATGAAATGCACACGTTTCTTGTGATTCTACTGTGCCCAAATAGTTTTTCATTGTCATGCACGTCCCCTACAATGTGTTTCTTGATAACATGTATGTCGCTTTGTATGTGCAGTACGAACTGTGCCCAGAATTTTTCACATTGGTGTGCACTTGTCTATTGGTATGTGAAGGACTGCCCAAATAGCTTCACTGTCTAAGTGAGCTCTGTGTTCGAAGGATTTCACATTGGCATATCCACGTCTCCTAGTGTGTTGTATGTTCTGTGGTCAAAGAGTTCCACATTGGCATGTATAGCGTGTCGTTTGTGTAGTGACCTGCTGGTCGTATGTACTGCGCCAGCTAGTTTCACTTGCACGTCTCCTTCAATGTCCTGTGCCCTCTCGACAGGCCCATGTCTTTTAGCGTTGCATGCCCAGCGCCGTGCCACTTGAATTAACCCTGTGACACTGTGCAAATGTTTTACACAACACGTGATTCCTTTTGTGTGAAGAGTGTAACCTCCTCCCCCGGCTATGTTTCTAGTTGACGAACCTCGAAAGGAGAAGAGCAGGGGAGATTCGAAAAACGTTTTCTGACCACGACGAGTCGTAGCTGAAGCCTCGCGCCAGGGTGGGGGTGAAGTGTACCTCTCGCTCCTTCAAGATTGTTTTATTTCTTGTGTGGTAGAGCAGACGATCATCAGGTCAGTTACGTTGTATCAGACGCAAGTACACAACATGCAGTTCACCCTGGCAAGCTTTTCTGATGAAAGCCATGGTGCCACCGCCGATGGGGGAGGAAGGGAAAGAACTGGGGCAATGGCAAGCCTGATGCCCCGCATAAACAAGCATTTGCAATGCAATAGGTCTTTCATATACGGAAGACCTATTGCATTGCAAATGGTAGGCATCACAGACAAAGGGAGGGAGGGCAGGGGGGAGAAGGCACGGACAACGGGAGGGGGGAAAAGGCACAGACAACGGGAGTGCACAGGGAGAGGAGAAGGCACAGACAACGGGGGAAGCAAGATAATTAGAAGGAGATAAATGGAAAGAATGAGAGTAAGTGAGGCAGAGAGAGAGAGAAAGAGAGACGAAGGGTGAGAGAACTAAGAAGAGAAGAAGAAGACTTTGAGAGAGGGATAAAGTGAGAGAGAAGATACAGTGAGATCAAAAGAGAAGACATGTTTTGTGATCTGTTGTTCATGAATTCGAATCTCAACTAGGCCAAGTCATAGTTTCATCTTTTTGAGGTTGGTAAATTTGTACAATAATGCCTTTGAGACTGTAGAAACACTTTATTATAAGAGGTGCCCTAAGGTGAAGAGGGTTATCAGAGAGTTCTGCAGACCAAAGTAGAGTGAAATAAGTTTACAGTGTTTGAGAGTAACAGCGAAAATATAAGACCACAAATCTGAGAAACCTTATGTTGATGGAATATTATATTAACAATGTTAAAATTTAAATATTCTGCCGACTCATTGATCTTTTATGGTTCAGATCTTTTTATTAATTTATCCAGGAACAAATACTCTTGCCTAAATCCAAAGGCCGATTAGGTAGAACAGTGGGACATAACAGTGGGAGAACAGAAGAAGGAGATAGATGGCGAGGAAGGGAGGATACCAGGGGGGACTGGGAAAGGCGGGAGGGGAGAGATAAAATATCAGGGGTTGTCACCCAGGGAGCATAACCTCTCTCACCAGAATTAGCTCTTTCGCAACGTATTCAGTGTCAGCAGGCTGGGTCTTTTAGTGCATCGTACCCACTGCGGTCAGTCTTTGTCTTGCTGATCAGGCGTGCCCCCTCGTCCTGTAAGCTGGGGTACTCATAAGTAAAGAGGAGAAGTTCCCAAAAGTCCTGTTCCAGAGATTGGATGCATGGGCCCCTCATTTTGTCAAAGTGTAGCAACTTGTTCTGCAGGGAGGCAGTAAGCTTTTCCATCCCTGTAAGGTCCCACAGTTTATGCAGCCAAAGTGAGAAGACAGTGTACCTGTGCCCCATTTGGCTTTGATGACATGTTTAGCCCCACACAAAGCCAAAGCCATTATCATTCCCTTCCCTTTGTTAGAGTGTAGAGGGTGTGTCGGCATTGGGGAGTCTCAGTAGGACGTAGCTAGAAAGACAAGGTATATCTGTTGCACACATTTCATTGATATCTTTCAGCATGGCCTACCAGTAGCGTTTGAGTTTGGGACAGAGCCAGAGGAGATGAGTCAGTGTGTCTGGGTGGACAAAGTTGCATTAACAGCCATTAGGACTGCTGAGTTTCCATTTCACCCTTTGGCTGGGGTGTAGTACCAATAGTGTGTAATCTTAAGCATTGCTTTTTTTCCCGAGGCACAGAATGAGGAGGTGTGGATTTTGTGGAGTATGTCAGCCCATTTCTTTTGGATGAAGTGAAAGTCCAGCTCAGCCTCCGAGCTGCGGGGCTAGAAGAGTTGCACAATTCCCATGTTTTGAATTGTGTACCCAGACCCGCCTTCTCCAGTATTTCTCACAGAAAAAGGCCAGTGCACTCAATCAAATGCCTTGTCTCTGTCAATTGACAAGAGAAGTGCTGGGACACACTCTACAGTGAATGTGTGCCTGCCTGTCAGTCTCTCAGACACCCTGGAAGAGAAAGCTGCACAGTTTGAAAGGTTATGTTTGTGACTGGTTGTCTTTGTCTTTATCGATTTAGAGAAATTTGGGGAAGACCCCTTGGATTGTTTCTGCAGGACAGTAGGTTGGAGAAAGAGGTCGGTCTTAGTTTTGGGCTGATGATCAATAAACCAGGAGTTGGGGAAACTAGTGAGTCTTGAGTTTTGGCATCACATGTTGGTAGGTTGGGTGTTTGCAGGAGATCCTTGAGTTGTTCTCTGAACAGTAGCAGGTTGGATGGGTTGTGATGCTCTACAGGAAGTCTGTTTCAAGGGCTGTTGTCAAACATTAAATGGATCAGCCCTCTGCCGAGTATTTTAAAGTGAGTTATTGGGAAGGCAGTGTGGGGTTGGAACACAGCTTATTTTCTGGGGTGATTTTGTCCTTGATCGATAGTGGTGCTTATCAGTAAATGGCTTTGTGAGGTAGTGGCGTGGAAGTTGAAAAAGAAGCAAGAGCGAGTTGTAAGCATCCAGGAAATACAACAATGGACTGTTTAAATACATCTGTCCAAGAATGGTAACAGACAGTTGCATGTGTTAAAAACCTTAGCCCTGCCTGGTCTTTACAATTTATTATCAGAGTGTGAACACAAATGAATTAGCAAAATTAAAAGGCATCAGGGAGAAATTCCAAGACCAGGTTTACTAATGTCACAGCTGATGGAAAATGTTGATACACGTACTTTGACCACAAGAAAAGTGTATATCCTCTTTAAGCCAACGTGCTTACCTAAATGATGCACCTCATGAATTATACTCTTTTTTACCTTTTCCTATGTGGGTATATGCCTGGGGGGTTGTGGGAGTTGTGTCAAAGTGGATGTCTCTTTATATGAGGTATTGACCTGCTGGGGGCTTTTTTTTGTTTGCATAAGAGTCCACAACAACATTTCTATGTCACTGTACAGAAACCAACAAGAATGCTGTATGTGTGATAAGGGAAGTGAAGGGGTTTGAACAAGGCTATTATACATGGTCCAAAACAAAAAGTGCTTGTGGTGGGTCAGAGGTAAGGATGTGTCCCCCCCACTCCAGCAAAATCCTCTCCTCCATCAGTGGCCTTTTTGTATGTATGTGTGTGAGTGTGTGTGCATGTGTATGTAGATGAAGAGAGAGAGAGATTCGAACATTTTATTCAAACAGCACTGATTTGCTGCAACAGGTAGTTGGACAATTTAAAGTGTGTGGCAAGGTGCAGTGTCTTTTTTTTCGGTGTCGTCACCCAATACATTGAGCAGCTGTAGTGGTGGGCACTACAGAAGCCAGGACAAATAGCACTGGGGAACTGGCACCATCTGGCCTCTCTAGAGACACCAGTGAAGACTCTGGAGTAAATAAATACAACCTTTGAGGCTAAGGGTTCTGGGAGAGTTTGAGGAAGAAGAAGGGCAATAAGATCTCAAGATGAGATCCAGGCTCCAGGTCTGTACAGGATTGAAGAAGAGCATAGTGATAGATAAGAATGCACTGGAAGCGCTAATCAAGGGGCACAGTGAGAAAGTATGCAGGAAAGAAATCACGAGGTGCTATAAGGACATGGTCAGCTGGAAAGCTGATTAAGAAGAGAGGGTGGGGTATAAAAGAGGAAATGAGAAAAGAGAGGTAGGGAATGGAGAGGGTGAGAAAATAGACGAAGGAAATACAAAGCAGATAGCATAAAAAGAGCAGAGAAAGGGAGAGAAATACTGCACAGGAGATAGGAAAGCATAGTGGAATGATTTCGACGGGATGGGAGAGAAAAAGTTGGAGATAAAAGTGACAGAGAATAGAAAGAAAAAGGATGGGATGAGAATGAAGAAAAGATAGGATGCTCAGAAATAATGGAAAGGAAGAAATAGAAAGCAAGAGGGAGGAAGGAGGTGTGAAAGAGAAGGAGCAGTGGATGCACTTTTGGCAAAACTAAACGATGAGTCGGCCCGATGTTGTAAATCATGACAGGAGTCTGCATCAGGAAACCCAGCTAAAATAGGGCAAACGTCCCCAGCATACTGATGGCAGGACCCTGTAATGGATAGACCACCACCTATGATAGACTGCTGGCAGACTATGCCCAACCATTAACTCCACCATGCAGGGTTACTTATAACGGCTGTATTGGTAACAGTGGCGTCACAAAAGCCCCACAGCCCCTGCAGTATGGCGGGTCGCTGGCCTGAGAGCTCTTGTCTGGCGCGAAGAATGGAGGGGGGCCCTCCATGTACTTTGCAGGGGGGCCCCATAAAGTTTTGTTACGCCACTGGTTGTGGTGTTCAGTTTAACATCCAATATGCGTTTCACCGTCTCATGGCCTATGAGCCTCGGGCTTTCTCAAGGCTTTGGGCAGATTGTATCTGATAACCCATTTATTACATTCTTATTGCTTACATATGTTTCTCATAAATGCCCATTTGCCACCTTCATCTTTCAGTGGTGTTTTACAGGTGCCGATGAATTGCTCTTGAACTTTGAAAGGGTTGCAGTTCTTGGAGTCAGCGACGCAGGCCCAGAGGAAGGACCCACCGAAACAAGCACCACGACCCAACAACAGATCCTTGTAGAAAGCTGAGGCGGGAGTTCCCAAGGGATCTACAGATGTCCCTACAGCACACACTCAGTAGTGGCACATTGATGAGGGCAAAAGGTTACAGGTTGTGTTTCTTTCAGGAGGAGACTTTGCCTGAATAGACAGTTTTTATGACGAGCAGAGTCAGTACTGATTTTCGTAAGGCAGTCCTCTGTCTAGACAAGCACAGTGCGTGAAATAAATGGGTTGGAATACCACAGAGAGTGATTGTCAGTGGTTTAGACTATTTACAAGCATTCCTTCATCACCTTTTCTGTGTTTGATGTAATATCCTACGTAGGCAAAGATATGCCCAGACATCCCTTGTTCATTGTGCCACTGGATCCAAGCTATACATTACTGCTGAGGCCTAGCAAGGCCGTACCCAGTCTGGTGTTGCTTCATGCTTAATTTGAACAGGTGGTTTCCGGAGTTCAGCACCGGCACTTAATCATTAACACTGGCACTTTTCATGAGCACCAGTTAAGGACACATTCATTTATGATAGGCATGGGGAGATTAAGTGATTTGTCCAGAATCACAGACTGGTGAGCCGACGCTGAGACTCGAACCTGGTTCCCCAGCTCTGAAGTCGGCAGCTCTGGCCATTATGCCACATCCTCTCCCCACTTTCAGGGTTACTAGTTGGTTCTGTTTTAGGCGGTGCTAACAAGAGAAATGGGCTGGTGCAAGCTGCCTCCTGACGAGAGCTCCGGCACTCATTGTTTTACAAATTAACCACTGGTTTGTACAAATGCTTTACACATTGCCTCTGAGATAAGCCTGACTGCTCGTGTCAAGCTACCAAGGGGGTGAGCAGGAATTATTTTAGCTGTGTAATCTCCGTACCTTGACTAGAATAAGGGTCCCTACTTGGACAGGGTGCAAACCACTTCCAACTAGAGACCCCCATTTCTAACAATGTCCCTAAGCTATCCTGCGCTGGACTTCCCTTTGAAACAGCCTTTGCCGATCCCAACACAGGAAGTGGTGCCCCTTGTCCTGGCTATGGACCTAGAAGGACTATGTCTTCCAGGGTCCTGGTGTTCCTATGCTATGGCATCCCCCCTGCCTTGGAGAAAAGCAAAACATCTCTGACAAGACATCATGGTCTGCTTCTTAAAGCAGGGAGTAGAGCCAGATCTATTGTTCTTGCAAGAGGCTCCAGAAACAGATATCACCTGGGATAGAAATCTGGAGATTGTAGGATCAGAACTTTGTAGGTAAACCAGGTGGTTGTCCCAGAAAAGCTTGGCACAATTAGAAGCTTTTAAAGTAGGAAAGTGCAGGAGTGACGTGGTTCTGTTCCTTTGGGATAAATCTGTCAGCAGCTTAAAGAATAGCTATTAATGAAATGAGTCTGTTTTTGAAGGCCTGGGAGTGGTTCTGTTTCTCTCTGTTTGTGATAAATTTGACAGCATCATGAAGAATAGTTTGTAGTAAAGTGAATCTGTTTCTTGGGAGGCCAGTGAGGAGAAAAAAGCTATATATGCAAGCTACTAGGCGACTCCCAAATGCAGGCCGTGCTAATCTAATGCACCCCAAAATATATGTTTTGCCTCGGCGCTAGGTTTGTACAAGACCTCAGTAGCCCCAGTGGTCCAGAACAGTCTTACCTGACCCGTTGGTAGCCAGCGATCCTGGGAGGACAGTAACACTCCTTCTTGATCACAGGTCTCCCTTCTCCAAGGGTTTATGACCTCTTGGGGTCTTTCCCCAACAAGGCATCAGGCCTCCTCAGTCCCGGGACAGCCTGCATCGTCCTCTCGCAGTTCCAGAAGCAATCAGTAAGTGTTCTCTAAAGCATCCTTGGCACGACGGACAAAGGTAATGGCTCTGTCTCCATGGTGGGCCTTTCCAGACACACAGATGCGCCAACTCTGGCTCCCTCATGGACAATGGCCTTGTCTTCAGAGTGGCCCCCTCCTGGCACATAGGGTCACCGTCTACGTGTGCACACAGACACTTCATGGTGGGCCCCCTCCTGGCACACGGGGTCACCAACTACAGGTCTCACACAGGCGATGGGCCACACTTCACTGTCGCCCACTCCTAGCACACGGAGTCACCGTCTGCCATGCGCACAAGGGCAACGGACCGCACTTCACGATGGCCTCCTCTTTTCACACGGGGGTCACCTACTATAGCACTCACAGGGGCAAGGGCCTGCACTTCACAGTGGCCCTCCTGGCCCATGGCGTCACCCACTACAGAGCTCACATAACTGGGCGACGACCCCAGCTTCCGCAGTATCGGGTGGATGGCTCGCACTCCTGCAATGGTCCCAAGAGGACCAGGCATCTCATACTTCACTCACCGGGATCCACTCAACAGGATCCCTGATGGCCTCACTCCCACCAGGCACTCTCCTCCTCCTCACAGGACTCTCTAGAGTTGGCAGGCAGACTCTAGGCTATATCCTCCTCGCACAGTACTCTGATCTTGGCAGACAGGCACATTCTTCTCCTCGGGCAGAAGGATGGTGCTCCAGGCGCAGGGCAAGTGATCTTGATTTCCTAGGTGATGGCCCCTCACCCAGCCGGGAGACTAGCAGACCTTGGTTCCCAGTCCCGGTACCAACATCAAGAAGACTTGGCAATTGTCCCTCTCCTGAAGAGACACTGCAATTCGACTAAGTATGGAGCTCATGCTCCCACCTTTCTAGTCCAAATTCAGACACAGATGTGATTTAGTGTTTGGCGTTTGAGATTTGTGTTGGGGGTGTGCTTTCTCCTCTGCACTGGCCCTTGTCAACGGGACGGGATGCCACTGCAGAAGTGGCTCAGATTCTTAGTGACCCACAACACAGGCTGAGAGAGTAACTGGGTAACACACTTGGCTGCCAGCCTCCACTGAAATATGTCCCATCAAGGTTCAAAAGACTAAGCTTTCCACACTATTGAGATTCCCTGGTAGTGCCGATCATATTAGTCCCACCATCTTTCTCAGAGTCCAGGCCTCACTGAGCAGTAACTCTTCCTGGAATTAACAAGCATTTGCAATGCAATAGGTCTCGCATTCACACAATTTTGAGCTATTGGCATTGTAAATGACAATGCCTTCTATTTATGTTTTAGGTTTTAAAACATAAATACAAGGCATTGTTATTTAAAATACTAATAGCTGTCAAACTGTATATTCTAAGCTCTACTGCACAACACACGCGCTGCTGCCCTCGGCTCTGCAGTACAGCTGTAAACCTCTACCCTTCCCATAGCCATTAACAATCTAACATCAAAAGTGCACGGCTCAACATCTGCATTACACCTGAACAGCCCAATAACCCAGGCAGCTGGCTCGACACGCCTAGTCCAATGCATCGGCAGGTATGACACATATCTGTTCAAATGTACGGATCCCAGTGTGGTTACTTTTAGAAATATGAGTTTAAATACTAGGGATCGTGAGAACATCTCTGGGGTCCAGAGTGCTTCGCCAGACGCCCCTAGTCCAATGCATGGCGCATGTTACAGACTGGTTGGTGTGAGTGATGCTCGGTTAGGCACTCTTCCCTCAATGCTTGTGGCACACTAACCAGTAAAACCCGGCTTAAATGCAGAAAACATGTCAACACAACAGTTTGAAGGGTGAGTGACCGCAAACAGCACTGCTCCGACGCTGTGTGCAAATTCACGGGGCGATAAGAGGAATGCATTCCTCTGGATGGGATTTATAGGGTAGATAGTTGCATCCCATTGCACAAGTCATGTTATCCGAGTTACTGGTTGAAACCGGCCTAGCTTCCTGGGAGAAGAAAGCTTACCATAGTCGCCTATGCGTGCAACCAAACCCCTGCCTAATGCATGCAACTGTCAGTGCTGAGAAGCCCAAGCAAGCAGCAGCTGGAACTGCTGGTATTCAAAACATACGGGCAATCAAAGCGGCCCTATGGCTGGAAAGAGACGCGGAGGTATGCATTCTTCCAAGCTAGGAATGCGGCGCTGCATGGCAGCCTCAGCGCAGGATGTTACCAGCACATGCATGCCGTCTTCAAAGCCCGGAATGCAGCCGCTGCACGTCTCCTATAGTTCACCATGTTATCAGCACATGCATACGGACTTCTGGAATGAACGTTAACCCCTTCCATGCCCCAGTGCATGCGCCCCTCCGGGCAGGACGTACCCCACACATGCGGCGCTGTCCGAAAACAAACCCACCACTATTGATGCTTCGTTTAAATAACGCTCTGGCTATGAAATGCTTCCCAGGGCAATAGGCGGCATCATACTACACCCACACCCCACATGTACGGCCGCCCCCACCTGAACCCCCGCACCCCAAAACACCCTGCTGAATGTGGCACTTACTCGTTGGTAGAAGCCGCCGTCTCCTCGTTCATTTTCCTCTCACTGGGATCCGGCCTGGGGCAGAGCGTTGGAGGCCCCCCCGCCCAAAAACCCATCGTGGGGCAAAGAAAAATAATGTGAAATAAACACAGCAGGCCAAGCCCCTTCCAGGGGAAACGGCAATCCCAATCCAAAGGCTGCACGGCAGGCGGCGGCAGGGCCCCATCTTCACTCTCGGCCGGCACCCCCTGCAGCCAGAGCCCGGCTCTCTAGGGCGAGGAGGGGGCAAGGCTCTGACTGCCTCCGCCTGCTGCACGGGGCTTCCAGCGCCGCATCTCTCCAGGCTCTGGGGAGGAGGCACGCTCGGAGCGGAGATCCCGACTGAGCAGGGAGAGGCCCAAACACCAAGCGGACCAGCCTGTACAACCTCAGGACAACCTTTAACGACCAGAGTGCAGAGGTCAAGGCTTTTCCTTTTTAGACACTGCGGTGGCCATTACAATACTGACAATAGGTTTGCTTCCAGTTCAAATGATATGGCATCGTTTTTCTGCTTTTACTGACCTTTGCTGGGCCCAGCTAATCGAGTCAAATTCCATTCCATATCTAATCTCTGTATGTAAAAAATATTGATAGAAAATCATACTAACTAAGTTACTATTTTAGATCATCTGGGCTACTGCCAAACAAGGAGTCACACGTAATCATTTCGGCTAGCAGTCCTTGATGGCTACACCTTTTATGTACTTTTAGTATGAACGTCAATGGCTTCCCTTAATAACTAGCAGCATCCACAAAGGAGAGCCACCTAACCTTGATGACATGCTTAACAACTCAATGTCAGAGTCTAAAACGTTCCTGCCTCCATCGGAACAACGCGAGTCCTCCTATAGTTAAAAAAAAAAAAGAAAAACTACAAGAAACAGCCTTTGCCACCTGCGAGTTAAACTCAAGACACCATCTCCCTATCTCCCAGTAAAACAATGTGAGTTTATATTTGCCTTTGGCCCTGTACAGCACTTCTCCCTCTGATAATATTCACACTTCGTAAGTGCCACATAGTCAAGAAGCAAGATGCAACAGCGAGTATATGCATTTAGAAGAGAGCTGTGAACCTGCGCAACCGCGTAGCTATGAGGGAACATTTGGACAGCTTGATATCGGACAGCTTGATATGAATCAATCTAAATGATGCAGTTCAATTCAAAGCGCGCTTCAAGGTCTCGGGAATAATACCTGACAGAACCTAAACTAATATGGGGAGTTTGATGCTGGCAATACAGTCACGATGAAAGTGAAGGCGGACACCTAAACTTTGCGCCGCCAGTTTAAAATCTCACTTGGTATCCTGACTCAACAGGGCCGCATCCTACAACAAAATGGCACATTCTGTTAAACACAAGGCGGCAAAAACTAGTCTGGATTTCAGCACAATAAGATACTACAGGATCTAGGTAGTGTCAATTAAGCTCACTTTAGTTTTACTCAAGAAAAATCTTGTTTTGAAGCTTCGTTCCACACTTCAGTTTTTCACGAGAAGAGCCAAGATGAAACACCAAGCGGAACACACTGAGCTGGAGCAGGAGGAGGGACAGAGCAGGCAGAGCCAGCCAGGCTGAGGGGCGCGTCACCACTTGAACGGGGAGGGAGGGAGGGAGAGAGAGCGAGAGAGAGGGGAGGGGGAGAGGAAAGGGGAAGCGGGCGGAAGGGATCACTGTAGTTTTACTCGAGAAAAATCTTGTTTTGAAGCTTCGTTCCACACTTCAGTTTTTTCACAAGAAGAGCCAAGATGAAGACTTTGCGCCAGGCGGAAATAAAAGCACCAGGAGCTCAGGAGGAGCAGAGTTCCTCTCAGCCCTGCTTGGTGAGCTTTGGTTTCGTCTTCGATCTCTTATCTTTATGGGGCCATGTGTTTCTAATTAGCGTGGAGGCGCGCACTGCCCCCGACCTCTCAAAGGCAAAAAATCTTGACGAAACCAAGATTTTTTTCCTTTGAGAGGTCGGGGGCAGTGCGCTCCTCCACGCTAATTAGAAACACATGGCCCCATAAAGATAAGAAAGTGCTTCACGACAGCCGTGAAGCAGACGAGCCTGTCCGAATGGGCCGTCTGAAAGGGAGAAAGGGCAGCGACTACAAAACCCCATTTCCAATGGCAGGCCACCGTTTAGCATAAACGGTGACGCAAGCCAATGGAAATGAGGGGCGGGGCTTCGAGCCCCCTTCTAAAATCTCCTCTCTAACTATAGGTCTCGCCGAGCGAGCAGCACATTCGCTGCAACGCTAGGCGAGACCTAAAAACACCTCTACTACGACCAATAAGTATGCAATAACATTAAAACCACCCCCTCGCTAGTACTCCTACCAATTAGACCGATACTAACAACATAGTTATTAACTGGAACAACATATGATTCACATATCCAGCTCCCTGACACAGCTCCCTCGTGTGAAGCGCTGCGAACACCACGTTTTGTAACCGGATGCATGCACTGTAAGGATTGTCTGTACAACCGATCAGCCGTCCACAGAGACATCAATCCGGTGGGACTGGCGCGACCTTTCATCCTTCCGAGGTCGATAAAACACTAGGTCCATTCAGCGGGCTTCTGATGAGAGCGCCTATTGTGCTTCTGGGAGGCAGCAAGACCTGGCAGGAAGTGTCATTTAGGACCCTGATTTTAACATTACCCCTTAGTCCATTTATTCGCTACTAGCACCCCACTGTGAAGCCCCCCCAAGCACAGATATATTCTGTATCTTTACATCATCGTGAAAAAGATGTAAAGATACAGAATAAATAGTAGATGAACTGAAAGATGATATTGATACTTTGATTCATTTGATTCATTCGCATACACGGCTGTGCAGCTTGTATGGGGACCAGATCAGGTTCCCTTCTTTTTTCATCATTATTCATGCGCATTGGGCGGAGTGCCTTTCAAGCTTGCACGCTTTCACAGCTCTAGAACAGTCGAGCAACTAAAATTGGAGTACATCGGTGTGCAGTCTACCAACTATGTCTCACAAGAGATAAATAGGAACCATAACGTTCAGGGGTTGGAATTCTGAGTGGGCTTACTGAGTCTTTTATTCTTCTGAAGAGTTCAGCAGGCAACCTTAAGGTAAGCACTATATAAATGCAATTACAATACAATTTTGTAGATGGGGCATGCACGGGCCTGCGCCAACAAAATAGGTTTTATTTTAAATGCTTTGGCCATACTGAACAGCATGACTAAAAACCAATGACGAGGCCAGTAGGTTCCAATGGTGAAACCCATTAGCTTTGCAAATGCTTGTTACCTGTGTCGCTGGAACAGGGCCTACTGGCCCACTCGTGTAAAGTTCTGTGGCTGTGTATTACACTCACCATTGGCCTGCATGGATTGAGTGTAGTGCTGGACAGCGCATGATGCTTGTTTATAAATGCTGGGTTGAATGTGTGTGCCTGTGAATGGTACATAAGATATCATGGAGGCTAGTGGGTTCCATTTTAGATGTCCAGGGCCTGGAGAGGCTGGAGAGGTGAGGACTACATTCACATTTTTTCATCCTATTTATCTCTGCCACACATGCATTACCCTACTGATCTATGGGACCAGCATGTGAAGAATGAAAGGCTGAGTCGGCCGATCATGCAACCTGCTCAGAAGGTGGTGAGAGAGAGAGAGATGTCTGCAGCAGGAGCTCAACCCATCTAGCTGTTGTAAACCTATGAATGAATGTGTTAATGCAGCATTGAGGGGGAGTGAAAAGGGGAGTGAGATGAGATCCATTAACAGGCTCTGCTGCCTCAACCTGCCATTGAAAGTTGAGCTCCCTGACGGAGGCAGGGGTGATGGTTGCAGCCGGCACCTTGTGCCGGGTCAGGATGATGGATGTGTGAGGGGGAGCATTATGGAGTTTGACTGCACTTGCAGCTCTCAGGCGGAGGCGATTTATCTCGACAACTCCGAATAAATGTAGAGGGCATGGCGAGGAAATAACAGCACCACCATGGAGGAAGATGGTGTGCTAAATGCATATCTTCTGCAAAAATACAGGGCGATCTTAGGTGGGAAAAAATATCAATAATGCTGTTTATGTAGCGCTTAAACAGATGGGTATCGAGTCTCTGCTTTTCACCCTATCGCCATATCAATTAAAGGCCACTTTGAAACAGGCCACTTGGGAATTAAGCTTCACTAGGGATAGGGAAGCTCGTATCTTAAAGAAGGGTATCCACCCGGCCATAGACTCCTGTACGATAAATAAGGTACAGGCTTATATTTCCTGGAACCTGCCTCATGGGGTGCGCCGTTTTTGGTTACTACTGAGGCAGGGTATGCTTCCTTTAAATAAAGCACTGTCTAAATGGTATGGTTCCTCTGAGATTTGTAACTTGTGTAACAATTCCATCCAGGACATTAATCATGTGATATTTATCTGTCCCGCTTTATTATTATGCCGGCGTAAATGGGTGAGACCAATTTGTATACAATTATCTATTCTTTCAGCCTCCGTACTAACTGATTCTATTTATGAGCCACCCAATGAAATGTTCTGCCACAGGATTTTTAATTTTTTTAAGTGCTTTTTAAATCTATATTAATGCACCTAATATGATGAATGCAATTATTAATTTTGATTTTATCGGATTCTTATATAGTATTAAGGGCATAAAGGATCTTTTAATCTTCTCAATTGTATAAAATATTATAATGTCTCGTAGTTTGAGATTTTTTACTGTCGATTTTTGCTTATACTTGTAGAAACTTTGTTGTACAAATTTTTGCTTTTATACGTTGTTGGTTTTTCTGTTTATGTGGATCTCTTCGGAGTTCCAAGATCATAAATAAATAAACTTGAAACTTGAACTTGAGGCGCTGCTGTGGTAACAGATGTTGTTACCAACCACATTCGCACTTATGTTATCCACAGGGAAGGATAAAAGGCAGCTCTTGAAGCTTTTTGAAGCATGCACTACTCAGGCAAGTAAATACAAGTATGTTTGTGTGTATTGTGGAGTGTGTGTTGGGGCGAGGATTTGCTATGTCCGCACAACCCGGGGACATTAAAAAACTTTTTAAGACAATCTATATTTTTGTTTCGCACAGAACACATACAATTGATAAATGCAAACAGCGACTCGAAGCGAGTAGGAGTGAAAAGTTGTGCTATATTAAATAACAAAACAACTAGCCTTCGACATGCCATACAGCGCAATTATAAAATATCAAGACATGCCACAAGAGTGCATGCAGCATCAACAGTCTCATTTGTACGGCGCAAACAAGACCAGAGAGGTTGTTAAAAATAATGTGAAGTTTACCGTAGTTGCAGCGCCTCGGGGCAGCCTGGCGGATCCGGGCTCGTGGAGTGTTTATCATAAGGGGGATAAGATATGGCACGGGTTATTACCGCTTCGGGGGTTCCTACTGGTAGCTCCACAGTTAAGCAGCGGTGTCAAGCTCAGCAGATGGCACACCTAGCCGCCCGCACAGCGCTTGGACCAGGTGCAGAGACAGTGGCTAGTGCTGGACATGCACTGAAGGCCCAGTGCTTAATTTGTAAAATATTAAGTGTCTGGGCCTGACCAGGAGGCCACTGCAGCTTGCACCACCCATCGCCCCTGTCACCGCTACCAAAATAACCTGGAGGTGCGACAGTTCAGATTATTCCGGGTCCGTAAATCTAAAGGAATGGCTCGGGAGGCAGGTATTAGTCATTTTTATTGTACATTGTATTCATAAACAACCATTGTTCTGCTCATCTCTAAATTAGATGAGCAGCGCCACCATGTGGCAGACTGTTCTAAGTTTGGTGTTGACAATTAAGTTCCGGTGCAAACACTCAAAGTAACACAGTAAAAACACTACAAAAGAACACCACACCAGTTTAGGAAATAACCAATATTTCTCTGAATAAAATAAGACCAAAATGACAAAATCCAACATACACAGGTAAAGATATTACTTTTAAAAGCTTCAACACAGTTCAGTCCATAGGAAACTATGGATGCGTCACTTTTATCACAAAGTACCTGGGATGTGTCAAAATCAAGGATGAAAACAGCACAGGGGAGGTGAGGCACCAGAAAAGCAAAGCAATGCGTCTGTTCCTTACTCCCAGAGGAGGTGATGCGTCAGTTCCTTACTGCCAGGGGAGGTGATGCGCCAGTTCCTTACTGCAGCACATGGGAGTGGTGATGTGTCGGTTCCTTACTGTCAAGGGAGGTGATGCGTCGGTTCCATACTGTCAGGGGAGGTGATGCCTCGGTTTCTGGACACACGGCCTCAGTTCCTTACTCCAACGTTGATGAAGAACTTGGCGCCCAAGTGCGATGGGTCGAAAATCTGGACATGCTGGGTCGATGTGGCGGCGGTGAAACAGGCATTGCGTCAATTTTCCAGCCGTGAAGCAGGTGATTCGTCAATTCCTTCAGCCGCACAGCAGCACCTTGGCAACACAGTGCTCAGGAGCAATCTTTTAGCCGCAAGGCAGGCACTGCGTCGATTCTTCAGCCGCACCGTGGCAAAGCGTTTGTTGTTGCTCCAGTGAGAAAAACAGATGCTGAGGGTCGATAGGTGGATTTTCTTCATCCCTTTGTAGCAAAATCACCTCCAATGACCCAGAACTGGAATTGGCACCACTTGGCAGGTCAGAACCCCCAGCAGAAGTGGTCACGGGCTGCAGATGAAGTCTTTGATTGCCCTGAGACTTCTTAACAGGAGGCAAACACACACAAGCCTTTAGAGAACCTTGGTAAGCAGTATACAGAAAGCAAAGTCCAGTTGTTTCACTGCCCAAGACAGAAGCAGCAAGCAGTAGGCCCGCACAACACAGTAACAAGAAGAGCGGCAATTCCCCTCCTACAGCTTCTCCAGCTCTTCATCTTGGCAGAATCTCCTCTTACTCCAGAAGTGTTCTGAAGTTATGGTGTCACAGCTCCAGTACTTATGCCCGTTTCTGTCTTTGAAGTAGGCAAACTTCAAAGGAAAGGCTTTGCAGACCACAAGACCCTGCCTTTCCCTAACCTGGCTCCAGACACACTACAGGGTGATGAGCCAGCTTTGTGTGAGGACAGGCACAGCCCTATTCAGGTGTCAGTGACAACCCCTCCCACCACTCGAGCTCAGGAATACCCATCAGCCTGGTGATGGGCCATCAGGATATGCAGGGCACACCTAAGCTCCATTTGCATGCCTGTCTAGAGTAAATGCACAAACAGCCCAACTGTCAGTCAAAACCAGACGTGGATTCCACAGACAAGCAGAGGCACAGAATGGTAAAGCAAGAAAATGCCCACTTTCTAACTGTAGTGTTTTCAAGCACACAATTTAAAAACCAACTTCACTAAAAGATGCATTTTTTAAATTGTGAGTTCTGGGACCCCAAATTCCAAATCTCCATCTCTTCCCAATTGGAAGTTACACTTGTAATAATGCTAGAATTGCTTGACTGGCAAGGAGAAATGATTATTATGGGGGACTTTAATTGTACATTAAACTATGATATTGACTCGACTAATTGGTCCGCCTTTCTGAGAATGCGGTGGGTTCGAGAGTCAATCTACGAATTGGCTCGGCTTCATGGTCTGTCAGACTTATGGCGGACGTTACATCCCACCTTATCAGGATTTACATACAATTCCGCCCCCCATCGACATTATTCAAGAATAGATCTGGCCTTCGCTAGTAACAGTATTTTAGCAACAGCTCATATAGAGGTCTGTCCACGGATAACCTCTGATCATAACCCTGTTCTGATCAGTTTTCAGCTAGCAGTTGCAGATAAGAGCAACCGATCTTTTTCATTTCCCAGATATTTGCTGACTGAACCAGAATTCATAGCATATACTCAAGGGGTTCTTACAAAGTTTTTACGATCTAATATTGACACCGCTTCTCCTTTCATTGTATGGGACACAATGAAAGCATATATACGGGGTACTACTCAACAGTACATTTACCACTTTAATAAAACTCATCAGAATAGTGTGAAGTCAATTTGTAATACATGAAAAAGATTAGGAATGCAGCATGCGGAGGAACTTAGGTTGAGAGGGCCAAATAGCGACCAAATATATGCTTCCCTAATAGATACGCGCTTACTTTTGAGCAGGAAGTTAAAAGAAAAGATAGCAGTTGCCTATAACAAAACTCGTTATCACCAATATATGTATGGGGAACAGGTTGGGAGGATCTTGGCATACCAGGTTGCGGATAAAAAATCTAAAACGCGAATTGACGCAATAAAGGGTAGAGATGGCCAACTATACACTTCCCCTGACTCAATTCTAGAGCAATTTACCCAATTTTACAAGGAGCTCTACACCATGCCCTGTAACATAGACAAAACTGCATTGGAAGATTACTTACAACTTTGCGACCCTCTACCTCTGAGCCTGGACGCAGCTGATCTTCTACAACAAGATATTACCAATGAAGAAATTGCATCTGCTATAGCAGCGCTGACTTCCGGCAAGGCTGCCGGGGATGATACTTTGCCAATAGAATTTTATAAAACTTTTAAAAATTCTATTCTGCAGTTACTTCGTGATGTTATACATCACATAGGGGAGCGCATGAAAGCTCCCAAATCTTGGGATATGACTAACCGTTTTTTTTCTTAAAAAGGGGAAATCTGCGGACGATTGCGGGTCCTATCGCCCAATATCCCTCATTAACTCCAACGCTAAAATCTTCGCCAAAGTACTGGCTAACCGGCTAGCGCCTTCTATGCCAGATCTCGTATCCGATCAACAGCATGGGTTTATAACAGGTAGAGATACTACTGCTCATGTTAATATAGCTATAATAGCGTTCAATATTGCTAACAGGACATCTCGTAATTTGGCGATGGTCCTACTAGATGCTGAAAAAGCATTCGACCGCGTCGTGTGGGATGCATTATGGGCAACATTAATTATTAACGGTCTACCAGGCCATTTTTTTAAATGGATCTGTGCGCTATATATCAACCCACAGGCTAAACTTTTATATACCAACCTGCATTCTGCTCCCTTTTCGATACGTCGTGGTCAGTCGCGGTCGGTGTAGGTGTGCCGGCCGGGCGGTGACGTGGGGCGAGGTGGAGCAGGGTGGGGGGTAGCAAAGTATGGATTATGGACCTATACAGGTAAGTAAACATTTAAATCAATAAAACGAATTTCGTTGCGCGCACTGCATCGCATTTGGCGATGCAGTGCGCCCAACGAAATTCGTTTTATTGATTTAAATGTTTACTTACCTGTATAGGTCCATAATCCATACTTTGCTACCCCCCACCCTGACCCACCCCCGCCCCACGTCACCGCCCGGCCGGCACACCTACACCGACCGCGACTGGTCGTGGTACCCGGCAGGGGTGCCCACTCTCCCTGCTTTATATATTGAGCCATTCAAATCAAATCAAATCAATCAAGCTTTATTAGGTTAATACAAATAACCATAAAAGCATTCTAAAATACAATTCATCGTTAAACATTTCTTAAAATTCTTGTACATTAGAGATCGACATATTAATCAATCAATCATTCACATATAAAATACATTTTAAAAATATAATATGGAATAGAAAAGTTAGAAAAATTAAAAGGAGGGGAACTATTCGGTTTCATAATTCAACATATCCAGATGTGTAAGATCCTTTCTCCTCTTAATAGCCAACTGAATAAAAAGAATCACAGCATTACATATTGCTACATCGGCCAAATTACAAACATGATAAAAAGCAGATTTATAAGAATACAAATGGTTCGTAATAAAAAGTGGTCGTAAGATTGATTTTCTGATGTCCCTGTAAAAATTACAAAAGAGTATAAAATGCATGGTGCTTTGGGGGGTTTTGCCATCACACGGACACCTGGGTAATTTTAGGCTCCACTTACCCATCTCTGGGAAGGCAACTTGAAAGTGGAGCGTATTCAACTGCAATCTTGTCAGATAAAATCTTTGTTGTACATTTCTTATAAAAACAAGATATGGTTGTATGCCCAGGGAGAACGGTCCTTCACTGTAAGATCTAGCATGCGATTTTATACTAAAATCGGCTACCCTGGTTTTTTCTCCAATTCCCATAAAGCACTTCTTTAGCTCAACTTTACTTCTAATCTGGATGCTCTCAGGGTTTTTAAAATTTGGGGCCATATTACACTCGGTTAGGAGTCTAATGATATAATTTATCCATGGAATATTCTTATAATGATCTAATTTCAGGCAATCCAGAAATATGTTTTTAGTGAAGTGAGCCTCATCGATCGTCCAAATTCTGTACCACAGGGTAAGAGCCGCCACATCAATCAGATCGCTCACATAGGGTACATCTAGCTCCTTATGGGCTATATAAGTTGAGTTTGGGACCGACAATAGTCTTCTTAAGAATTTGTTCTCAAGGGTTTGTAACGGTGAGGTATCGGCCATGCCCCATAATCCTCCACCATAGCAAGCCCCTGTGATGCACTTACTCCCATATAGCTTTAAAATCTCTCGTATCGGCTTATTTCCTAATTTTTGTGAAAATCTGAAAATAGCTTCACTAGATCTCACAAACTTCAATTTACTAGTGTTAACATGTGTGGTCCATGGTCCTTTGCCATCAAACACTAATCCTAAATAGGAAAAAGTGGATGTCCTGTCAATAGATGCGCCCCGACATTGTGGGTTCTATTTTTGTTTTCTTTTTTCCACATGTCATTACAAGCGTTTTGCTTAAGTTAATTTTTAAGTCTTTTTTAGTCATAAATTCTGTAAAATGATCTATCAACAATTGGAGACCGTTTGCGGTCCTAGATATTAGGACCGCATCATCGGCATATAATAAAACCGGGGTAACACGTTTGCCGACAACAGGGGCATCAGATTTCAAGCTTTGTAATAAAAGATCTATTCCATTAATATAAAGTGAGAATAAAAAGGGGGCAAGGACACAACCTTGTCTGATTCCTCTGGTTACCTTAAAGTGCGTTGTGCATTCCCCTTTCAGACCATAACGTATTTTCGATATGAGGTGAGCATATATCTGTGATAAAAAAATTATAATTTCCTGGGGGGCACCCATCTCTACTAGAGTGTTCCATAGCTTAGAGTGGTTTACCAGATCAAAGGCACTGGACAGATCTGCAAAACAAAGATGAAGTGATCCTTCTTTGGCAAGTGTGTATTTGCCAATTATCAACTCGAGGTTAACGCATTGCTCAACCGTTCCAATACCCCTTCTAAAGCCGTATTGGGCATCTGTTAGAATATTATTTTCCTCCACCCAGCATTCCAGCCTGGCTAACAGGACTCTACCCATAAGTTTAGAGGTAGAGTCGAGAAGGGATATTGGTCGGTAGCATTTAGCACTACCTCTATCTCCTTTTTTGAAGATGGGCACAATCACACTTTCAGCCCAGGTAGCTGGTAACACCCCATTAATGATAGCATTAAACAGATTGACTAAAATAGGGGACCATAGATCTACATTGTCCTTAAAAACATCAATTGGAACCCCATCCGGCCCTGCAGCCTTTCCACTCGCACTTTTTTTTCAAGCTTGATTTATCTCTTCTAAATTGATGGTTTCAATCTTAGGGGTATTCATTATGATAATATGTCGATTCTCATCTGTTTCCAACGGCTGTTGGGCAGGGTTAAAAATATTATCAAAATGGGATAACCATTCTTCTGGCATAACTAATGTGTCAACCCTTGCGGATGAAACGTCTTTAAACAGAGGTTGGTCTATGGTTTTCCAGAAGAGGATAGAGTTTTTTGTCTCAGCTGCTTGAATAAGGCTCTCCCATGCATCCTCCCTAATTTCGTTTTTCATCAGCATTAAGGCTTGTTTATAGCTTTTACGAAGGCACCTAATTTTATCTATATTCCGGGGTTTATTTTTTAGTTCTTCCTTCAAGGTCCTGTTTAGTCTAGAACAATGTTGATTAAACCAACGTGGACTATCATCATTAAATTTCCTACTCTTAACTTTAAGTTCTTTTGAAATTTCATCTGTGATATTTTGAAAGGCTGAAACAATTTCAATATTACTAGATGTATTGCCCAGACATGTTTCCATGTATACACTACTTTTTTGAATAATCTTTTCCATGAAAACAATGGGATCAACACCTGTCCATTTTATTGATATCCCATTTTCACCATGTGTGTTAATATTAGTTGCAGCAAAAGTTATCTTCTGTCTATGATATAATTAAGAATTTAATATTAACACAATTGGGAAATGATCACTCAGGAGACTCGGTTGTATATAGCATTTTTCTACCTCAAGCCTACAATTCCTAGATAGTAAAAGGTGATCAATACGTGATGATGACCTGGTCCCCACATATGTATGAATAAGGTTTACTCCCTCATGTGGGCCTAGGTCCATTATTTTTAAATCATATTTATACATCACATGATTGATAGTTTCACCATACAAGTTATGCGGGAAATGCGAAAGGTGATCACCAAGCACATCTTCATATCCACATTGATCGCCTATAATATTATCACACAGAACACAGTTAAAATCCCCAGCCCAGATTAATATATTATCGCCCCCAGGTCTCTCAAGAATTTGTCCAGCTCAACCTCTAATTTTACGATAATCTCATATCTTGAGTTATCAAAAACATTATTATAAAAGTTAATAAATACTATGTTCTGTTTTCCTTTGACTGTGAGAGCTAAGAATTGAAAATGCTGTGAAGTTACATAGACTTTCTTTAGGGACAATGGTACAGACAAAGAAATTAAAACCGCTAAGCCCCCACTTGCTCTTCCAGCCTTAGATGAAATTGCTTTGGTGAAAATAGTTTTAAAACCGTTAATATGAAATACCTCTGTCGACCATGTCTCCTGTAGGAGAATCACCGAACAATACTGTATACTTTTGAGCCATATCGGATTTTGCAATTTGATTTTAATCCCTGCAATATTCCAGGTCATGATTTGCAGTGTCCCTACCGGGGAGCACGATATTGAAACTGCCCCCGTCCTATTCTTCTGGGATATATGGTAGCTGTAAGCATCTAATTCCACAACTTCCATTGGGTTGGTTTCTACGAATTCTACATGGCAGCTTTGATTTGCTTCATTAATATGATACACTTCTTCTGTGGGAAGGTTTAATATCTTCAGGGGGCAATTACTTTTGTAAAATTTCATACTTTTTGGAGCTAGTCAATCCACCTCGCTACAGCTGCCTAAAGGGACAAATCTGTTTGACATGAACGATATCCCAGGGGTTTCCCGGGGACAATTCGCTCTACTTGATAAGTGGGACAACTCGTGACATGTTCTATAAAAATATCCAAGGGGTACCGCAATAATACTACTATTGCGGTTGTTATATGGCCAGGTATATTTTGCTGATAGCTCTTCCATTAGACAGCCTACCAAATCTGCGTGTCGAAAGTTTACCACCACACAGTCCCCATTACATAGCTTTTCCCCTTTACCCACCCAGCCAACTCTTCTCAACATGATTATCTCTTGAAATAAGAGTCTAGTACTACAATTGGTGTTATAAGTGAACCAGTGTACAACCTGATTCTTCAATGAGTCCCATGATTCAATAGAATCATTTTGGAGTTTTGGGACATTCTTTAGGACAATAACGTAAGGGGTCACTTGAGGTGGTAAACTAAGAAAACCCCCCTGAAGAGTATTTGGCCGATGATGACCATCTAAGTCTAGATATTGGTTAGTATTACTCTGCGGGTTAGCATTTGCCTGCCTAATGGTTGTTTTTAATCTATACGGACTTGGTGGTTCTTTTAATTGTGATTCAGGCAATGGTACGTGCAGTTGGTGACTATTAGACCTAACTGCATTACTTTCGAGACCCTGGACGTTTTGTAGCGGTTTCTTTTTATCATCAACCATATTTAATTTATTAGGAACCGATTTCTGGCATGTATTAATCACATTTGATGTCTGCATGACTGTAACCAGGTCCATTAGTTTAATAATGTCTTTCTGTATTTTTTTAACCTCGGATGTTACACGCCTTTCAATAGAGTCTATTTTCCCATGCAGTTTTTTGAAGAGTGTTTCAATATCGGGTATATGCCATGCCATATCTTCGGATCTTTTCACGGGGAGCGATGTGTCCTGTTTCAGTGTCTTCCCCCCCTTTCTTTTTGTTTTCTGGGAAGCGTTCTTTCGATCGTTTACTACTGGAGCAGTATGCTGCTTTGGCCTTTTTGCTGGAGGCGATATCAAATCAGGCGAATCCGATACTATGGATATTTCAGCTGTAGTTGTCAGCACACAGGGACCTGGCCCAACAGGGTACGTTGGGCTCTGTGCGTTCGAGATTATATCTTCCAAACTATTATTTAGCCCCTCTTTGTTTTTGCCCAAAACATGTACATCTGATTCCAAATCGTTACTATCCTCGCTGGCTTCAATTACGGAGATAGACCCCTTATGGGCAGCATTTAAAGCAGTTTTAGTAGCGGCTAGCTGCTCCTCCACCTGAACAATCTCGCTGTTAATAATTCCCATAGCGCTTTTCAAGTAGTTTGTAATTGATGCTGTATTAGCCATGGGCTTCCCTTTTGATGTTTTAGCCAATTTTCTCTTCCCCATTTTTGTTAGAAGTAACACAGTACAAGAGGGAAGAATAGAAATCGGCTTACCGGCAATACATTGCGTCGAATCAAAGAATTAAGGGGGGCGGCCCAGCCCCGCCCGATCTCGGATGGGCACAGACGGGCCCTCCCTTGGCCCGTGCTTCGCCCGCATGCGTCCCACGCAGCGTGAGGCCAGCAGGTGTTTTAAAGCGCCTCCGGGCGCGTAGAGCGGGCGTCAGCGGCGTGGACCACCTCACGGGAGCCTGGGACTTGTGGTCCGGTCCCGCTCCCCCTCTGGATCACAGTGGTTGCAGGCAAAGATCGAGTAGCGCTCAACAGCGCAGAACGGCTTCACAGGGCTTCCATCAACAGCTATAAGAGTACAAGTTAGTGAGGCTAAAGAAAGACTCCAGTAGCACTTGTACCCGATAAATTGTCCACAGGAGGCTAGGTTACTAACACACTCTATTTACCAGCATAGAGCTCACTGGGATTGAAGTCAGCGCGAGCGGAAGCAAGGGGAAACAATGTATCCGCTTCGTTCTCGTCTTCGCGACTGATAAGAAATGAAAGTTTAAACATGCGCTGCTCGTCAGCAGCGGTAAAGAAACAAAAAAAGAAACAGCAATCGCGCTACCTTGCGCTTCAGAAGGTAAACTAACCCGGCCTCAGTTATCCAGGTCCAGGGAGAAGGGAAAGGAGCACAGCGCGTCCTCGCGCTCAATGGAAGGTAGACGAAGTCCACAATTCAGCGCTACCGGAGAAGGGAAAGCAGCGCGTCCTCACGCTTAATGGAGGGATTCACGGCAGGAACAGAGAACTTCCCAATGAGCTCACACGAAGTTCCAAGATCACAGGCAGCACTTTCCAGATAACAAGCGAAGGGAGGAAGCCAGCAACTCCGAGCTGAACACGAGAGGGAACTCAGGGCGTATCAGAACGAAGGAACAGAGTCACCTCTGGTGAATCATTCCGCCTCCTATTGAGCCATTCATAAAAGCACTAAATCGGAATATTTGTATTACTCCATTTAGCATGGGACATGTCAACTGAAGGCTATTGCTTATGCCGACGATATTGCGGTTTTTTCATCCGACCCAACAGCAGCATTGACTGCAATTCACGAAGAAGCGAAAACTTTTGGCCATTTTTCAGGGTATAAACTCAACTCCCATAAAACTCAAATCCTTCATAACTTAGATTTGTTTAGTTTAGTTTCCTGCCGCTAAAACGGCGATAATTTTAACGTGGGTCTTGCTAATATGCCCCTCATAGTTATTTTTCTTCCTTTCTTTTCCTCTTTCTTTCTTTTTCTCTTTCTTGCCTGCTTGATATGGTTATCTGCTATATGTATGCAATTAATAGTTATTCTTCTTTGTTTATTTACTTCTTTTTATGTACCCTCTGTATTAAAAAATAAAAAAATAAAAAAAAAGGAAGTTACACTTGTAAGAGGTTACAAGGTAGCTCCAATGATAACCTATTGAAGAGATAGTCCTTGCAATAGGGAAAAACGAAACTGGCAGTATTTTACTATCAGGACAGGTAAAACACACCATTATATGTCCTATCTTTTAAATACACTGCACCCTGCCCGTGGGGCTACCTTGGACCTACCTTAGGGGTGCCTTACATGTAGTAAAAGGGAAGGTTTGGGCCTGGCTAGTGGGTGCACTTGCCAGGCCGACATGGCAGTTTAAAATTGCACTCACAGACACTTCAGTGGCAGGCCTGATACATGTTTGCATGGCTACTCATGTAGGTGGCACAATCAGTGCTGCAGGCCCTCCAGTAGCATTTGAATTACAGGCCCTGGGCACACACAATGCACTTTACTAGGGTCTTACCAGTAAATCAAATATGCCAATCATGGATAACCAATCACAATCACAATTTACACAGGGAGCATATGCACTTTAGCACTGATCAGAAGTGGTAAGTGTCCAGAGTCCTAAAGCCATCAAAAACAGATCAGAAAAAATAGGAGGAAGAAGGCAAAAAGTTTTTTGATAACCCTGCACAAACGCCCAGGTCCAACAGACATCATGGGCGGAGACAAGCTCCCCCAGATGTAGAACAACAACTTTGATAGCTAGAGTATGCATACCTTGCTCTGTGTCTTCTGTATGCATGCATGTTTTGAGACTACATATGCTTCTTAGATCCTTCGCTTGTAATGCTCACAGAATACGAAATGCTCTAATCCATCATCTCAAGAATATAAACTATTTTCAGAGTTTCTGATCCATTCTGAAGAATATGCTTCTTGGATAACATGGCACTTGGCAATCTAACTAGTAATTCATGAGCGCTTTCTCAAGAAGTCCTATTCCGCTCTTTGTTTTTGTTACTCCTTGGTGTGCCCAGTCTCCTGACATTCTCCTCTTAGTCTGGGGCCTAAATATAATAAGGATTGCATGTGCACTCGGGCTGCATGGTGAACTTCTGTGCTTCATTTCTGTGCCCCTTTAATGGTAAGTATATTGAATCAGTGCTTTTTTTCACTTTGCATCACATGATTGCCCTCACAAATCATTAGTAAATTACCCCTCCCTATACATTATCATTCTGTCTTTGTGGATGTTTATTGTCTATCTCTTATTGCACTACATCAGAAAGTGGGTTATTAATTTTGGAGTGGGTGACCCTATCAATGTAACTAAACATGATTTGCATCATTCAAAAAGGTAAATATGCATGTGTATATCTACCCCAGCGCTGGACTGGAGTTCATTTAAGACTGTTTTGACCCTTTATGGCTGTAGTAAATTTAGAGGTGTAGTTTTTGAACAGCAGGGTCTACTCTTTTGTGAATGTGCATTTGTAGTAGCATGTCCCCCCCAAACCCTCCTTAAACTTTCCTTCACCCCCTCCTCTTTTGTGAGTAATTATTGCCTATTTTCCCACCACTTCTGGTGGTCCCTCCCACATTTACTACAACATTGATTACCTGCATGTGCAGAGATTGTCGCTACCGTGCCAGAGATCTCTGTAACGAAAAGATAGGAGAAGCAGAAGTGAAGATCTCCAGCTGTAGGTTTGTGGTTTGCATTTTGTCATACATGAGTAGTACTACTGGAGTAGTAGTGTATGCAGCTTGTGAATTGGACCCAATATTGTTAGGTAACATTACAATTCAATGAAAAACTGTATTTAACCCCTGGTTATGGCACAAGCTGTGGACAGTTCTCCATAGAAATGCATGTTAAGTGCAATCAGTACCAAACAATATTAAAGTTAGCAATGCAGCACAACAATGGTTAAACATTATAGATTTTTGGTGTTTTAAGGCACAAAGTGTCATGAAACGACAACGCACCAATCAAAGACAATGCTGATGGTAGGCTGCGATTTCAGGCCGCGATGACGCAGGAGTCGGGTAAGCCTTGTGGGTCACACCAATCAAAAGCTTTGTCTTGGTACTTTGTTACTTTTCTCCATTCCTTCCAGCGAGACATGGCAGGATGCTAAAGCTGGCGATGTTCCCTGGAAGTCAGATGCGTTGTCCTTGACTTGCAGTTGAAGCCTTCAGGTTCAGCGCCAAAAGCTCTCCACAGTCAAAATGAGGTTCCGTATCTGCCTAAGTTGCTTTGTCTCTGGGATGGATTTTTTCCCCATCTCGATCCCAAGTCTTAACGTTTGAATGTAGTTGCTTTTTTGGTTCTCGAATATCCCCAGTGGGGCCCAGCAGGAGGCTGTAGCCGATAGGAGGTTCCCCCCAGACGTTGGATACTTCTTTCACCAGTCCCACGCTAGTCACAAATGTCAGATTAGAAAACCACAAAGCGGGAAAAACCAGCGGCATCATTTACAATGCCATCACGACCAGCCCCCTGCCTATCCCGCTTTCAAGCTCACTATCTCCAGTGGCTCTTGCCACAGCCGCAATCATGACACACCAGACTGAAGGCAAAGTAGCGTTAAAAATAAACAACAGGGCAACAGTCATTCTTCATCTATGCACTCATTATCTGGACAACATCCTAGTATCCATCAGGATCTCACCAACCCTCTTCCAATTTAGGAAAGGTCTAAAGATGGATCTCATTAAAGAGCACTACATCATGATGTCGTAAAGGTCCACAACTCCTCCCACCACCTCTAACTCAGGAAGACCCATCAGCCTGGTGATGGGCCATCATGATATGCAGGGCACACCTCAGCTCCCTTTGTGTGTGACTGGCTAGAGTGAATTCACAAAGCCCAACTGTCATCTGACCCACACGTGTATTCGAGGGACAGGCAGAGGCACAGAATGGTTACGCAAGAAAATGGCAACTTTCTAAAAGTGGCATTTATCGACTGTATCTTTGCCTATGATCCCGTACAGAATTCCACTACTTTTTGGCTACCTACATGCTATATAAATTCCATATTACGTAAATATATTCATACATACATAGATCTTGTATAAATGAGGCATTTTCCAAAATAAAACATTATTTCTGGTTCATATGATTTTCGATCAAGATTACTTATTACCGTTTACAAGGATATCTCCTAAAGGTCAGTATTGTTGCAACCTGGTTTCTCTATCTGAAACAACGGTGGGGACATTCTGTAATGTTCAGTGCAGCGCGGCCTTTCTTCTCTAAATAAAGTAACTGCAGGCATCTAATAACTGTCATTGCTATTGTGGCCTTGTTTTTGTATTTTTGTATTTAAAACACCGGCATATATATCTAGTAACTGTCAGAGATATTGTAATCTTGTTTCTGGATATAACACCAAGGGCTAGCACGCAGTATTCATCTCTATACAATCGTTTTGAAGATCTGTGCTGATTGTTGTTTCATTACCATTTTATGCTTTGTGAAGCCTGCCCTTTTGTCCATATTATTATTGTAATACATTTGTGTCAGATGTTTTAAGTCTAAAACCTCTGTTGATAATGATGACATTAGTGGTCATATCTGATGTCACCAGTTACTTCAGGAATAGAGCAATTTGTGATGTCATACGCGAGAGCTTGGCTTGCCATCTGGGGGAGCAATTATAGTGTGATTCTCTTTAACTGACACATTTCAGTGGTTTAAAGGTTGGATTGTAACCATTTGGTTAGCCAAAGGATCCATGAAAAGTTTACTATTAAAGAAGCCCATTGGGCCGGAGAGAGGTTTGGTGACTGTTTTCAAATTTCCTTATCTGTACCCATTGATAATAAGGATTCTCTATTACTTATAGATGAAAATGTTCAGATCACCATTCTAATCCTCATTATTTATCAACCTGCATGGCACTGTGTTTTTTAGCAAGAATTTCTTTCATCTCATGCACTGCCTGCATCAGATTTACTAGCTCTTGGAGACCTTAATGTCTGGTTGAATGAACTCAACCCAACCTACTGGTGTGACCTTTATTACAAATAAGAGATACTGTAGTCTGGTGCCAGTAGACAATATCCAATATGAATTTAAAGATAACTCTTTGGGCATAATTATTTCCACTGGCTTAAGGATTCACAATAATGTCCAAAACGCAGTAGGGTGGTCGGATCACTTCCTGAACTATGTTTTGATTGTTATTGCTATTCAACCACTTTTCTGGGGCATCTCAAGAAAGATTGTATAGACAGGGAAACATATTGGCTTTGGACACGTGGTTAGCCCTAATCGCCTTTCAAAAGCTATACTACTGTATATCAGACGCTGAAACTTTTTCCAAATTTCATGACTTGATATTTAAATCCTACTTTTCTATTCCTCCAAATTTGTGTAAGTTAGATCATCTTATTCAGCAATTAATAATTCCACCCTAGCAAACCTAAAATGGAGATACAGGGAACTAGACACTAAATGAAGGAACTCAAAATCAGTGGCTGATGGTTTCATCTTAAAGACTCCCTTCTTCAGACATAAAATGCAACGTTCATCGAGTAAAAACATTTTTCAGTCTAAAGGCTGAAAATTCTGTGATTCACTCACTGTATAACTACTCTTCTTGTCTGACTCCACATGCAGGACCTTCTGTTGAACAGACAGAAGTATATTAAGAAAGTCTGCAATATTTAAGGGTCCTATTGCAGGTTCAAAGTCACAACCCTCTTCACTTTACTGTAACCATCAAACATACTACCAATGTTTTTATTTCCTAGATATAGAGACATCTGGTGTTGTGAGGATGAATAGAAGGCTCAGTCCCACTTGCCTTGATGTGATTCCTTCTTGATAAACAAAAGGGTCAAAGTCTAAGATGATCGATCGGTCATTGAGGCCTGGATTTCTCCTTGAGAGGCTGGATAACTCTGTGCTAGTGTCTCTTATTAATAAGCTAGCTTTAGATCTTGACCTTCTTTAAAAATATTGTTGGATTGCAGGGTTTACTTGGTTATCTAAACCAAGGCATGAATGGAAGCCAAGCAAGTACAAAGGTCCTCTTGGACAGTCATCAAGCCAGCTTCTATCTGCAGCCTGGGATAGAGACTTTTTCTTGTTGCCCTTCTGGGTAATATTGCTGTTGCAGGACTTGAGGGAAGGTTTTCCCTCTGCATTTTACCTCACCTAGCCACTGCATTTCACACTGTGAAGTTCTGGTTTGCTGGATTGTCTGTTAAGGTCCCGGATTCCTGATATCAGATCCACCATTGAAATAGTTCTGATTATTTCTGGTGGTAGGAAGCAATGTTTGAAGCTAGGCAATTTTTACTCCTTACATACACCTGTAGAATGTGGGCCACTCTAGAGGCCTCTTTCTTAACTCCTTTTTAATATATTTATCAAGACACTTTTTAGGATATTGAGAACCCGAAGACTACAATTTAGTTCATATGCCAAAGACTTACAGTTTGACTGTGGCCCCTAACATGATTATTGTGTGATGAGCTATGGGTTGGGTGAGGTAGCAACCTAGAAGAGACATATTGGCCTCAAATTAAATAGGTGTAACACCAAGGTTTTGCTAGTATCATGCCAACGTCGGTCAAGACAAAAAGCCTTCCAGCTCTCACTGTATCCTATTTCCTTCTCTAATAAAGCATGTGATTTATAGGGTTATTTGAGATGCTAAAATTGGTTTAGATTCAGGTATAGTTTTGGTTTTTCATGACGCTTTTCGCCAACTCTGCTAGTTTCAAGCAGAGACCAGCATATATTAACTTGGAACACCACCAAAGAGTGGAGGTCTACCTCAACAATTTCAAATTAGATTATGCTAATGCTCTGTTTGGAGTGCTGTCAATGTATCGAATGGATCGGCTTCAACACATATAGAATGCTGCAGAATGCTTGATCCTAAACGCCAACACATTGGACAGCATTCCCATAAGCATTTCCCTCTGGACTGGCTCGCGATCGCCAAAAGTATGACATTCAAACCTTTTTATCTAATGTACAAGTTTGCTCATGGCATAACTCTCTTTATCTCAGGAAAGAGACTGCGCACCATTGCTCACTCTGAAATCTAGTAATTTTGGCCTCTTCAGGTTTAAGAGAGATTTATTGAAATCATAAAAAGGATACAGTCATTAAAATACATCTGAGTACAACATTGTAAAAAACAAAGAAATAAAAGCAGAATCAAAAAATAAACTAAGGAGGGGGAAGGAGGGAGGAGGACTGAAATACAAATGAGATAACAATGCATAAACGTCTGTAAGAATTGAAGAGCATGAAGTTTTAATCAAACAGTAATAATGTAATAAGAAAAAACTTTGCAAGAAAAAATGGTAAAAGGGGGGTTTAAGTACCTCTTGGGTGGCAGGTGAGATTGTAGAAGGTCGTGTGGCGGAGTCATCTAAAACTGGGTAATCAGCTTCCAAGGTTCTTGCCGTTTCATATCAAGAGATATAGGGTGCATATAAGCAGTATACAATCTATGATTGTAACAGACTGCATACCACCATGCTTTTGACGACAACTGTTTAGAATCCTTCCAGTGCTTAGTGATTTGTTAAAAAGCAACTGCCAATAAAAGGTCAACTATTTGAGCATTAATAGAAACGTGGGCCCACACATTAGAAACACTTCCTAAGAAAATATTTAAAATAGAGTAGGGGATACTGGGACAAAATATGGAATTAATTTGATCCTAAACTTAGTGCCAGAAAGTGGAAACATAGTGGCAAGTGAAGATTAAATGTTTGAGGTCAGCAGATTGTGCAGAGCATTCCAGCATGTATCTGGAGTATCTGGATGAATCTTATATAGAAGAATGGGCGTTGTAAAAAGTCTATTGTAAACAAAGAAGAGTGTTTGTGTAGTATTAGCCGCACAAGAGGATTTCCTGACCTTGAGCCAAATCTGTTTCCATGTAGAGATAGACAAAGTATCTTGAAGGTCATTTTTCCAAGCGAGTTCTATCGAGGATTTAGGACGATCATTAAGCGGATGGCTAAGAAATGAGTAAACAGAAGAGGCTTTTGGATTTGAGTATAAAAGGTTAGTTAAATTAATGGAGGATGATGGGTTATCGAGGGCATCCAACTGAAAAAAGGTATATGATTGAGATATAATGTTTTCAAGAAGCATAAATTTATGATAAGAAGCAGATGATAAACAAAACATTGTTGAAGCTTCTGAGAAGGAAATTAAAGAATCATTATTATACAGTTGTTTGACCCAAAGTAACCCCTTAGTTCTCCAAGAGGGCCAGTAGATAGGTCTATTGTGTAGTTGTATGAAACGGTTATGCTGAATTGAAGACTCCAAAAATGTTTCTAAATTTGTAGGGTAACTTGGAATAACAGAAATCAATAGTTTACATGAGCGTTGAGTAATCAGGGTACATATTTTCCACAGTGTACGCATAAATTTAAGGATTTCCAGAAATGAAAAAGGAGAGAGAAACTCCCGTTCTAAGTCCACCAATAAGGGCGTAAATTGAGAAGGAGATGAAAGCCAATGAACAGATTGCTTTAAAATAAAAGCTTTATGGTTGTTAAAATCTTGAAAATTCACCCCCCTCTGTTTTAGGACGTTTCAGTTTAGATAAGGACATACAAGTTTTTTTATTTTTCCAAAGAAAAAGGGATAAAACAGAATACATTTTTAAATAGAATTTAAGCGGGATATTTAACGGAATATTAGAAATAGTAAATAAAATAGGGATTCACAACATTTTAATGGTATCTAACCTACCCCACCAAGATAAAAATAAGGAGTGCCATCTAGAAGTTAAAGAAGCAATCTTATGAATACACACATCTAAATTAATAGAAATAGAAGTAGTGAGAGATTGAGTAAATTGAAGACCTAGGTACCAAATTTGAGTAGGGCTCCACGTAAAGTTAGAAGAAGAGAAATCATGTTTAAAAGTGAGTTTATTTAAGGGTAAAATTTTGCGTTTGTCGGTATTTAATTTATAACCAGAAACTGTAGTATAATACGCAACCTCTGACAAAAAAGCAGGAAGGGAGGATGGAGGTTTTGACATAACTAACAAAATATCATCTGTATAAGCCGCAAGTTTGATATGTTGAGCATTGTAGGAAATACCAGTAATAAGAGGATTTTGTCTAATTTTGGACAGAAAAGGTTCAAGGGCCAAATTAAAGAGAAAAGGAGATAAAGGGCATCCCTGCCTAACTCCCCTACCTAAATGAAAGAAAGCAGAAGTGTAAGATCCTAAATTGGCGAAAGGATCACGCAAGGAGGCAGGTATGCAGGAGAAATTCAGGTTTATTTCTCTAAAGAAGAACCCATCCACAGCTCCACATCCAGTCAAGACAACAGTCCTGGTCACTTGAACTGATACATTCCATCACCTGGGAAACCAGGATGACATCAGTAAAAGAACCAGCTGCATGCTGCAGCATGCAGCATACCACACACCTTCCCCCGTTAACAAAAAAAAGAAAAGAGAGCCGCTCGAGAGAACTGCGCGAGGTAAGACTTATTTTAAAAATAAGCAGGCGCAGGGAAGCTCGTTATATGAATGATGTAGAAGTAACAATGTCCAAATACAAACCAAAAAGCCTCATAAAATGACAACTCTTCATTAGACTGAAGTCAGCCAGGTCAAATGCGCTCTTAACCCCTCAATAGCTGATATTAAAACGAAATCCAACGCAATAAAGTCAATGACACCTTCAGGGAAAAGCAGGAAGCGAAGCACAAAGGCAGACAGCGCAGCACCCTCACGCACATCCAAAGAACAATGTGGATTTTTCCACTAAAGTCACAGGACGCATTAGTGTCAAAGCAGGTAATCCAGACAATAAAAAAAAAAATCAGTGCCTGGGCTTTTGAGTGACAATGAGCCCAAGTTACTCGCTTAAGTTGCAGTCCAATATTAAAACAAATAAGAGAACAGTACCTGAGGTAGAGATACTACCATGTGAAGATCATTTAGAATTGAAGATGTAGTTGGGGGGCTTGTTGAGTTCTTCTTTCTTCTTGCCTTGGAGAAATTTGTATCCTGTATCCTGTAGCCGACTACGCCAGTGTAAGATCCTAGATTGGTGAAAGGATCACGCAAGGAGGCAGGTATGCAGGAAAAATTCAGGTTTATTTCTCTAAAGAAGAACCCATCCACAGCTCCACATCCAGTCAAGACAACAGTCCTGGTCACTTGAACTGATACATTCCATCACCTGGGAAACCAGGATGACATCAGCAAAAGAACCAGCTGCATGCTGCAGCATGCAGCATACCACAAGAAGTAAGACCGTTAGCGCAAATGGCAGCTTGAGGTGACGAGTACAAGAGGGAGATCAAATTAATGATTTTGAGTCCAAAACCAAACCAACGAAGAGCATGAAATGAAAAAGTCCAATTAACCCTGTCAAAAGCCTTCTCAGCATCAAAAGCAACGGCTGGTAAGGGTTCAGGGAGATCAGCACACTTAGATAAAATATCAAAGAACAGACAGGTGTTATCTGAAAGGTTCCTATTTATCAAAAAGAGAGGTGGGGACGGTGGGAGCTGATTGTTAGGTCCAGTGACCCTTGCTCACGATTGGTAACTGGTATACAAAGGGGGGTCACTGTTCCTTAAGAGGAGAGGTCAAAGTGAAGAAAGAAAAAGGAAAAGGTGTCCTGTGCTACTCTATGTGTGGGGACAGTGTGTCCTCATCATGATGCCCTCACACACCCCGAAGGTTGTCATGCTTCATCATTGGGCTTTTTGCTCCTCGTCGGGCCGGCGCTGCAATGCCCTACGGGTCCCCCGAAGGGTCTCTTTTTCAGAGATCTTTTGATGAAACAAGCCGTTAGGTGCGTGCGTGTGAGTGGAAGTGAGGTCTCAACTAGTGTGTTAAAAAATGACTGGAGGGAGAGTGGCTATTATTTATTAAAGTGGTCCCTCTGTCATTAGTAAAAGGTGTGTGGTGCTGCTAGTGGGATATTATGTCCCTCAGTAGCTAGATATGAGTCCTTAGTGGGTGTCTCTAGTGGTCGACATGTTTCGCGCTATCTGTGGCCTCTGAAGGAAATCCCAAGCGCTTCTTCAGGCCCAAGGTGAGTTTAAATAAAGTATCACTAGCGGCCTAAATTTTCAGTGCCGCCAGGTTGATGGAAAGGAGTAGCGTCTCTGAAAAGAGAAAGGGGTAGGACAGAATATGGGTATAGCTCTAATGTCAAAAATGTGTATAGTCCAGGTCTGCCATTGGGGGGGCCTGGTGCATATTACCATTAGCGTGAGACTTATCGCTATAGGTCAGTATAGGTGCATGAATATCTATATTGTGTTATTATTTACAAAGATGTAAAAAAAGTGAATGAATACAAAGAAAGAAAGAACATAATCAACATGTAGACCCAGTTGCACCCATGAATAATTTGAAAAAATGGATTAATACAGTATATTCACATGAGAGACTACTCCACCTCAAGAATATGAGCTTTTTCGAACTGCTCATTATGAAACCACGACGACCGGTTTTGTGGTTTAGACTGATTATCAATACAGGATGTGAGAAGAGAACTAAGGAGAGATGTATTGTAATCACAGTTTCATTTAACAATCTGGTCTCTGTATGTTTTAATATGCACAATGTTATAACTCATTGTTGACGTAACAGATGACATCTGTGGGCGGGCGGTGTAATTGCGTGAGTTGCCGGGGGAGGGTATCATATTAGATAAAGGGGTGAAATTAACGCCACGAGGAGTAAGGAATAAGGAGTTAGCTGTCAGTTGAAATAGTGGATGATGGGAATTGTAGGAACGAGGAGAAGGGTGGTAAACGTCATTGGTTGATTGAGAGGGGAGGGATTACATTTGAATAGTTGAAAAGGGAGTAGAACGTTGAGAACGGGTTAGCGTTTTGTGGAAGGAAAGAGTCTGTTATGCAGGAGACTATTTGACGGAGGTAAGGAGAATGTTCCTGGTTTATATCACGGGGATATGTTAAAATGGAGTAATATTCATAGAGGCGGATGGACAAGGACAGTTTGGTGGTTTGGGGGTAACCTTCTTTTGGGTAATTCGTTTGTTAAACTCGAAGGTACGCGGTTAGAGGGAAAACGCCGACAATGTTGATATGATTAAACAGCAGGCATGAAGTTCGTGATGCATTGTGTAGTATTTTGAACGTATTGAAATCATATAACCTAACGTTGGTGTTTTATAACTTTTAGAGAATCCCTGACGAAGGGCTATGTTAAAGCCCGAAATGCATTGGATATAACATCGATCTCTGAGGATGATGTATGCATATTTCCTACTCCAGAAAAAGGCCCGGATGGGCATATCTGTTGTATCAGAATCATTTGAATACATGATGTCTCTCATGTGATAGAACAACAAATGGAATCAAAATTGAAAAAATGTTTGATAAATCATGAATAAAACATGGACTTAAAGTGGAATAATTTTCGTTGGATTGGTGTAATGGTGGATTAGAAGCTGTGCGTCCGAGATGGAGCGTTGTTTCGTTCCAATTTCTTGTCGTTATAGTCCAGGTCTGCCATTGGGGGGGCCTGGTGCATATTACCATTAGCGTGAGACTTATCGCTATAGGTCAGTATGGGTGTATGAATATCTATATTGTGTTATTATTTACAAAGATGTAAAAAAAGTGAATGAATACAAAGAAAGAAAGAACATAATCAATATGTAGAATATCGAGGATGAGTTTGTCGCTCTTTGGTCACAAGTATCATGCAGTGCTGTATCCAGTAGTAATTGGTCTATACACGACTTATACCGAGTGGATAATCGGTGAAAAGTTGTCTTGGTAAGGAGTTTGAAAAAGGTTAAAAGTAGAAACTATGAATATCACTAGAGGGGTCCCACCATTGATGGCAAACCTAAGGACACTGTTCCTGTTCATAATAAATGAAAAACATAATCCTCACCCCTTGTTTCTATAATTATGGCCTCAGGAGATCAGTGAGGGCCGATGGGAACTGTAAAAGAACAGGGAAGGAAGCATCGTTTACAAATTCCATTCATTGTAAAAATCACGTTATCAATGTTCACAAACAGAAAAGGAAAATCAAACAGTGGTCCTTATTTGTGATTTTTATCCTGCAAAGTAAGAAAAAAATAGGAAAATTCTTGGGGTTCTCATATTGTATTGATGTCATAGATCGAGAGATTCACAAATTGTACATGTCACACTCGGGCACTGCAAGGGAAAGGAAGGAAAAGGAAGAACATACCGGCATATTGCTAGCGTTATATTATCTTACTTCTCTCACATCTATCCTGGGAGTGGTTGAGAGTTTAGTTCAGGCCCAGTGTTTCTTTTCTCAAAGGAAAAGATTTAAAGACTAGGAAGTGACAAAGCGCAAGCGTTATCCTTGTAGTACTCACTGTTCTCCCATTCAGCTGTGCTGCTCCACCTGCATGCCTCTCTCTGTCTCCGCCGGTATTCAAGCAGTTTTTGCCGCCCTTTTTATAGTGGGAGTATGCTATTAATTAAGGAGTTAATAGGAGAGGGTATAGTGTTGAGTTTGGGTGCCATCTTGTAGCGGATGGTTTTATTGTAAAATCGTCTTAAGTCCTGGTATATTGTGATCATCGTTGGCCTTGTATGTCACGTGACTCATTATTTATGACATTTAAATACCACCGGAGTGGTTTCTAGGAGATTGATCTAGATTTTGGTTGTTATTGACATAATTGTTTTTCTACTATGCTAATCCAAAATTGGTCGTTTTTTTGGGGGCCATTTTGAAGTGGTGTTTCTGGTTACTATGCTAATCCAAAATTGGTCGTTTTTTTGGGGGGCCATTTTGAAGTGGTGTTTCTGGTTACTATATTTGTCCATAGTTGGGCATAGAGTTGTCTTTTTCATAGATTCTGCTTCTGGTTACTTTGTATGTCCAAAATTTCGGATATATGTCATGATAAACTGCTGGGGTTTGTTAAAATATTGATATATACAGGTAGGGTGATTATGGTAGTTTTACCATCGATATGTTTATCGTACTAATTCAATCCAGGGTATTTCATCATTTAGGCCCTTGGTGTTAGTCCGTAAGCAGTGGACCCATCTTTGTTCTTTTTGGAAGAGTGTTCTGGTTGACCTTTCCTTTAATTCACCCTGACCTCCTCAAGTGAAGAGATCCCCTTTCTGGACCTTCTAATCATCAAAAAGGGCGGCAAAAACTGCTTGAATAGCAATATGCCGGTATGTTCTTCCTTTTCCTTCCTTTCCCTTGCAGTGCCCGAGTGTGACATGCACAATTTGTGAATCTCTCGATCTATGACATCAATACAATATGAGAACCCCAAGAATTTTCCTATTTTTTTCTTACTTTGCAGGAAAAAAATCACAAATAAGGACCACTGTTTGATTTTCCTTTTCTGTTTGTGAACATTGATAACGTGATTTTTACAATGAATGGAATTTGTAAACGATGCTTCCTTCCCTGTTCTTTTACAGTTCCCATCGGCCCTCACTGATCTCCTGAGGCCATAATTATAGAAACAAGGGGTGAGGATTATGTTTTTCATTTATTATGAACAGGAACAGTGTCCTTAGGTTTGCCATCACTCTCCCTCCAGTCATTTTTTAACACACTAGTTGAGACCTCACTTCCACTCACACGCACGCACCTAACGGCTTGTTTCATCAAAAGATCTCCGAAAAAGAGACCCTTCCGGGAACCCGTAGGGCATTGCAGCGCCGGCCCGACGAGGAGCAAAAAGCCCAATGATGAAGCATGACATCCTTCGGGGTGTGTGAGAGCATCATGATGAGGACACACTGTCCCCACACATAGAGTAGCACAGGACACCTTTTCCTTTTTCTTTCTCCACTTTGACCTCTCCTCTTAAGGAACAGTGACCCCCCTTTGTATACCAGTTATTTGAAAGGTACCTGCCTGAGACAAACCCAGATTGTTCCTTTCCTAGAAGATTAGGCAGAAGGGGTTGGAGTCTAGTGGCTAGTGCCCTGGTGAAAATGTTATAATCAAGATTAACCAAAGAAATGGGTCAGTAACGCTAATCCTTACTTTCTTTCGGAATAAGGCAAGTAAGTGCTTCAAGAAAGGAACCAGAAGATACAGAAGAATCGAAAAAGATTGAATCAAAGTAAATAATTTGGGCAAAAGAGTATGAGAAAAAAGAACATAAAATTCTGCAGTAAAACCGTCAGGTCCAGGAGCTTAATCTTTTTGAAGGGAAAGCATAGCAAGATGCAGTTCTGAGAGCAACAATTCCTTTTCTAAAAAAGAATTCTATGAGGGAATAATCTGGTTTAGGAATAGAGGAAAAATATTGTATAATGTCTTGATCTGAAGATGAGTGTTCAGGGGTATATAAAGTGGCATAAAAGGAACGAAATTGATTACCCCCGCAGGGAAGGGGTTAATAGATAATGTAAGTAACAACCATCTACCTTCTGAATCAGACTCCTTTGAAAGCATTTGAATCTGCAAAGATTTATGACACAGAATAATGACACCATTTTTTTTCCATTGGCTGGCGAGAAAAACACTTCTCCCACCCAACTCTTGCGCATTTTCACACAGTCCTTCTCTCTAATGTGTGATTCTTGTAAAAACGCAATTTGAGTATTAAGGTGTGACAAATGCGATAAAACTTGCTGTCGCTTGAGAGGAGAATTTAACCCCCTGACATTCCAAGAAACGACTGTCAAAAACATTGAAAGAGAACAATGCAATGAAAACAATCAGACTGTAGTGTAGCTCCTATTTCCCTAATAGGCTCTGCGCATTGGAATAATATACCCTATAGGTTTGACATAGGACTAAGGTCAGTATGTCCCTATCGAGTATATTAAACTTAATTACTTGTGCCAGCTAGCTCAGAGGCCACTAGAAACTCCTTGATAAACAAGAAGGGAGTAGTTTCTGGCAGCCGCAAAACATGACAACTTTGTTTCCCTTTTAGAATCAGAACGTGTCCCAGAGTCGTGGAAACAATAGATAACTATTTCACTCAGCTCAATCGTGCATGCTTAGTTTTCCTCAAAGTTACACAGAAAGAATAGACGGGCGTTTCAATAAAAGATTTATTGAACAGTCTTGTTTCTCGTGTAAGTAATATGTGCTGTTACGATCACAAGACAGTATGCAAGATAAATAATGTACAGCGTAAGCAGTAGAAATAAATAATACTGCGCTAGCATGATCTTTAGTAGATATTCATTTACATAAATAACACAGACTAAAAATGCGAGTACTCATACGATGCGTTTCTAAGCTAGTTCTACCCCAATGTACCTAACCTAACCTAACCTAGGTGTAGGGAGAGGTATGAAGTAGGTGGAGTATTCCTTACTATGGTATACTAAGAGTATGTTAAGCCTAGTATGTCTAGTATGCCAAGAGTCCCTCTAGGTTTCTACTCAGCTCCATACCTTAAGAATGAGAGAGGTGGGAATCTCTTGCCAGACCTGAACTCCAACACCCCGCGAGGGAAGTCAGATCACTGGAAGCTGGACTCTCTGCGTGCAGGGATGACAGCGTCTTCTCAGTGCGTCAGGCCGGGAAATGGGTTCCTCTGAAGTCGAGGTCTCCTCTGATTTACAAGGGCTAGGGAAGGTATATTTATACCTGAGAGGTACCTCAGAATGTTAGCATTGACGTGAATCGGACAGCGGAAGACGTCATGAATGAACCCCTAAGGTATAACGGTTCATGCATAATAGATGAGTCCTTGAAGAAATCAATAGTCCTGTGCTAGGGAAACTCCCGAAGCCTAAGGGTCTGTTCTTCAAGAACTCGTTGTGACGTTAGGGTGGACGGATGTCGGAGACCATGCCTGTATTTGGAGTGCACGGTTTAATGCCTAAATAAGGACTGGGATTTTATGCCTATATAAGGGCAGGGCGAATTGTGCCTATATAAGGACATGATACAGGAAAGTCCGTGTATGGACACCCTAAGAGGAATACAACACCACTCCACTTTCGTGTGTACGATAATAATAAAATGCTAAACATTTAATATGCTAAACATAAACTGGAGTACCGCATATTGCTAAAAATATTTCTTAAAAGCATTAAAAAGCATTTGAAAATTCATTAAAATGCAAAAGGTACTGTACATTTTAAGCATTGCTTTTCTCAGTTCAGGCATATATTTGGAAATAAAATGCAATTTGAATGAAATAAGCAGTAATATTTACATGTGACAGAAAAATGATCGATAAGTTGTGCAAAAATCAGTCATTTCATGTCATGAAAATTAATGAACTTTTTAGACAAATAAGATGAGAAAGTGTCTGAGGAAGTACCGTGAAGTCCATACTATAAGACTAGTTCTACTTCAAGCAGATTGAATTGCCATTCAGTTTGAAAAAACGGAAAAAAGTTCAATTTGGGAAGAGTTCCAAGTTTTTGAAAAATGAAGGCCAAATTTCACTGAGTCCATGGTACACTGTGGGTTGAATCAGAGTCAGTGTACGGGTCTGGTGTAAACATGAGATCATCTATTTCTGTAGCCAAAATATCGTCCACTGAAGTTGGTGTCAGTTGGAACACCTCGTGTAGTAGACTAATTGCACAGAGATGTGAAGCATCGCCTTCAGCATAGGATGCCCCAGCAATGTTCGCGTCCGTTGTTACCTGTGTGCCTGTAGATCCATCTCGTACCTCAGCAGCAGCTGGAAGCGACTGTGAGATCTCAATGAATGCCGTCATCAGGATTGGTAGCCTCTGGGGACAACACAGAGCATGGGCCGTTATCGGGTCCAGCAGAGTATCGATATCCGTTGGCGTAGCTGATGGAAATGTTAGACAGGTGTCTAACACGCATTCTTCACCGCATAGCAGGCATCTTGAACAGGTAAGATGCAATCTTGCCAGATTGGTCTGAATGACAGGAACCACGTGGTATTAAGTTCCCGTAGACGAGTCATGCCCAAAAGCTGTACTATTCGCTCACTGCACTTTCGTTCAAGGAGAGCTTTCTCCACTTCGCTCGGAGTGATGTCTGCGAATAGGCTGGCCATAGCGTAATAGCAGGAAGAGAAATAGAATTCCGGCAACAAGTGCTAGAATTAATGGTATGCCACCAAACACCGAATGTGCAAAGTTCGGGATGATTCCGAGTATTGCCTGGAAAGGTGCTAACAGACTGGAGCAGATGCTCTTAAATACATGTACAATTCCGGTTGTATCAAACATGTTAAAGATACGTCCTATCATTTCTACGAAATGTATAGGGCAGTTTGTACGTATTAAAGTCTGTATCTCAGCCGAAGTCCTTGCTACTTGTAGATCATAGGTTTCTTTGGCTGAGGTCAAAGGCACTGTTTGTTGTAAAAGCATGGCTTTCATTCTGCTCAAAGTATCAAATCTTATAAAAGAGACGTTCAGCGAAGGCCACAAAGGCGACTCCTTGACTGTGTCTATTGGGGCAAACAATACTTGCATACAGCAAGTGACCCTGGAGTTGACCGTTACTAGATATGGGATGCCTGGCAACATGCCGCAGCAACTCTGATCATTCAACATGAGGTAACTCCCATTCGAAAGTTGTCTAAACGTTGGATTAATCACAGCAGCTGGTGTACCCTGCTGATGGCAAGACAAATTTGCCACAGAACCATTGCAAGCCCCGTGTAAAGAAATGTCCTGACATATAAGTGAACCACTCAGTGCACTTTTACAGTGTGTACCGCTCAAAAACACTTCACGATCCCCACTCCAACATCTATATGTATACGGTAAATCCCAAGATGTCTTAATGTATTCCTTACCCAACCTTTCATATTTGCCTGCTTGCATTTGTCTGAGGCAATACTGAAACTGAAAAGTAGTCACAGGTAGTGTGATTTTGCCATGAATGAGCCATTCTGTAGCTGGTTTTTCTGCCACTGTGAATGGTAACTTTTCCAGTTTTTCAATGCTCAGCACTGTATACCTCGCTCCTCTTTGTGCCAGTTCGATCTGTTTATCAGTTAGATTGTATTCTGCAAACAGAGCCGACGTGTCGATGAAACGCCAAGGCACATAGCCAGCACGCAAAGATTGCAGCGTCCAGCTTAATAACAATAGAATGTAATTGAGACTGGCCTTGCTGTAACATCGCCAAATTTTGTTCTAGTATGTCGATAGCAGAGGATACAATGCCGTCCAATGAATATATTCTGGAGGACAAAGTTGTTAACCCATTGTCGACCACAGTGAGTGTTTTCTCTAAATTAATACAATCAAGTTCACGTATTCGTTCTGCGGCCTCCATCTGTGACACCTTCCATGCTTCATTATAGGCAGCATAAATGCCGGCATATATGAAACGTTTTTGACGTGGTTTTCTTGGTCCAAGCAAGAATTCCCTAAGGTCTGCGTCCTCTTTAAGTAAGGATAAGTGTTGTTTCACATCCTGTAGTGTAGATTTCTGCAGCCAATCGAGGCATAATTTTCCTACACTGTATGTTGTTACTACCCCCGGATGCTGTCTTTGGACGTATCTTGGGTCTGGCCTATGAATAGTAAATCCCTGAGTTTTATTCAGGAATCTTTCCTGACAGTTGTTCGTGTCTGTGGGCCAGATCAACCATTTTCTCCAATCAGGATTAGATCTGTTGAGTTGTAGTATTTGGTCAACTGTAACCGCTGCCTGTGTATTGTTACCACTTGCAGGTGTTGGTACAGAAGGTGTTTTCATCTCTTTGATCTTGGCTAGTCCAAGACAAGATGTTTGTTGGACAGTTTCATTCAAAAACATTATTTGTTCAGGGATGATACAGGCTCTAAATAAAGCTTCTATCCCCTGCACTTGCCAATCTTTTGTACCCCAGACAGTTTTTGTGTCTATTGTGTCTTTCCATAAGTCGAAACCCTGTCTAGACAGTTGGGCAATAAATGTTGCAGAGTAAATCTGTTTCGTATTAGTTAACATAATTTTCAGTCCTGTTTTGTTTACATTTTTATAGTAAAACGTTTCTGGATCAGATATATTGTAACCTGAAAAATATGGAAACTTGTTAGCAAATGTTTTTGAACTACCTTTTGGTGGTGTAGGACAATGCTCCCATTGGTTAAACATAAACACATTTCTAGGGTATGCAGATTTATGCAAATAATGATGACCATAGTGGTTATAACAATACAGTTATTCATAGTCTGATGAACCCTCTAAATATTCATTTTTAGAAAATGCAGCAGATTTTTCTAGGTCAAACATTATGTCGTTAACAGTCTCAAAGTTCCAATCATCAGAATAGGTACTGGACGAAATGAGATCACTTAGTGAAATTTTAAACAAATGTGGAATGTTCAATTGTTCCGTCGGGCCAAAGATGTCAACATCAGTTTTGTCCCACACTATACCATCCTGTATAGGAACGGCTGTGATGTTCACTGTTGACAAGTCTCTTGCTTCACGATGGGAAGATTTATGAGGTTTCAAAAGTACGTTCACATCTTTTCCTTCAGTGTTCACATGGATGTATCTGCCATTTATAAGCACGCTCACAGTCATTACCAAAGCTAGCCAAAGCAGGAAAACAAATATTCCAGAAATAATCCAGAGTTCAATCCATGGAGAAACCAGATAAGTCTTTTTCAGAAAGTGAAGAAAGTCTTGTACTTGCTGCTTGAATGTTAATGATGCTGGCGTCGTTTCAGGTTCACTCAGATCTTCTGAGAACGTATCAAAGTTAATGAAATAGCCAGAAGCAGTTCTGTCAATTGTTGGAATTGCATCAGGATTTGTAGAAATCGCTGGAACCAGTTGATCACGTGCTACATTGGTGTAGACAGGTGTATTTGGACGAACTGTTACTTGATTTTCAAGAGGGATGAGTTCCATAGCATTGTTGCTTAGTCCTTCATCTGTTACTGCTGAATTCCCAATTGTTATCAGTCTTTCGGTCTGAACCTCTTGGATAGTAGCGAGAGGAGTGTGTCTGCTACTAGGTCGGAGTCCACGAGGCCTACTACTTAGTATTGGCCACATACTGTGGTTTGATGAGGTCGATGGACACAACTCTTTTCTCCTTTCTTCCAGCAAGGGGCGGCAGAAGTACTGTTCTTGTTCCTTGAACTGCTAGGACAGGTACTGGTTGTCTGTAAGAAGGTCCAAATTCCTTCTTGTCCGCAATCTTTTCTCTGACTAGATCCCCAACTTTTGGAATCCAGACAGGCCTTGCTGGGACCGCCGGTTTTTCCCCAGTGGTGGTTGGCTGCAGGAATACGTTGCTTTGTTTCGATCTTAGTTCATTGAGTTCCTGTAAAACAGCCAAACGATCTTTGATATCAAACGGTTTATTTTCCACCACTGTGCCTACGTGATCGAGGTCTTGTACCCACATTCTTGTCTCAAATAGGACCTCATATGGAGTGACCCCCCCCTAGAGAACTTCTTGGCAGGTTATTTAATGTGCGTTGGACCCCATAAAGATGTTTGACCCACCCATCACCCGAACCTAATACCCTAGCTGTTATAGACTGCTTTATGTCCCGGTTTTTCCTTTCCACAACCGAATTTCCCTCAGGATGGAATGGAGAGGAGTACCGCAATGCAACGCCCAGACTGGCCATGGCATCTTTGTAAGCCCGAGAGCTAAACGCAGGGCCCTGGTCAGAATGTAGCGTGCCTATTGCGTATGTGCCGATAAAGACTCGCAAATCTTTTATAACAGTTCGAGCGTCAGCCGAGCGCTGAGGCTATATCCATAGGAACCTTGATTCAGTATTTGTGGGATTGCATTTGTCCAGAGGGACGCCTGCGCATAGATAGTCTAATGCTGTCTAACAATGGTGTCTGTACTGCGCAGCAACATTCGCAGCATGGTGTCTGGTGGCTTTCTCGGTGTAATTTACAGTCTAAGCAGTTATTGATGAATATGTGTATTTCCGTATTCATTCCAGGCCACCAGTACATCTCTTTTAATGTCAAAATTGTTTTAGAGATCCCTTGATGTGACAGACCCTCCCCCAAATGTGCTTCATAAATCAAAGCAGCTCTACGTTCCATGTTTGGAATGACCCTATCCCCCACTCCAGGGATTCGAGCAAAAGGAACGCTGTTCGCATCAATTACATAAGAGTACTTGAGTGGAAACTTTTTTGGTAACGCTGCACCTCTGCCTTTGCTTGTAGCATTGACAGCCAACATTATCTCACTGTCTATTTTTGTTTTTGAACGAGTGATCGCAGCTACGGAAGCTGTCTGAACAGCCCCTTTGCGGCTTCGTCAGCCAATGAATTCCCTGCAACGTGAGCGCCATCAAGTTGATGACTCAGTGTGTGGATCACGTGAGCCTTTGGTAGTTCGTTTTTCAACTGAACTACTTGTTCCCAAAGCGTTTTGTGCTTTATTGTGCCACCTTTCGCATCTCTGAACCTGTTTTCAAGCCAGTTTTGTATATATTCATTATACGACTGAACACAGTAAAAGGAATCGCACACTATTAGTGTGGGGAATTCTCGATCTGTACTTTCAAGTGTCAGTTTGAATGCTTGTAGTTCAGCTCGCTGAGCTGTACAATCTCCTAGAGATTGAGTTTTTGTGACCATAGGTCTGAAGATGCCATCTCGCATGCGACCTTTAACGATTGCACACGCTGCACTGTAAGCTTGCTTATTCCCTGTTGCGGGCTGTGCGGATCCGTCAGTGTAAATTATGAATTCGTACTGATCGAGAGGCAGGATTTCAGTGGGAAACATCCTTTACATCGCGGTGATTACACTGCGATGCATTTAGAACGCTGCCATTACAATGCAAGCGTTACATCGACTTGCACTGGAGGGCGCTATAACCTAAGGAATAGTAAGATTTACTATTCCAACACCTTCCCTACTGTACGTAGACTGGTGTTGGAATAGTAAATCTTACTACTCCTAAGTCCAGCGCTCTCCAGCGCAAGTCGTTGTAACGACTTGCGTTGTAAAAACTGCGATGTTACATACCGCGATCATTTTGATCGCGTTGTAACATCACATATTCGATTTCAGTAGGCAGAGGACATTCTTGTTCATATTGCAGAAATGCTTGTGTTTTTAAATCAGGATCAAAAAAATATTCAACATCTGTTGCAGCAAGAGAATTAACCCATTGTATCCATCTTGGATGTAATGCTTTAGCATTTGGAATGCTTGCTTTTGTGACCGCTTCTAAAGCTGGTACTGGGGTTACGACAATAATGCGTTTCCCTTGGGCTAGGGCTCTTTCTTTTGCTACAGCGGTTTGAACTGCGGTCAGTATTTTTTCAGTTGAAGTGAAGCGCATTTCCGCTTGTGTATACAAATGAGATTTGTATGCGATTGGTATTTTTTCACCCTCGTTAAATGTTAAGTAGGTGAATCCACATTGACCCGAAATTATTCGGATCACCAGGTTGCATTGACTTACGCGTGTTTGTAAGTGATTTGTTGCTAACATGTTAGCCTGGAGTGAACGCAAGATTTCTGTGTGTTCATGTGTCCAATTTTTGATTGAAAAATCAGGTTTGATTAATGCGTAGAGAGGTTTAACCCTTTCTGCGTAATTTAGAATGTATGTTCTTCCAAAATTGTTGGAAACCCAGGATGGATTGTAAGTTTTTTAGCATTTTAGGAGGGTGGAGCAGCGCACATTTCTCTAGAAAGTTAGCTGCCAAGCTCTTGCCTTCACTTGAAAGCTCATATCCTAGAAATAGGACATTGAGATGGGCAATTCTGGACTTTTTAAAGTTGAAATTGTAGCCCCAGGCGAAGCCCAGTATAATGGTGCTCACCCTGTTCAAGTGTTTATCCAGGTCATCGTCTGTCAGATAGATATCATCGACATAGGACAATGCCTCATTGTCATAAATTTGTAGTAACTCCGTTACCCTCGCTGAGAATAACCCTGGGCTGTTCTTGAACCCTTGTGGGAGTCGACAAAATTGGCGCTGTGTCCCCATTGTGGAGAAAGCTGTTAAGTACCTACTTTCAGGTGCTATGTTTTGACAAAAGAAACCATTTGAGATATCTAATGTGGTTTTATATTTTTTACGCACAATGTTATTCATTAATGCTGTGCTATGTGCATTTTGCACTGCAAATGTTTTAGAACAAGTGTTTAAGTGTCTGTAGTCCAAAACTAGACGATATGAATTGTCTGGTTTGGAGACAGGAAACAAAGGATTGTTCATTGAGGAGGTGCATGTTTCAATCACCCCTTGTTATTCAAGTTGATCTAAGATCTCCCTGACCTGTTTTTTAGCTTCTTGCTTTATTGGGTACTGCCTTTGTGCAGTTGGTTCATGTTTCAGATGTATTTTATGGTGAGGGAATCCTCATCCCATCCTACATGATTTTTATATAATGCTGGGGCCTGGGATACTGCCCATTTCCTGGCATATGTATATTTTAGGTGAATTGGAATATGGTTGGAGAAGGCAGGCATAATAATGTCGTCGCCGTGTGGGCACTCCCTGACAAATTGTGGTGGCCAGTCTTTTTCTGCTAGAAGAATGTCATAGCCCCTTGATAGTCTTTCCCAAAAAAGTGCTTTCACCTGTCTGGGTATGTCTCCCTCCATCCGGAGTGTTATTTCATATAACTTTTGTGGAGTACTAACCCTGGTGTCTACAGTCTCAACTGTAATATACTCATTCAAGTCCACTATCTCCAGAAGTTCCTTCAGGTTCTGGCGAGCTATTGTGACTTCTGCTGCACTGTCCAGCATTGTCTGAGCCCATTCTCCGTTCTTGAGTTGTGTTCTCAGTATTCTCGGCATGTCTGATCTTCAGACCCGCTACCTTCTTTTGGAGAATTGAGGTTTTGATTTGGTTTTCGGAACGTGTTTGTCGTCTTTCGATTTCACACGTTCTTCTCTATGTTCTGACCGTCCTCTTCTTTCCGAAGTCTGTGACGAGATCTGAAAGGTACGAGAGGAACGTGTATCAGTATCTTGATACCTGACAGGTTTTTTAAAATTATCCCTAATCCTGAGGGTATACCTCCTTTCAGAGGGCTCCTTTTGAGGAGACCTACCTCGGGATTGAGAACGTTTCTCGTTTTGAATTTTGTTTAGTTAGTTTCCCACTTCTTTTTAGAAGATGTAGGAGTTTGTTTAATAGAGTCCTTCTCAGGACTTTCAGATAGTTTTGGCTTCACTGGTCTTCCACCCAAACTATCTCTGCCTAATTCTGCATAAGATTGTTCTATTATTCTGGGTAGCTCAGTTTGATGTTCTGTAACATCAAATTCCCTTAATCGTTGGCGGATCGCCACTGCTGCTGCCTCCCCTTTAATATTAGATAATATTATTGTTGAGACCTGGTCGAAATCTTTCAGTAATTTCATACCTAAATTCAGAGCAGGCTCTGCCCCGTATTCGTTTTGAATTTGTTTTAGGACATCAGGTATTACCGCAATTGACGGAATGCCATGTGTTTTAGTATAGATGGCAGCAAAGACTGAGCCCCAAGTGGTGCAGTCTTCCAGTTGTGGTGTGATTCCCATTGGTAAACTGATGGTTAGGATTCTGTGTTTCTCATACGGGCTAGTATTTGGAAATACTGCTTCGATTTGAGTAATTTTTTGAGCTATCCAGAATGGAATTTGCTCACGTTTTGTGGGCATTTTACCCATGACTGCGTATAGAGTCCGTGGTGTAATTTTTAGTGTATTCCCCTGTTGAGGAGTTTGATTTGGAAGTGTCAATGGTGGTTGGACTGTGAAAGTCCGCATGACATATTGGACTAATTGTCTGTAGATTTTTATTAACTCAGTAAGTTGAGTAAGTAGTTCCTCATCTGACATTATATCGAGTTCAGGATGAGGTGTGTAGCCGGCTAGAATCGGCCATGTTGCTCCTGGTCTACCTAGTGGACCGAGCCTGGTAATGTTTCTGTGATGTTTTAGGGCACCTTTGAACCAGAGCTGATGCTCCTGGTATGTTAGTGGAATTTCAATATCCTCGAAAGGAATATATTCCTCTGGTGGATCATCTTCTTTGTAGAAGTGAAACAGTTTTGTTACTGTATTGTATTCAGGAAATATTACCCATGAATAGAATACCTCTGTCTGAAAGGATTCGTGTGCCTCTATCACAAAAACTGCTCTACCGCCTCTTGGTGGTAGGCCGTGTTTTATGAGTTTTAGAGTGATGGCTCTTCTTAAGTTTGGATGGATGTCTATAACACCCTCCTCGGTTCCATTTAAACCTGTAATGTTTAAAGCTCTTAAAGCTGGTTGACCCGCAACATCACCGTTGTCGGAGTCAGGCATTTTTGTTTTTTGAAAAATGTAGAACAAGTTTCAAGGAAACAAAGATAAGGTGCACAATATTTTGGAACACTGTATCCTTCAACGTTGAGCAAACCGAACAGCTAATATATAGGGTGCTTCCCTATGTAGCCGTGGCGGATACTTAACCCTGCCCACTCCAGACGTCTTTTGGAGTATATGGGTAGGGGTCTCTGAGAGAAAAAGCACGGCTGAGTTACTCAGTATCTAACGTTAAATTACCGCCTTACCAAACCTTTGGGCGCCATGTAGTGTAGCTCCTATTTCCCTAATAGGCTCTGCGCATTGGAATAATATACCCTATAGGTTTGACATAGGACTAAGGTCAGTATGTCCCTATCGAGTATATTAAACTTAATTACTTGTGCCAGCTAGCTCAGAGGCCACTAGAAACTCCTTGATAAACAAGAAGGGAGTAGTTTCTGGCAGCCGCAAAACATGACAACTTTGTTTCCCTTTTAGAATCAGAACGTGTCCCAGAGTCGTGGAAACAATAGATAACTATTTCACTCAGCTCAATCGTGCATGCTTAGTTTTCCTCAAAGTTACACAGAAAGAATAGACGGGCGTTTCAATAAAAGATTTATTGAACAGTCTTGTTTCTCAGTGTAAGTAATATGTGCTGTTACGATCACAAGACAGTATGCAAGATAAATAATGTACAGCGTAAGCAGTAGAAATAAATAATACTGCGCTAGCATGATCTTTAGTAGATATTCATTTACATAAATAACACAGACTAAAAATGCGAGTACTCATACGATGCGTTTCTAAGCTAGTTCTACCCCAATGTACCTAACCTAACCTAGGTGTAGGGAGAGGTATGAAGTAGGTGGAGTATTCCTTACTATGGTATACTAAGAGTATGTTAAGCCTAGTATGCCTAGTATGCCAAGAGTCCCTCTAGGTTTCTAGTCAGCTCCATACCTTAAGAATGAGAGAGGTGGGAATCTCTTGCCAGACTCGAACTCCAACACCCCGCGAGGGAAGTCAGATCACTGGAAGCTGGACTCTCTGCGTGCAGGGATGACAGCGTCTTCTCAGTGCGTCAGGCCGGGAAACGGGCTCCTCTGAAGTCGAGGTCTCCTCTGATTTACAAGGGCTAGGGAAGGTATATTTATACCTGAGAGGTACCTCAGAATGTTAGCATTGACGTGAATCGGACAGCGGAAGACGTCATGAATGAACCCCTAAGGTATAACGGTTCATGCATAATAGATGAGTCCTTGAAGAAATCAATAGTCCTGTGCTAGGGAAACTCCCGAAGCCTAAGGGTCTGTTCTTCAAGAACTCGTTGTGACGTTAGGGTGGACGGATGTCGGAGACCATGCCTGTATTTGGAGTGCACGGTTTAATGCCTAAATAAGGACTGGGATTTTATGCCTATATAAGGGCAGGGCGAATTGTGCCTATATAAGGACATGATACAGGAAAGCCCGTGTATGGACACCCTAAGAGGAATACAACACCCACTCCACTTTCGTGTGTACGATAATAATAAAATGCTAAACATTTAATATGCTAAACATAAAATGGAGTACCGCATATTGCTAAAAATATTTCTTAAAAGCATTAAAAAGCATTTGAAAAGTCATTAAAATGCAAAAGGTACTGTACATTTTAAGCATTGCTTTTCTCAGTTCAGGCATATATTTGGAAATAAAATGCAATTTGAATGAAATAAGCAGTAATATTTACATGTGACAGAAAAATGATCGATAAGTTGTGCAAAAATCAGTCATTTCATGTCATGAAAATTAATGAACTTTTTAGACAAATAAGATGACAAAGTGTCTGAGGAAGTACCGCGAAGTCCGTACTATAAGACTAGTTCTACTTCAAGCAGATTGAATTGCCATTCAGTTTGAAAAAAACGGAAAAAAGTTCAATTTGGGAAGAGTTCCAAGTTTTTGAAAAATGAAGGCCAAATTTCACTGAGTCCATGGTACACTGTGGGTTGAATCAGAGTCAGTGTACGGGTCTGGTGTAAACATGAGATCATCTATTTCTGTAGACAAAATATCGTCCACTGAAGTTGGTGTCAGTTGGAACACCTCGTGTAGTAGACTAATTGCACAGAGATGTGAAGCATCGCCTTCAGCATAGGATGCCCCAGCAATGTTCGCGTCCGTTGTTACCTGTGTGCCTATAGATCCATCTCGTACCTCAGCAGCAGCTGGAAGCGACTGTGAGATCTCAATGAATGCCGTAATCAGGATTGGTAGCCTCTGGGGACAACACAGAGCATGGGCCGTTATCGGGTCCAGCAGAGTATCGATATCCGTTGGCGTTGCTGATGGAAGTGTTAGACAGGTGTCTAACACGCATTCTTCACCGCATAGCAGGCATCGTAGAACAGGTAAGATGCAATCTTGCCAGATTGGTCTGAATGACAGGAACCACGTGGTATTAAGTTCCCGTAGATGAGTCATGCCCAAAAGCTGTACTATTCGCTCACTGCACTTTCGTTCAAGGAGAGCTTTCTCCACTTCGCTCGGAGTGATGTCTGCGAATAGGCTGGCCATAGCGTAATAGCAGGAAGAGAAATAGAATTCCGGCAACAAGTGCTAGAACTAATGGTATGCCACCAAACACCGAATGTGCAAAGTTCGGGATGATTCCGAGTATTGCCTGGAAAGGTGCTAACAGACCGGAGCAGATGCTCTTAAATACATGTACAATTCCGGTTGTATCAGACATGTTAAAGATACGTCCTATCATTTCTACGAAATGTATAGGGCAGTTTGTACGTATTAAAGTCTGTATCTCAGCCGAAGTCCTTGCTACTTGTAGATCATAAGTTTCTTTGGCCGAGGTCAAAGGCACTGTTTGTTGTAAAAGCATGGCTTTCATTCTGCTCAAAGTATCAAATCTTATAAAAGAGACGTTCAGCGAAGGCCACAAAGGCGACTCCCTGACTGTGTCTATTGGGGCAAACAATACTTGCATACAGCAAGTGACCCTGGAGTTGACCGTTACTAGATATGGGATGACTGGCAACATGCCGCAGCAACTCTGATCATTCAACATGAGGTAACTCCCATTCGAAAGTTGTCCAAACGTTGGATTAATCACAGCAGCTGGTGTACCCTGCTGATGGCAAGACAAATTTGCCACAGAACCATTGCAAGCCCCGTGTAAAGAAATGTCCTGACATATAAGTGAACCGCTCAGTGCACTTTTACAGTGTGTACCGCTCAAAAACACTTCACGATCCCCACTCCAACATCTATATGTATACGGTAAATCCCAAGATGTCTTAATGTATTCCTTACCCAGCCTTTCATATTTACCTGCTTGCATTTGTCTGAGGCAATACTGAAACTGAAAAGTAGTCACAGGTAGTGTGATTTTGCCATGAATGAGCCATTCTGTAGCTGGTTTTTCTGCCACTGTGAATGGTAACTTTTCCAGTTTTTCAATGCTCAGCACTGTATACCTCGCTCCTCTTTGTGCCAGTTCGATCTGTTTATCAGTTAGATTGTATTCTGCAAACAGAGCCGACGTGTTGATGAAACGCCAAGGCACATAGCCAGCATGCAAAGATTGCAGCGTCCAGCTTAATAACACAATAGAACGTAATTGAGACTGGCCTTGCTGTAACATCGCCAAATTTTGTTCTAGTATGTCGATAGTAGAGGATACAATGCCGTCCAATGAATATATTCTGGAGGACAAAGTTGTTAACCCATTGTCGACCACAGTGAGTGTTTTCTCTAAATTAATACAATCAAGTTCACGTATTCGTTCTGCGGCCTCCATCTGTGACACCTTCCATGCTTCATTATAGGCAGCATAAATGAAACGTTTTTGACGCGGTTTTCTTGGTCCAAGCAAGAATTCCCTAAAGTCTGCGTCCTCTTTAAGTAAGGATAAGTGTTGTTTCACATCCTGTAGTGTAGATTTCTGCAGCCAATCGAGGCATAATTTTCCTACACTGTATGTTGTTACTACCCCCGGATGCTGTCTTTGGACGTATCTTGGGTCTGGCCTATGAATAGTAAATCCCTGAGTTTTATTCAGGAATCTTTCCTGACAGTTGTTCGTGTCTGTGGGCCAGATCAACCATTTTCTCCAATCAGGATTAGATCTGTTGAGTTGTAGTATTTGATCAACTGTAACCGCTGCCTGTGTATTGTTACCACTTGCAGGTGTTGGTACAGAAGGTGTTTTCATCTCTTTGATCTTGGCTAGTCCAAGACAAGATGTTTGTTGGACAGTTTCATTCAAAAACATTATTTGTTCAGGGATGATACAGGCTCTAAATAAAGCTTCTATCCCCTGCACTTGCCAATCTTTTGTACCCCAGACAGTTTTTGTGTCTATTGTGTCTTTCCATAAGTCGAAACCCTGTCTAGACAGTTGGGCAATAAATGTTGCAGAGTAAATCTGTTTCGTATTAGTTAACATAATTTTCAGTCCTGTTTTGTTTACATTTTTATAGTAAAACGTTTCTGGATCAGATATATTGTAACCTGAAAAATATGGAAACTTGTTAGCAAATGTTTTTGAACTACCTTTTGGTGGTGTAGGACCATGCTCCCATTGCTTAAACATAAACACATTTCTAGGGTATGCAGATTTATGCAAATAATGATGACCATAGTGGTTATAACAATACAGTTGTTCATAGTCTGATGAACCCTCTAAATATTCATTTTTAGAAAATGCAGCAGATTTTTCTAGGTCAAACATTATGTCGTCAACAGTCTCAAAGTCCCAATCATCAGAATAGGTACTGGACGAAATGAGATCACTTAGTGAAATTTTAAACAAATGTGGAATGTTCAATTGTTCCGTCGGGCCAAAGATGTCAAAATCAGTTTTGTCCCATACTTCCTGTATAGGAACGGCTGTGATGTTCACTGTTGACAAGTCTCTTGCTTCACGATGGGAAGATTTATGAGGTTTCAAAAGTACGTTCACATCTTTTTCTTCAGTGTTCACATGGATGTATCTGCCATTTATAAGCACGCTCACAGTCATAACCAAAGCTAGCCAAAGCAGGAAAACAAATATTCCAGAAATAATCCAGAGTTCAATCCATGGAGAAACCAGATAAGTCTTTTTCAGAAAGTGAAGAAAGTCTTGTACTTGCTGCTTGAATGTTAATGATGCTGGCGTCGTTTCAGGATCACTCAGATCTTCTGAGAACGTATCAAAGTTAATAAAATAGCCAGAAGCAGTTCTGTCAATTGTTGGAATTGCATCAGGATTTGTAGAAATCGCTGGAACCAGTTGATCACGTGCTACATTGGTGTAGACAGGTGTATTTGGACGAACTGTTACTTGATTTTCAAGGGGGATGAGTTCCATAGCATTGTTGCTTAGTCCTTCATCTGTTACTGCTGAATTCCCAATTGTTATCAGTCTTTCGGTCTGAACCTCTTGGATAGTAGCGAGAGGAGTGTGTCTGCTTCTAGGTTGGAGTCCACGAGGCCTACTACTTCGTATTGGCCACATACTGTGGTTTGATGAGGTCGATGGACACAAATCTTTTCTCCTTTCTTCCAGCAAGGGGCGGCAGAAGTACTGTTCTTGTTCCTTGAACTGCTAGGACAGGTACTGGTTGTCTGTAAGAAGGTCCAAATTCCTTCTTGTCCGCAATCTTTTCTCTGACTAGATCCTCAACTTTTGGAATCCAGACAGGCCTTGCTGGGACCGCCGGTTTTTCCCCAGTGGTGGTTGGCTGCAGGAATACGTTGCTTTGTTTCGATCTTAGTTCATTGAGTTTCTGTAAAACAGCCAAACGATCTTTGATATCAAACGGTTTATTTTCCACCACTGTGCCTACGTGATCGAGGTCTTGTACCCACATTCTTGTCCCAAATAGGACCTCATATGGAGGGACCCCCCCCTAGAGAACTTCTTGGCAGGTTATTTAATGAGCGTTGGACCCCATAAAGATGTTTGACCCACCCATCACCCGAACCTAATACCCTAGCTGTTATAGACTGCTTTATGTCCCGGTTTTTCCTTTCCACAACCGAATTTCCCTCAGGATGGAATGGAGAGGAGTACCGCAATGCAACGCCCAGACTAGCCATGGCATCTTTGTAAGCTCGAGAGCTAAACGCAGGGCCCTGGTCAGAATGTAGCATGCCTATTGCGTATGTGCCGATAAAGACTCGCAAATCTTTTATAACAGTTCGAGTGTCAGCCGAGCGCTGAGGCCATATCCATAGGAACCTTGATTCAGTATTTGTGGGATTGCATTTGTCCAGAGGGACGCCTGCGCATAGATAGTCTAATGCTGTCTAACAATGGTGTCTGTACTGCGCAGCTACATTCGCAGCATGGTGTCTGGTGGCTTTCTCGCTGTAGTTTACAGTCTAAGCAGTTATTGATGAATATGTGTATTTCCGTATTCATTCCAGGCCACCAGGTCATCTCTTTTAATGTCAAAATTGTTTTAAAGATCCCTGATGTGACAGACCCTCCCCCAAATGTGCTTCATAAATCAAAGCTGCTCTACGTTCCATGTTTGGAATTACCCTATCCCCCACTCCAGGGATTCGAGCAAAAGGAACGCTGTTCGCATCAATTACATAAGAGTACTTGAGTGGAAACTTTTTTGGTAACGCTGCACCACTGCCTTTGCTTGTAGCATTGACAGCCAACATTATCTCACTGTCTATTTTTGTTTTTGAACGAGTGATCGCAGCTACGGAAGCTGTCTGAACAGCCCCCTTTGCGGCTTCGTCAGCCAATGAATTCCCTGCAACGTGAACGCCATCACGTTGATGACTCAGTGTGTGGATCATGTGAGCCTTTGGTAGTTCGTTTTTCAACTGAACTACTTGTTCCCAAAGCGTTTTGTGCTTTATTGTGCCACCTTTCGCATCTCTGAACCCGTTTTCAAGCCAGTTTTGTATATATTCATTATACGACTGAACACAGTAAAAGGAATCGCACACTATTAGTGTGGGGAATTCTCGATCTGTACTTTCAAGTGTAAGTTTGAATGCTTGTAGTTCAGCTCGCTGAGCTGTACAATCTCCTAGAGATTGAGTTTTTGTGACCATAGGTCTGAAGATGCCATCTCGCATGCGACCTTTAACGATTGCACACGCTGCACTGTAAGCTTGCTTACTCCCTGTTGCGGGCTGTGTGGAACCGTCAGTGTAAATTATGAATTCGTACTGATCGAGAGGCAGGATTTCAGTGGGAAACATCCTTTACATCGCGGTGATTACACTGCGATGCATTTAGAACGCTGCCATTACAACGCAAGCGTTATATCGACTTGCACTGGAGGGCGCTATAACCTAAGGAATAGTAAGATTTACTATTCCAACACCTTCCCTACTGTACGTAGACTGGTGTTGGAATAGTAAATCTTACTACTCCTAAGTCCAGCGCCCTCCAGCGCAAGTCGTTGTAAAGACTTGCGTTGTAAAAACTGCGATGTTACATACCGCGATCATTTTGATCGCGTTGTAACATCACATATTCGATTTCAGTAGGCAGAGGACATTCTTGTTCATATTGCAGGAATGCTTGTGTTTTTAAATCAGGATCAAAAACATATTCAACATCTGTTGCAGCAAGAGAATTAACCCATTGTATCCATCTTGGATGTAATGCTTTAGCATTTGGAATGCTTGCTTTTGTGACCGCTTCTAAAGCTAGTACTGGGGTTACGACAATAATGCGTTTCCCTTGGGCTAGGGCTCTTTCTTTTGCTACAGCGGTTTGAACTGCTGTCAGTATTTTTTCAGTTGAAGTGAAGCGCATTTCCGCTTGTGTATACAAATGAGATTTGTATGCGATTGGTATTTTTTCACCCTCGTTAAATGTTAAGTAGGTGAATCCACATTGACCCGAAATTATTCGGATCACCAGGTTGCGTTGACTTACGCGTGTTTGTAAGTGATTAGTTGCTAACATGTTAGCCTGGAGTGAACGCAAGATTTCTGTGTCTTCATGTGTCCAATTTTTGTTTGAAAAATCAGGTTTGATTAATGCGTAGAGAGGTTTAACCCTTTCTGCATAATTTAGAATGTATGTTCTTCCAAAATTGAGGAAACCCAGGATGGATTGTAAGTTTTTCAGCGTTTTAGGAGGTTGGAGCAGCGCACATTTCTCTAGAAAGTTAGCTGCCAAGCTCTTGCCTTCACTTGAAAGCTCATATCCTAGAAATAGGACATTGAGATGGGCAATTCTGGACTTTTTAAAGTTGAATTTGTAGCCCTCAGAGGCGAAGCCCAGTATAATGGTGCTCACCCTGTTCAAGTGTTTATCTAGGTCATCGTCTGTCAGATAGATATCATCGACATAGGACAATGCCTCATTGTCATAAATTTGTAGTAACTCCGTTACCCTCGCTGAGAATAACCCTGGGCTGTTCTTGAACCCTTGTGGGAGTCGACAAAATTGACGCTGGGTCCCCATTGTGGAGAAAGCTGTTAAGTACCTACTTTCAGGTGCTATGTTTTGACAAAAGAAACCATTTGAGATATCTAATGTGGTTTTATATTTTTTACGCACAATGTTATTCATTAATGCTGTGCTATGTGCATTTTGCACTGCAAATGTTTTAGAACAAGTGTTTAAGTGTCTGTAGTCCAAAACTAGACGATATGAATTGTCTGGTTTGGAGACAGGAAACAAAGGATTGTTCATTGAGGAGGTGCATGTTTCAATCACCCCTTGTTATTCAAGTTGATCTAAGATCTCCCTGACCTGTTTTTTAGCTTCTTGCTTTATTGGGTACTGCCTTTGTGCAGTTGGTTCATTTTTCAGATGTATTTTATGGTGAGGGGAATCCTCATCCCATCCTACATGATTTTTATATAATGCTGGGGCCTGGGATACTGCCCATTTCCTGGCATATGTATATTTTAGGTGAATTGGAATATGGTTGGAGAAGGCAGGCATAATAATGTCCTCGCCGTGTGGGCACTCCCTGACAAATTGTGGTGGCCAGTCTTTTTCTGCTAGAAGTATGTCATAGCCCCTTGATAGTCTTTCCCCAAAAAGTGCTTTCACCTGTCTGGGTATGTCTCCCTCCATCCGGAGTGGTATTTCATATAACTTTTGTGGAGTACTAACCCTGGTGTCTACAGTCTCAACTGTAATATACTCATTCAAGTCCACTATCTCCAGAAGTTCCTTCAGGTTCTGGCGAGCTATTGTGACTTCTGCTGCACTGTCCAGCATTGTCTGAGCCCATTCTCCGTTCTTGAGTTGTGTTCTCAGTATTCTCGGCATGTCTGATCTTCAGACCCGCTACCTTCTTTTTGGAGAATTGAGGTTTTGATTTGGTTTTCGGAACGTGTTTGTCGTCTTTCGATTTCACACGTTCTTCTCTATGTTCTGACCGTCCTCTTCTTTCCGAAGTCTGTGACGAGATCTGAAAGGTACGAGAGGAACGTGTATCAGTATCTTGATACCTGACAGGTTTTTTCAAATTATCCCTATTCCTGAGGTTATACCTCCTTTCAGAGGGCTCCTTTTGAGGAGACCTACCTTGGGATTGAGAACGTTTCTCGTTTGAATTTTGTTTAGTAGTTTCCCACTTCTTTTTACAAGATGTAGGAGTTTGTTTAATAGAGTCCTTCTCAGGACTTTCAGATAGTTTTGGCTTCACTAGTCTTCCACCCAAACTATCTCTGCCTAATTCTGCATAATATTGTTCTATTATTCTGGGTAGCTCAGTTTGATGTTCTGTAACATCAAATTCCCTTAATCGTTGGCGGATCGCCACTGCTGCTGCCTCCCCTTTAATATTAGATAATATTATTGTTGAGACCTGGTCGAAATCTTTCAGTAATTTCATACCTAAATTCAGAGCAGGCTCTGCCCCGTATTCGTTTTGAATTTGTTTTAGGACATCAGGTATTACCGCAATTGACGGAATGCCATGTGTTTTAGTATAGATGGCAGCAAAGACTGAGCCCCAAGTGGTGCAGTCTTCCAGTTGTGGTGTGATCCCCATTGGTAAACTGATGGTTAGGATTCTGTGTTTCTCATACGGGCTAGTATTTGGAAATACTGCTTCGATTTGAGTAATTTTTTGAGCTATCCAGAATGGAATTTGCTCACGTTTTGTGGGCATTTTACCCATGACTGCGTATAGAGTCTGTGGTGTAATTTTTAGTGTATTCCACTGTTGAGGAGTTTGATTTGGAAGTGTCAATGGTGGTTGGACTGTGAAAGTCCGCATGACGTATTGGACTAATTGTCTGTAGATTTTTTTTAACTCTGTAAGTTAAGTAAGTACTTCCTCATCTGACATTATATCGAGTTCAGGATGAGGTGTGTAGCTGGCTAGAATCGGCCATGTTGCTCCTGGTCTACCTAGTGGACCGAGCCTGGTAATGTTTCTGTGATGTTTTAGGGCGCCTTTAAACCAGAGCTGATGCTCCTGGTATGTTAGTGGAATTTCAATATCCTCGAAAGGAATATATTCCTCTGGTGGATCATCTTCTTTGTAAAAGTGAAACAGTTTTGTTACTGTATTGTATTCAGGAAATATTACCCATGAATAGAATACCTCTGTCTGAAAGGATTCGTGTGCCTCTATCACGAAAACTGCTCTACCGCCTCTTGGTGGTAGGCCGTGTTTTATGAGTTTTAGAGTGATGGCTCTTCTTAAGTTTGGATGGATGTCTATAACACCCTCCTCGGTTCCATTTAAACCTGTAATGTTTAAAGCTCTTAAAGCTGGTTGACCCGCAACATCACCGTTGTCGGAGTCAGGCATTTTTGTTTTTTGAAAAATGTAGAACAAGTTTCAAGGAAACAAAGATAAGGTGCACAATATTTTGGAACACTGTATCCTTCAACGTTGAGCAAACCGAACAGCTAATATATAGGGTGCTTCCCTATGTAGCCGTGGCGGATACTTAACCCTGCCCACTCCAGACGTCTTTTGGAGTATATGGGTAGGGGTCTCTGAGAGAAAAAGCACGGCTGAGTTACTAAGTATCTAACGTTAAATTACCGCCTTACCAAACGTTGGGCGCCATGTAGTGTAGCTCCTATTTCCCTAATAGGCTCTGCGCATTGAAATAATATACCCTATAGGTTTGACATAGGACTAAGGTCAGTATGTCCCTATCGAGTATATTAAACTTAATTACTTGTGCCAGCTAGCTCAGAGGCCACTAGAAACTCCTTGATAAACAAGAAGGGAGTAGTTTCTGGCAGCCGCAAAACATGACAACTTTGTTTCCCTTTTAGAATCAGAACGTGTCCCAGAGTTGTGGAAACAATAGATAACTATTTCACTCAGCTCAATCGTGCATGCTTAGTTTTCCTCAAAGTTACACAGAAAGAACAGACGGGCGTTTCAATAAAAGATTTATTGAACAGTCTTGTTTCTCGTGTAAGTAATATGTGCTGTTACGATCACAAGACAGTATGCAAGATAAATAATGTACAGCGTAAGCAGTAGAAATAAATAATACTGCGCTAGCATGATCTTTAGTAGATATTCATTTACATAAATAACACAGACTAAAAATGCGAGTACTCATACGATGCGTTTCTAAGCTAGTTCTACCCCAATGCCTAACCTAACCTAGGTGTAGGGAGAGGTATGAAGTAGGTGGAGTATTCCTTACTATGGTATACTAAGAGTATGTTAAGCCTAGTATGCCTAGTATGCCAAGAGTCCCTCTAGGTTTCTAGTCAGCTCCATACCTTAAGAATGAGAGAGGTGGGAATCTCTTGCCAGACTCGAACTCCAACACCCCGCGAGGGAAGTCAGATCACTGGAAGCTGGGCTCTCTGCGTGCAGGGATGACAGCGTCTTCTCAGTGCGTCAGGCCGGGAAACGGGCTCCTCTGAAGTCGAGGTCTCCTCTGATTTACAAGGGCTAGGGAAGGTATATTTATACCTGAGAGGTACCTCAGAATGTTAGCATTGACGTGAATCGGACAGCGGAAGACGTCATGAATGAACCCCTAAGGTATAACGGTTCATGCATAATAGATGAGTCCTTGAAGAAATCAATAGTCCTGTGCTAGGGAAACTCCCGAAGCCTAAGGGTCTGTTCTTCAAGAACTCGTTGTGACGTTAGGGTGGACGGATGTCGGAGACCATGCCTGTATTTGGAGTGCACGGTTTAATGCCTAAATACGGAGTGGGATTTTATGCCTAAATAAGGGCAGGGCGAATTTTGCCTATATAAGGACATGTTACAGGAAAGCCCGTGTATGGACACCCTAAGAGGAATACAACAAGACGTATACTCGAAAAAAGTAAGAAGAATCACATAATTAAATAAGAATGAAAGAGACAATAAAGGCAAGTAAGCAGAGATACTCGTCCAAAGACAAAATCTAGAAAATGAAAAAAGAGTAATAAAACACAAATAAGTTAAAGAAAGCAGGAAAAAGAGACAAAAAATGTTAGAGTACAGAAAAGAGAAAGAATGAAAAAATAGGAACATAAGAACATAGATAAACATACCTACAGAAACTGTTATTGAAGACAGGGGAGGAAATCACGGGGAAGAAGGGACATCACGTCAGGACCCCAGAGTAAGGAGAGGCACACGAAGGGCAATGATACACATGGTGGGCCCGATTCACAGAACTAACTTAAGACAAAATCCTAAACTTACTACCATTTTGGTATTCACAGAAGGCACTTACTCATTTTGGTATTCACAGAAGGCACTTACTCATCAATGAGTAAGTGCCTTCTGTGAATACCAAAATGAGTAAGTTACTCAAAATGAGTAAGTTACTCATTTTGGTATTCACAGAAGGCACTTACTCATTTTGGTATTCACAGAAGGCACTTACTCATGAATGAGTAAGTGCCTTCTGTGAATACCAAAATGAGTGAGTTACTCAAAATGAGTAAGTTACTCATTTTGGTATTCATAAAGGCACTTACTCATTTTGGTATTCACAGAAGGCACTTACTCATGAATGAGTAAGTGCCTTCTGTGAATACCAAAATGAGTAAGTGCCTTCTGTGAATACCAAAATGGTAGTAAGTTTAGGATTTTGTCTTAAGTTAGTTCTGTGAATCGGGCCCGGTGAGAGACGGGAACAAGAAACAAGATGTAATCACTCCTGGAAGGAGAAAAGAGGTTATAATTACTAGGAAGCAGTAAATAGTAATCAAAAACATTGCCAACTTCTACAACAAAGATTAAAACCATAGGTTAACATTGGAAACATAGCTATCGAACATATCTGTACATATCTGCACATATCAAACAAAATATCACAACATGAGAAGTGCATGGAAGTAAATGGGTGAAACAACATAAAATCTTTTGACCAAATAAGATGATGCAGTGAAATCCAAAATCTCTGTTTTTTGAATAGCGAGAAGGTCTTTCAAACGGGAAGGATCTTCGTATGTTGTAGTTTTACTATTGTATGTGACCTTGATGGTACAGGGATGAAAAAGGCCAAACCGGGCTCCAAGGGAGCGAAGTATCGGTCGCATGGTTAGGAACTCTTTCCGACAGTCTGCTGTAGCCTTGGCATAATCCTGAGAAAGAAAGAGATCATGTCCAGACCAAGATAGGCGTTTAAGCAATTTGGCAGCGAAAATGACCTGCATTAGTTCTGTGTATTCTAGAAAATACAAAATAACTCCTCGAGGCTCCTGAGTTGCAGTCGGAACCTTAAGAAGGCGCCCAGGTCTGTGAGCTTGCTGGATGTTTAGAGATGAACCTTCAGGAAGATTCAAGAGCTATTGTAGGAAAGACTTGAAAAAAGATATTGAGTTGGAACCCTCTGTGCCTTCAGGCAGGCCATAAATGCGAAGGTTGTTTCTTCTGTTGCGATTTTCCAAATCTTCAACCTGTCTTTGTAAACCAGTGACTTGTTCCTGAAGGAGAGTGACCTTAGGAGGAGTATCCTTGAAATCGCATATTTGACGCTGTACAGTAGAAACGCGATCCTCCATCAGATTCTATCTTTCCAAAAGTTTGGTAATCCAACATTTGTCTCTTCCATTAATGGACGCTAGGCTCATATTTCCTTCAGAAACAAATCTAGAGAAGAATTATAAGGAGGTTTAGAGGGTGACGGTGGATCTTTTTTAAGCCTTTTGGGTGGCGCTTTGCTGGCAGTAGGTTGGACTATCACAGCAGGCAGGGCTGAGGAAGAAGGTGCGCCAGCACTCTTAGGAATCGAGACACCCTCCATTTTAGAAGAGCTGCGAAGAACAGGAGCAAGTTTATGGGGCTTAACCTGAAGAAAGCTTGGTAAACACTTCCTATGTTGTGACATGCCCATACACAAAAGCCTATTCAAAGAGGCTATGAGGACATGTCTTCAGAAAAAAGAAGAAAAAAACTGCAGGTCTGACCAATAGTGGGGAATATTCTCCACAGAAAAGGGCTTAAAGTGTAACAAAACATCTTAAAATATGGAATTGCAAGCCCTGATAAAAAAACAGTGAGAAGAGAAAAAAATAATAAAAAATAATAATATATATATATTCATTGAAAAAACCATAGGTTTCAGGGACATTATAGTTAGTCAAACATTTCACTTTTACAAAACCAGAGAAATACAGCCGTTATACTTAGCTGAGCTAACTATAACTCGCGCCCCCACAATGCACTGCTGATGACGTCACATATTACATCACTCATGACATGGTCAGTGACATCACTCATGACATCACTGATAACATCTCAAATGACATCACTGATGACATCATCCAGTGACTATGAGTGTTTCTAAAAAGTTGACGTTGTTGTTATATATATATATGCCATGGTGTATTGAAGAATGAGTGGGTGTATGAGTGTCTGAATGGATGATTTAGTGGGTGTGTGACTGACTATATAAGTGAGTGATTAAACATATTGTTAGACCTGGCACCATTGGCGTGGGTCTCCCTTCCATTTTTTTGCTGTTGCCTCTTATGTTTTTGCTGGTTTTAGATGCTTTTGGGCACTGTGCCACTGCTGTTCAGTGCCACAGTGCAAGTGCTCCCTATGGTAAATTGATGTATGGATTAGTGACTCCATGATTGGCTTGTTTGGCTTACTGTCAGACCCTAGTACAGTGCACTGCGTGTGCCCAGGGCTTGTAAATCAAATGCTGCTGGTGGGCTTGCAGCACTGGTTGTGCCACCCACCGGAGGAGCTTGTAAAGTGTGTCTCAGGCCTGCCATTGCAGAGCCTGTGGGCAGTCTGGTACTGCCATGTTGACTGGGCAAGTGTACCCACTTGCCAGTCCCTAAACCTTCCCTTTTATACATATTAGTCACCCCTAAGGTAGGCCGAAGGGCAGGGTGCATTGTAGGTAAAAGGTAGGACATGCCCTGGTGTGTGTGGCATGTCCTAATAGTAAATTACAGCCATTTTCGTTTTTCACTATTGCAAGGCTACCTGTTCCCCATAGGCCAGAATGGGCAGTTAGATTATTACATCTTATAATCCTAACTGACTCAGGGAACCAGGTAGAAATTCGAGTTTAGTACGCCTGAACTCAGAATGATAAAATACATCTTTTAGTGGAGTTGGTTTTAACATTCTGTGTTTGAAAATACCACTTTTAGAAAGTAGGTATTTTCTTGCCTAACTATCCAAGCCTGCCTCTGCTAGGTTGTGTATTCCTTGTCTGGAGATTGAGTGACAGGGGCTGGGGGTGGCTACAGGAAACAGGGTGAGTCAGCGCAGGGCTGAATAGAAAGATCTGCATCCAGAGTGGAGGGAGGAGTTGCACCTGGGTCTGAATAGGGCTGTGCCTGCCTTCCACAATGCTGGCTCCACCTCCTGCCGGGCGGCTGAGCACTCTGCCCCACATTCTGAAAGGAAAGAAGGAGTCAGAAAAACAAAGTGCTCCACGACTGACCCGAACTGGTTTTGGACTAGGCAGAGGCCTCTCTGCCTTCAGAGAACAAAGAGAAACTGTGTATAAAAAGGGGACCCAGACCCCTAGGAAATTAGATCACTTCTGGGAATCAAGATGAACCTTTGCTGAGGAGAAGAACCAGGAAGCTGAAGGAGGAGACTACCCCTGTGCTGTGTGTTTGGGGGTTGGCCTGCAGTGGTTGCTTCATTGCCAAAGAAAGGAGAAAAGGACTGAGTGTGCTTTCTATCAACTTGAAGAAGAATCTCCAAGGGCTTGAACTAGAGCTTGCCTCCTGCCTGAAGTTTAAACAAAAGTGGTATGCAGTTCCTATTGAGAGTTGCAGGTCATTATGTTTGTTCGAAAGTACACAAAATAGTGTTCAATCAAAAAGCAGGAGGATGATTTCCTCCTTTCGGAAAAATACCCTCACACACCCAGCCAGCTAGGTGTCTTGCTTCATCATCGGGTCTGCTCCTTATCGGGTCGGCAGTACAATACCCGATCGGCACCCGAGATGGGGCCTTCTTGGCGGAGATCTTTATTCCTTTGCGCCGTTGGGTGTAGTGCATGTGAGGGCCCTATATCAGTGTAGGTGTTGTGTTAAGGGATGTGAAGTAAAACAGGAAATAGTGGTCCACTCAAGATAATTTTAATGACAATGTGGCCACTAACCTGGTTAAAAAGAGGGAAGTGCGCAAGCCCGCTCTAAGGTTGCGGGATTATGCGCTAGTGGTTCGGGTCAACATGTTTCTTGCCTGTTTATCAATTTGATGGCAATTCCTCAGGACCTAAGTGAGATCTACCTACACTTTTTGGTGGTGGTCCGAGCTACGTGTCAAAGAAGTCGTGACCACCCATACAGCACCCTAAAAAGTGGTACCTGTAGATCTACAACATAGCCTGCAACAAGAAAAATTCATAAAAGTTACTAGATCATAGTATAACATTTTTATATACAATGATGTAGGTGCACCAAATATCCTATAGGTGCAATAAACGCATGCTTCACACACAAGTGATTGTGATCATGCGTCAGAAATGAAACAGTTACATTAAAAACCAGCATTGCAACGCAGCAGCAGTGATAAAAAGGTGCCTTGAAAATCGGGCACAGTAGTGTAACTCACCCTATTTGGGTCACTAAGCACGGCATCGTGTACCGGCAGGTGTAGACACTAAAGGTGTAGTGTCCTAGTAAATAGCAAAAATCAGGAGAGTAAAAATATGGACATACAGGCACAGTTTCCAGTAAACAGATATCAGGTCAGTGGTATGATCACAACAATGATGGCCCCCAAGGTGAAGGTCATCACACATAAAGCTCCTACATCTAGAAAGGAACTAACGTAAACCGATCCACTGTAAGAGCAAACATGCCCCAGGCAACCCCCTAAAGCGCGAACCGATGGCCCCAGGGAGGCCCACGGGAGGTTGGTATCCGGTTGCCACAGGCCAGCGCCGAGGATGAAATACCCGAGGCACGCCCCCAAACAGAAGAAAAGTGCCCACATATATTGGTCACTGTTCGTGAAGGCGCCGTTCCACCAAACAGGGGTTGTATGATTCACAAGTAACAGCTCATGGCCACTTAATTGTATCTATTTTAGCCCACGCGATCCTGGCTGAAGACACGTCAAGGGCTGGCGGTCTCGTGTACTCCTCATAAACCCGCAGTAGGGTAATGCTACCTATATCGGACGTGAGAAGTTACCTAACAATAGAAGGTGCCCTGTGCGAGTCAGATCCCCCTTGGCATATCCCGTTTCCTTGCAATACTCACAGCGAGAATTCCAGTGGATAGACGGTCGTCCTACCCCTCACTCTGCCGGCCCGGGTGATACCGTATTCCAGCCGACCTGGTTAATTATACCGCCGGTCGGCCATACGAGAGGCGGGACTTCCGGTCCGTGCAATGGGAAAAGGCTAGAGTGCTGCCCGTGGTATCGGGCGCCATATTGGAATGATCACCACTGTCGATACTGTACGTTAAGATAAGCAGGTCAACCGTGACTATGGGTGCCATACTTGAATACTCACAAATTGTGGTATTGCTTAATTAGTGGCAACTAGATACTAGAAAAGCTCAATTTATTCCACGGATCGGGAGTAACATAGTGATTAACATAGAATTTACTTACATGTAGCCAATATACAATAGTTGGTGGTTATTAATGGGTCTAGTTGTATATGTTTTACCAAAGGAAGGGAAAAAAGTTATAAGACGTATGTCAGTGTTAGAGAATTATCTACCACAATTCTAGCTCGTGGAGGCATAGAAATGGTCATGTGCGGTTTATAAGAAGGAAACTTTGAGCGCCATGTTGGAACCTCACTTATATGATGGTGGTGATAACCTCGATGCAGTATGGTTATAGCAGAGTCTAAGCTGTCCCACAAGTATGGAATGCCACTCTGGTACAGGAAACAATTACTGTTATATGACCAGTGTGCACTATAGGTAATTGATTACTGGATACTCCTAAGTTCGTAACCAACAAGGGATGGAGTGGTAGTTAGATGCATATATGTGCTATTAGTGATGTATCTACCATAATTCATGGACTGGACAGTCATAATAATGATCATGGTTGCGCAGATAGTAATAGCTAGAGGAATACCATAGAGGAGTAGATTAGGTCAGTAAACTCCAAGGTATGTCCTCATTCAGTCCTTCTTTGTCAGAGACTAGCCTCAAGACCCATCGTTGTTCGATGCGGAACAAGGAATTTTTGGTCATCCCTGGGTGGGCTTCAAGTATGCCCCAGTTGAAAGAGTCAGGAAGATGTTTATGTTGTTCAAAATGTGTAGTCATTTTGGTATTGGTCTTATGGCACCTAAAGTTGCTCCTGTGTTCCATTATCCGGACTTTCACCGGTCTCGTTGTCATTCCTATATATAGGAGTCCACACGGACAACTCAATATATAGATGCAGTTAGGAGTGTTACAATTCGTATGTCTGTTCATCTTCCATTTGACTCCATTCGGGAAAGTCAGTTCTTTTGTGATTTTAGTGAGAGGACATACTGAGCAGGACCCGCAAGGAAAATGTCCCATTATAGGCGGTAGATCCCAAAGTGTTCTTTGTACTCTGCTCTGGAGAATTCTAGGTCTCGTATGTGTGAGCATGTCCTTTAAGTTACTTGTCCGTTTGAATGCAAACCTAGGAACAGGTAGGGACAATGTCCCTGTATTGAGAATACTCCAATGTTTCTTGATGATGTTTCTCATACGGTTGGAGTCAGAAGTATAGGTGGTCACGCAGGTAATGGCATTATCCGGTTCTCTAGGTTTATTTTCTAGTAAACTGTCCCGATTATTGTTTTTTGCCCTTTTGCAAGCAAGTGCGACCGTGTGCCTAGGGTACTCCCTCCGACAAAGATCTTTTGTCAGGGTGTTGGATTCTTTCTGGTAATCTCTTAATGAACTACAGTTCCTCCTAATGCGGAGGAACTGTCCGAAAGGAAGATTCTGTTTAAGGGCCCTGGGATGGTGACTGCTAAATAGCAATAAGCTATTTCTATCTGTAGGTTTGCGATAGAGTGTGGTAGTAATGCCATTATTCTCCAGTTTGATCAGTAGGTCAAGGAAGGGGATCTCGGTTTCAGAAATCGTGTTTGTAAATTTCAGGAAAGGGTTAAGTGTATTAATCCAGGCACAGAATTCATCGCATTTCGTGCGTTCTCCTTTCCACAAGATCAGAATATCATCAATGAACCTCTTCCACATCAGCACATTAGTTTCGTATGGATTACTGGAGTTATGGATCTCTCTATCTTCAAATGCTGACATGTACATACATGCCAGACTCGGCGCAAATGTACTGCCCATAGAGGTGCCCTGCGTTTGATGGTAGAGTTGTGTGTTGTACTGAAAGAAATTTTCCGTAAGGGCTAAGGTAGCACACTCTAATATGAAGGCCACCGGAGTAGGAGAAGTCCAGTTGCCATGGTTTAGTGCATCCTCAATAACTTCCAGGGTCGCCCTTTGTGGGATGTTAGTATAGAGGGCCTCAACATCCAGGGTAATCAGTAGGTCTACCTCTTCTGGATGTTGGACCCCCTCAAGCAACCTAAGGACATCTGTGGTGTCCTTGATAAAGGACGAAGTAGCTCTCACCATCGGTTGCAAGAAATGGTCACAGAACCGTGAAAGGGGTTCCAAGATGGAACCGATCCCTGACACAATGGGTCGTCCGGGGACCGGGGTGACCCCTTGTGAATTTTGGGCAGGATGTAGAAGTATGGGATCTTGGGTTCTTTTGTGGTTAGGAAATCAGCTTCCTTTCTGGTGATCCATCCCTCGGTCTCAGCTGAGAACACCATGGAGGAAATCATCCTGCTAAGTCGTGGCGTAGGGTCCTCTCCCAAGGGAGTATAGTATCTACGGTTGCTAAGTTGTCTGCAACATTCCGCGTCGTACTCGACCGTGGACATAATAACCGTAGCCCCACCTTTGTCTGCCTGTTTGATTGTAATGCTAACATCATCCGCCAGGGCCCTGACGGCTGAAGTTTCGCTTGAGGACATGTTGTGGTAAGGTGCGGGGGTGGTCGTGCTGTTTAAATCTTTCAATACAGCTTGTTCAAATGTCAAGACCTCATTTGGAACCATGCAACTATTAGGTGTAAACGTGGATGGTTTGTGTAACCCAGAGTCGCCTCCCTGTAGCAGTGGTTTATGTTGAAAGAAGGCTTGTAGGCGTATCTTGCGAAAGAAGCCTTGGACCTCGCAGATATCACGAAATTTATCTATCTTAGGGGTAGGGACAAAGCCTAACCCTTTTTGTAGGACCTTCTCTTCTGTGGGTGAAAGGGCCCTAGGGGAGAGGTTAATGATCAATCTCTCTTCCCCCGTGTCTGGCTCCTGGTCTCCACTGCATGTGTTGGTTGTTCCTGCCATCGTACTCTTTTTTGCCCTCTTTTGCGCCCTCTTCCTCTGCCCCAGCCTCTGTCTAAAAAAGGGGGGTCAGTCCTTTGCTGATAGAAGGGTGGAGGGCCTTGATGGTACATTGGATATTGCCAAAATGGTGGTCCTGAGTAAGGTGGCATATTGTAGGGTTGGTACACAGGACGTTCGAAAGGTCTTGCATTTAAAACGAGATTAGCTGAGATCAATGCAGAAATTGCGGACAACAGGGAATACCTGATGAAACAAAAAATCGCGAAGCTCCAAAAAGACATTCAAAAATTCTCCACTGAGAAGAGTTACCCGTATCTTAAAGCAGACTACACTGCTCCAGGGTCAGGCTACTCATCAGATGAGAGCTCCAACCTCACTAGAAGAGGTTCCTCATCTAACAGTGACTCCAGCAATGGTAGCTGGAACTCCAGAAATGCAAGACCTTTCGAACGTCCTGTGTACCAACCCTACAATATGCCACCTTACTCAGGACCACCATTTTGGCAATATCCAATTAGGCTTTGTCCCTACCCCTAAGATAGATAAATTTCGTGATATCTGCGAGGTCCAAGGCTTCTTTCGCAAGATACGCCTACAAGCCTTCTTTCAACATAAACCACTGCTACAGGGAGGCGACTCTGGGTTACACAAACCATCCACGTTTACACCTAATAGTAGCATGGTTCCAAATGAGGTCTTGACATTTGAACAAGCTGTATTGAAAGATTTAAACAGCACGACCACCCCCGCACCTTACCACAACATGTCCTCAAGCGAAACTTCAGCCGTCAGGGCCCTGGCGGATGATGTTAGCATTACAATCAAACAGGCAGACAAAGGTGGGGCTACGGTTATTATGTCCACGGTCGAGTACGACGCGGAATGTTGCAGACAACTTAGCAACCGTAGATACTATACTCCCTTGGGAGAGGACCCTACGCCACGACTTAGCAGGATGATTTCCTCCATGGTGTTCTCAGCTGAGACCGAGGGATGGATCACCAGAAAGGAAGCTGATTTCCTAACCACAAAAGAACCCAAGATCCCATACTTCTACATCCTGCCCAAAATTCACAAGGGGGTCACCCGGTCCCCGGACGACCCATTGTGTCAGGGATCGGTTCCATCTTGGAACCCCTTTCACGGTTCTGTGACCATTTCTTGCAACCGATGGTGAGAGCTACTTCGTCCTTTATCAAGGACACCACAGATGTCCTTAGGTTGCTTGAGGGGGTCCAACATCCAGAAGAGGTAGACCTACTGATTACCCTGGATGTTGAGGCCCTCTATACTAACATCCCACAAAGGGCGACCCTGGAAGTTATTGAGGATGCACTAAACCATGGCAACTGGACTTCTCCTACTCCGGTGGCCTTCATATTAGAGTGTGCTACCTTAGCCCTTACGGAAAATTTCTTTCAGTACAACACACAACTCTACCATCAAACGCAGGGCACCTCTATGGGCAGTACATTTGCGCCGAGTCTGGCATGTATGTACATGTCAGCATTTGAAGATAGAGAGATCCATAACTCCAGTAATCCATACGAAACTAATGTGCTGATGTGGAAGAGGTTCATTGATGATATTCTGATCTTGTGGAAAGGAGAACGCACGAAATGCGATGAATTCTGTGCCTGGATTAATACACTTAACCCTTTCCTGAAATTTACAAACACGATTTCTGAAACCGAGATCCCCTTCCTTGACCTACTGATCAAACTGGAGAATAATGGCATTACTACCACACTCTATCGCAAACCTACAGATAGAAATAGCTTATTGCTATTTAGCAGTCACCATCCCAGGGCCCTTAAACAGAATCTTCCTTTCGGACAGTTCCTCCGCATTAGGAGGAACTGTAGTTCATTAAGAGATTACCAGAAAGAGTCCAACACCCTGACAAAAGATCTTTGTCGGAGGGAGTACCCTAGGCACACGGTCGCACTTGCTTGCAAAAGGGCAAAAACAATAATCGGGACAGTTTACTAGAAAATAAACCTAGAGAACCGGATAATGCCATTACCTGCGTGACCACCTATACTTCTGACTCCAACCGTATGAGAAACATCATCAAGAAACATTGGAGTATTCTCAATACAGGGACATTGTCCCTACCTGTTCCTAGGTTTGCATTCAAACGGACAAGTAACTTAAAGGACATGCTCACACATACGAGACCTAGAATTCTCCAGAGCAGAGTACAAAGAACACTTTGGGATCTACCGCCTATAATGGGACATTTTCCTTGCGGGTCCTGCTCAGTATGTCCTCTCACTAAAATCACAAAAGAACTGACTTTCCCGAATGGAGTCAAATGGAAGATGAACAGACATACGAATTGTAACACTCCTAACTGCATCTATATATTGAGTTGTCCGTGTGGACTCCTATATATAGGAATGACAACGAGACCGGTGAAAGTCCGGATAATGGAACACAGGAGCAACTTTAGGTGCCATAAGACCAATACCAAAATGACTACACATTTTGAACAACATAAACATCTTCCTGACTCTTTCAACTGGGGCATACTTGAAGCCCACCCAGGGATGACCAAAAATTCCTTGTTCCGCATCGAACAACGATGGGTCTTGAGGCTAGTCTCTGACAAAGAAGGACTGAATGAGGACATACCTTGGAGTTTACTGACCTAATCTACTCCTCTATGGTATTCCTCTAGCTATTACTATCTGCGCAACCATGATCATTATTATGACTGTCCAGTCCATGAATTATGGTAGATACATCACTAATAGCACATATATGCATCTAACTACCACTCCATCCCTTGTTGGTTACGAACTTAGGAGTATCCAGTAATCAATTACCTATAGTGCACACTGGTCATATAACAGTAATTGTTTCCTGTACCAGAGTGGCATTCCATACTTGTGGGACAGCTTAGACTCTGCTATAACCATACTGCATCGAGGTTATCACCACCATCATATAAGTGAGGTTCCAACATGGCGCTCAAAGTTTCCTTCTTATAAACCGCACATGACCATTTCTATGCCTCCACGAGCTAGAATTGTGGTAGATAATTCTCTAACACTGACATACGTCTTATAACTTTTTTTCCCTTCCTTTGGTAAAACATATACAACTAGACCCATTAATAACCACCAACTATTGTATATTGGCTACATGTAAGTAAATTCTATGTTAATCACTATGTTACTCCCGATCCGTGGAATAAATTGAGCTTTTCTAGTATCTAGTTGCCACTAATTAAGCAATACCACAATTTGTGAGTATTCAAGTATGGCACCCATAGTCACGGTTGACCTGCTTATCTTAACGTACAGTATCGACAGTGGTGATCATTCCAATATGGCGCCCGATACCACGGGCAGCACTCTAGCCTTTTCCCATTGCACGGACCGGAAGTCCCGCCTCTCGTATGGCCGACCGGCGGTATAATTAACCAGGTCGGCTGGAATACGGTATCACCCGGGCCGGCAGAGTGAGGGGTAGGACGACCGTCTATCCACTGGAATTCTCGCTGTGAGTATTGCAAGGAAACGGGATATGCCAAGGGGGATCTGACTCGCACAGGGCACCTTCTATTGTTAGGTAACTTCTCACGTCCGATATAGGTAGCATTACCCTACTGCGGGTTTATGAGGAGTACACGAGACCGCCAGCCCTTGACGTGTCTTCAGCCAGGATCGCGTGGGCTAAAATAGATACAATTAAGTGGCCATGAGCTGTTACTTGTGAATCATACAACCCCTGTTTGGTGGAACGGCGCCTTCACGAACAGTGACCAATATATGTGGGCACTTTTCTTCTGTTTGGGGGCGTGCCTCGGGTATTTCATCCTCGGCGCTGGCCTGTGGCAACCGGATACCAACCTCCCGTGGGCCTCCCTGGGGCCATCGGTTCGCGCTTTAGGGGGTTGCCTGGGGCATGTTTGCTCTTACAGTGGATCGGTTTACGTTAGTTCCTTTCTAGATGTAGGAGCTTTATGTGTGATGACCTTCACCTTGGGGGCCATCATTGTTGTGATCATACCACTGACCTGATATCTGTTTACTGGAAACTGTGCCTGTATGTCCATATTTTTACTCTCCTGATTTTTGCTATTTACTAGGACACTACACCTTTAGTGTCTACACCTGCCGGTACACGATGCCGTGCTTAGTGACCCAAATAGGGTGAGTTACACTACTGTGCCCGATTTTCAAGGCACCTTTTATCACTGCTGCTGCGTTGCAATGCTGGTTTTTAATGTAACTGTTTCATTTCTGACGCATGATCACAATCACTTGTGTGTGAAGCATGCGTTTATTGCACCTTAGGATATTTGGTGCACCTACATCATTGTATATAAAAATGTTATACTATGATCTAGTAACTTTTATGAATTTTTCTTGTTGCAGGCTATGTTGTAGATCTACAGGTACCACTTTTTAGGGTGCTGTATGGGTGGTCACGACTTCTTTGACACGTAGCTCGGACCACCACCAAAAAGTGTAGGTAGATCTCACTTAGGTCCTGAGGAATTGCCATCAAATTGATAAACAGGCAAGAAACATGTTGACCCGAACCACTAGCGCATAATCCCGCAACCTTAGAGCGGGCTTGCGCACTTCCCTCTTTTTAACCAGGTTAGTGGCCACATTGTCATTAAAATTATCTTGAGTGGACCACTATTTCCTGTTTTACTTCACATCCCTTAACACAACACCTACACTGATATAGGGCCCTCACATGCACTACACCCAACGGCGCAAAGGAATAAAGATCTCCGCCAAGAAGGCCCCATCTCGGGTGCCGATCGGGTATTGCACTGCCGACCCGATAAGGAGCAGACCCGATGATGAAGCAAGACACCTAGCTGGCTGGGTGTGTGAGGGTCTTTTTCCGAAAGGAGGAAATCATCCTCCTGCTTTTTGATTGAACACTATTTTGTGTACTTTCGAACAAACATAATGACCTGCAACTCTCAATAGGAACTGCATACCACTTTTGTTTAAACTTAGTTACGGGCCTGTATGCTGGACCTAGATAAAGGCCCTAGGTTCCCCCTCTTTGGTAACACTCCTGCCTGAAGTCTCAGGGATACAAGACTTCACCAACCAGCTCCCCCCCTGAATTCCCTTGCTAGGAATTGAAGTGCCTGCTGCTGTGCTGGGCCTTCTGAGAGACTGCGTGTCGCTGGGAGCTGGAAGCGCGACGCAACAACGAGAAGCGTGTTGCCGCCGCTGTCATCGCATCGCAGAGGAAGCGAGACGCCGCTGCCGCTGTCATAATCGCATCGCCGAAGCGCGGCGCATCGCCGGAGAAACGGGACGCTGCCACCGAGGACATCGTCGCATCACCGGAGAAGCGCGTTGAGGAAAAGTGTTCTTCTGATCGGTATCATTTGTACCAGGACTCCATTGTTTTTTCATTGCCATTTCGTGTCAAACACTTCCACACGACCCACCTGGTCGTTTCTGCTGATGCCTGAGGAAATTCTAACTAACACGACAAAAACCATCTTGCAGCCTGCATTTCTGCCCAGGAACTGTCGCACACCCAACCCCCCTGTTCTTTGCAGTTCGACAGAAAACCATGAGACACTCACGCCCTGTGTAAATGATTTGTTTCCCATCTCCTGCTCCCTGCCTGGTAAACATCCTTGACACCGTGATCAGGTTATCTGGACAATGGTCTGACTGCTGGGCCTTGATCAGGGTGATTGGACAATGGTTTGAATGACCGAGCTTTGATCAAGCTGATCGAACAATGACCTGAATGACCGTGCTTTGATCAAGCTGAGTGAACAATAATTTGAGTACCAAGCCTTGGTCAGGTCACCAATTACAAACACCGTCTGGATCTGGTTATCAACTGCAAACACTGTCCTGATTGAACAATGGACTAACAGCCAAAAGACTGGAATGAAAAAGTATAAAAGGCTTGTAAGCTGCGGAGTATAGCAGCAGCCTCCTCTGTCTTGTTTCTAACGAGCTTGGGACTCTGTTCCATAGCCCGGGCTATTTGAATAAATCTGGGTTCCTCCTGCAGACGAAGGCTCCTGTGTCTCCTTTTACTACGTATGAAGGGTATGGAAGACTTGGGCAATTCCCCGCCGCCGAGACCCAGTAAGTGGGTTAATCCGGTTCTTCAAATGGCGCCCGAACAGGGACTCCACGAGTACGAAGGTCAGGCCCGGTGGATGTGAGGAGGTGCACGGAGAGACTCCGACGGAGGCGCCCTATCCGAGGGATTCTTGCAATCCGGTAAGCCGAACGACTCGCCCGCTGTTCCTCCCCACCCGGTCTGGGCCACATGACCGCATCCTCGCTGGAGTCCCCTAGCAAATAATTTCTGGAGCAGGACACAGCCCTACGTCTGCAGAAGAGAACTACCCCTGTAAGGTAAGGGTGGACTGATCACCCACCAAGTCTGTATGATTCTGCTGTTATTGACCCTTGCAAAAGCCAAGCAGGCGAGGTGAATTTTAAAACCCGCCGGTGTCTGTTACCTATTTACAAGCATGCCAGTCAGCAGTAAGTTCAAGAAATTATGTTGTTGTATGTGTACGCAGGACTCCCAGCTGGAGGCGGCTTGTCCGCTTCCTCCAGAAGGGACCCCTGGCCATACGATGTATGTTAAACATGGCCCTTCTGCCATAATGTTTTCCTCATTCTGGGTAAAATATACGAAACAAAGTAACGCGGAATTACAGTGGCCACTTTTCGGCTCCTTTAATTCCCAAGTTCTCGCCAACTTAGAGGAACAATTAATGAAAAGAAAAACGCGCCCGTCTATGTTTGAATCTGTCCGATTTTGGAGGAAAGAGATAGAGCAGAGAGCTAGAAAGCAGAAGGCTCAAGAAAGAAAACAGGAACGCATGTCAATGGCCGACCACGCCAGAGTAAATTTACAAAATCAAATGACAAAATCGGTAGAAATAGCCAACAGGGAGCATGGGGCCCGGGTACAAAAATGCTATCCAGCTCGTGAGGAGAAAAGAAAGGGCCATATGGATGGGGGAGAAGAAGGTGATTCCTTGCTTGATACCATGCTAGAAAGCCCTCCTGCATATGCCCCAATGTACCCTGCCCTGACGCCTCACACCCCACATGTCCCCCCGCCACCGCCCACTCCTGCCCCCACTGCCCCTCCTACTGTTCTTCCTGTCACACCAACCCTCCCGATTTTTCCTATGACACCGACCACGCCCGCTAACCCTGTCCTCACTGCGGGAATGACAACAAGTCTCCATCCGCCCAACCCCTGCGGCTTTACCCCTACCCGCCCTTTTCCTACTTCCCCGTGGTCTACAGTTAAGCAGGATTTATATAAAATGTTCAATTCCCCCCGACTGGCCTCCTTGCGCTCTGCAGTCAGCTTTTCGTCCCTTCGAGAAAATGACCTACAGAAGCAACAGTGTGAATGTTGGATAAAAAACGGGAATATTTATGCCTTTAAAGACATATGGTCCACCTTTTCCCAGTGGACGATTATGGAACAGACCACCTGGGCTGAATACATGTGTACGCTGGTCATGCAAAAATTTGAGAATGCGCTTATGCAGATACCCACTGGATTAATGGACCTTAGGTCACAAATAAGAAGTGGCGATGTTCAGGGAGAGGGGATGTTTGGTGCTGTGTCTGCTTTAATGGCTTACCGTGATATGGCCGCTTTTTCCAACACCCCTCTAGAGACAGCTATGCCAATGAGAGAGGCGGCCCCTGTCTTTGTTAACGCACTTACCGATGCCCAAAATAATGGCCGAGGGGCTGTTGAGGCACACTGGCGCAGGCTTTGGGTTCATGTTCCTTGGAAAAGGTCAGAAGTAATGCAGTTAAAAGAACAATTACCAGATCCCCGGAAGAATCCGGCTGCCTTTTACAGAGAATTAGGTCAGATTATATCTGCAGGTACTCTCGTTCTTGAGGATATAGATTTACTTTTTGGTACGGTTGTTCCCACTGAAATTTGGGACAAGATTCGACATACTGATCATGAAGTGGCGTTGGGAGGTAAATGGGCTGACCTAGAGGCTATGGAAGAAGCAAGGGTAGGAGGGACTAAACCAGAAGCTGCCATCCTGACTTTGCCCGGTAAAATAATAACGTTTATGAAAACACTTTTGCCGGAAACTGTCATTAACTGGGATAAAATAAACGCCTGTAGGCAGCGAAAAGATGAGAATGTGGCGGACTTCTTTACCCGTTTTGAGACAGAATACAAGGGACATAGTGGTTTGGATCCCCGGACCCCAGGTTCTGGCCCAGTGTTTGTCGATAAGTTTGTCAGCAACTTGCTTCCTGAGATTTCCACCAGGCTTAAGAAAGTTGAAAGTACGTGGTCTGCCCAAACTATCACTGGTATCTTGGCTATGGCACAATATCATGAGAATAGGGAGAATGAAGATAGAGACAAGGAAAGTAAGAAGGTTAGGGATCTTAAGACTAAGGCACTTCTGCAGCAGGCTTACCCTCCCCGAGGTCCCGATGCCCGCGGGAATTTCAGACCTCAACCCCAACACCCTCCGAGGGCTCGCCAGTCTGCCCCCTCCAGCCCTCAACATACGGGAGCCCTCCAAACAGATCAGTGTGCTTATTGTAAGGGGTACGGCCATTGGATAGACGAGTGTCCCGTGTTAGCTGAAAACATCCGAACAGGGAAGACTCGGCCTCGCGCTCCCAGGGAGGGAAGGCCGACTAGGGACCATGGCCCGCCCCATCCACAGGATAAAGAACGTAGGCCCAGGGATCACGTTCCCGTCCGGCCACGCCCGGCCAATAGGTTTGATGGGTACGAAGCAACACGCACTTATTACAATGATGATTATGACGAAGTTAATGAGATGGGGTCCTACCAAGCATAGGACAGCCAGGAAAGGGGTATTACCAAAGTGCAAATTCCAGTGGATCAAAGGGGCCCGTATGTTCAAATGTCAGTTGTGGGGAACGATCAGAATTTTCTTTTGGATACTGGGGCCACCAGGTCTTCTATTGCACGTCTGTCAGTCCCGGAGGCACCCCTTTCTGGCAAAATAAATGTCTCCGTGGGCTTTGCAGGAACACCTGTGACGAGCCCTGTCTCTGAACCCCTCCCTCTCGATATTGGCCCTGCACAAGTTGACGCTCCCTTGGTCCTTACTACAGGTTGCAGTGAAAACTTGTTAGGCATGGATTTACTGAAAGCTCTATATGCGACCATATCATGTAGTCCCCAAGGTGTATCCCTAACAATTTCTCCCACCGCAGCTTCCTATATGTATCTGTCTGGTCCCCTCCCACCAGAATTGCAGTTTTTACCTTCCTCCCTCTGGGCATCATCAGACACTGATGTAGGGTGTCTCAACATATCCCCTCATGTGGTACGCATCCAGCCAGGTGCACTTCTCCCCGCCTCCGGCAGTATCGACTACCCGCGGAAGGAGAAATGGCCCTTTTAACAATAATATCTGAATTAATGGACAAGGGAGTAGTGGAGGAAACACGTGGCAATATCTGTAACAGTCCCATTATTCCCGTTCTTAAAAAGACCAATGGAGATGCTCTCTCCCCTAAAATATACAGATTTGTGATTGACCTGAGAGCCCTTAACAAAATAACAATCTCCCAATATCCTGTTGTCCCCGACATTACAGCCCTCTTAACGATGGGCCCTTCTGACGCAACACACTTTTCTGTCATAGACCTGAAGAATGCTTTTTTCAGCATTCCTATACATCCTGACAGCAGACATTTTTTTGGTTTCTCCCTTGGTGGGCGAAGCTTTAGATTCTGCCGCGCCCCTCAAGGTTTCACCGAGAGCCCCAGTATCTATAGTCAAGCCCTCAAAAGTCAACTAGATTCCTTGGAACTCCCTGATAACTCCACACTATTACAATATGTAGATGACCTCCTCATTTCTGCAAATTCTGCCCCATCATGTAAAGAAGCTACTCCCTGTTTGTTACGCCACCTTGCCCTCCATAATCACAAAGTCTCTTTAAAAAAGCTTCAGTTTTGTCAAGAGAAGGTGACCTATTTAGGTCATCTCCTCTCGAAGGAGGGAAGGCAGCTCACCGCTGATCGTGTAGCCATTATCAATGCTATGACGGCCCCACGAACACAAAAGCAGGTGCGAGCCTTCATAGGCCTAACCTCATACTGTAGACAGTGGATTTCCAACTTTTCGGCCATGGTCAAACCTCTTCTTGCCCTCACCACTAAAGACATATCATACAGTTCCTTTCCATGGACTAGAGAGCATGCGCAGGCCTTCCAAGATTTAAAGAGGGCTCTGTGTACTGCTCCAGTCCTCGGTACTCCTGATTATAGCAAGCAATTTTTTATTTTTGTACATGAGACAGACGGCTGTGCATGCGCTGTCTTGACCCAGATGTTCGGAGGTCACCATCGGCCATGTGCCTATTTTTCAGCCACCTTAGATCCTGTTGCAAGGGCTCTCCCAGGATGCCTACGGGCGACCGCTGCGGCCGCCCTCATGGTCCGTCAGAGTGCGGGGATCGTCATGAACTCCCCCTGACTCTGATGGTCCCCCATTCTGTAGATACCCTCCTTAATAACACCAAGACACAGTACCTCACTAGCGCACGACTCACAGGATATGAACTGACACTCTTTTCCAGCCACATTAACATCAAGAGATGCACTGTACTGAACCCCGCAACATTACTCCCACTGGATACTCAGGATGCCCGCTTAGACCCACATGACTGCATATTAAGGACAGAGGAGGAGACGAAGGGACGGGTTGACTTACAGGATACCCCGATAGCAGACCAGAAGGTACACTATATGTGGACGGATCATGTCTCAGAGGGCCAGATGGTAACACCTCAGCCGCCTATGCCCTCACGACATTAGGACAAGTAGTAGAAACAGCTCAGATTCCGCAGTGCTCTGCTCAAGCAGCAGAATTAGTGGCCCTCAATAGAGCCTGTGAGTTAAGCAAAGGGATGACGGTAAATATTTATACTGACAGCCAATATTCCTTCGGGGTGGCCCACAACTTCGGGAGGTTATGGAAAGAAAGGAATTTCCTTACTTCCCATGGGACCAAGATTCAACATGGCCCCCTAATTCACCGATTGTTAGACTCCCTGACACTCCTCAGAAAGGTGGCCATTATAAAATGTAAGGCCCATAAGAAAGTGACAGATGATGTTGGGAAAGGCAATGCCCTGGCTGACCAGACGGCCAGACAAACAGCTCTTAGAAAAAGGGAAGGAATGTATGTAGGAGGTCCCGCTAGGTGGGTGGCAGACGAGGGCATGGTTGAAAACACAGTACAGAGTGTGATCGATATTCAGTCCCATACTACTCCTGAGGAACTACGGGTGTGGAAGGAGCAATTAGCAAAGGAGGGAATTGATGGTTGCTGGGTCTGCACGACTATGGAAAGACAATGGATGTTACCTGACAGTCATGTGCTACCAGTAATTACGATGGCCCATGGTCCTGCTCACATTAGTGCAAAAGGGATATGTAAACTGTTGGAACCTACATGGTACAACTCTAAGATACCAACATATGCTGAAAAGCTGGTTAAAACATGCATGATTTGCCTAATGTATAACCCAGGAAAAGGCACAGTTACTCCTAAGGGAGGATTCTCTCCTCCTACCTTCCCTTTTGAAGTCCTCCAAATAGATTACATCCAGATGGACCGATGTAACAATTTAAAATATGTCCTAGTGGTGGTCTGTACCTTCAGCCGATGGGTGGAGGCCTACCCCGTCAAAGACTGCACCGCTATCACTACCGCCAAAATGCTATTAAAAGAGTACCTCCCACGATTCGGTTTGCCCCGCTTGGTCTGGAGTGACAACGGGACACACTTTACGGCTCAAATTATGGAATATATCTGTACAGCATTGGGTATAAAACAAAAATTTCATGCAGCTAACCACCCCCAGTCAGCAGGTCTAGTGGAGGTGTACAATGGCATCCTAAAAACTAAAATGGCCAAAATAGTAGCCGAGACAGGTGTCACTTGGGTTGATGCTCTGCCCTTGGCCCTATTGTCTACAAGAACAACAGCCCACACCAGGATAGGGCTATCCCCCATGAGATTGTGTTCGGGAGGCCTGCCAATGTATGGGGTGTCCCGCGGCCTAAGAAACTGTCTGATGTTGAATACCCTGTATTAACTGATTACCTGTACAGTCTAACTAATACCTTTCGTACTCTTTATCACCAGGTGCATGAGGCCATACCTGACAAAAGCGAGGGCCCAGGACACGTTATCCAACCTGGTGATTGGGTCTTAGTAAGAAATTTTCAACGGACTAAGAGCCTCGAACCCCGCTGGACACAGCCCCGTCAGGTGTTGCTGGCCACCCGCACCGCCGTGAAAGTAGAAGGTCGGAAGAATTGGGTGCATTCGTCCCACTGTAGGCGTGTGCCTCTGCCCCTCCCCTATGATCAGTGGGTGAGGGAAGGACAAGGAGACTCAGAAACAGAAACAGTCCCGACATTTGTCCCATTCAGCGATGCCAGACTGCATTTTACATCCACGGAAGCAGAGAGTGACAGCATACTGAAAGGAAGGGTGGAACCCTCCCTTAACTCTGCTCAACGTCCAGAACAATTGTTTCCCGACCATACTGACCCTACTTCCGACCGATATAACTTGCGCCCCCGAGGGAAGGCTTGCCTTTGACTTCGCCAAGTGCCTATAGGGTGTAGGGCTGTGATCTCCCCGGCCGAGAGTAGTGCTGGTGTGTCAGACTAAGGTACGCCATAGGGCTCTTGGCACCTGCGCCCAGTGAAGCAACCACCAATCACAGACAGCCACTAGAGGTCCCTGGATTAGCACAATGGCTGCCGTCCAAAACACTCGAATCCAGAAACAATATGTCAGTCTCCGACATAGTAAATGCTTCATGGCCACCGTGGTGACGCTGTTTGTCTCCCTCATCCTGTCTATTCTTGGTTGGCTGTTACTAATCTACCATCCTGTTACCTCACCAACCCCTACCCCAACTCCTGCAGAGCACCAGTATTACACGCTACCAGCCCACGAGTTACCCCGCCGTGCAGAATTCTTCAATAACACCTTCATCCAAATGTTGCATCATCATCAGCTGATCATGAACATTTCCAACTGTTGGGTTTGCGGACTGATGCCGCATTCCATGATACACCCTGTCCCATTCTTTCCCTACCCCTTTTCCATCTCTGGGTCTTGTCTTGCATGGTGGATGTTGATACAGGAGGCCTACACTGTCAATGGTACTGCCAATTCTGCCCTTGGAACATTTCAGGATGACTTCTGGCGGAACAGATCTGGCCATGCCAATGCTCCTTTTGCCTGACCAGCTCATCCACATCGCTACTATCACCAGATGAACTCGGTGAGATGGTAGTATTCAACTCAACCACTCGACGAACATTTTCCAGATTCCGCACAAGAAGGATACTGCCCGATGAACGAGACACTGTGAATGTCATAAATGTGCAAGGCCGTGTCTGCATCCATGGCCTAGGGACTAAGAAAGTTTGTACCAGTACTTGTAATATCACAAAATCTTTAAACTCTACATCTCCTCCGAAGCTGGTGGCATCCCCCAACACCTATTTTATCTGTGGCACTGCCGCCTACACTTGGCTCCCCGTAACTGGTCTGGTACCTGCTATCTGGCCTTCCTCCTTCCGCCAACGTATTCTACCCATGGGAGTTACCACCTGTTGATGAAGGGCGCTCTGCGTCGCTCACGTAGGGGCGTCATATCAGCCGAGGATACAGCAGGCCAGGAAACAGGGGACTTCCTTAAAGGTTTCCTTCCATTCTGGGGCCCCATGGCAAACAGTCGGGCTGTACGAGGACTGACCAGGGTCCTTGAAGCCACCATCACAGTAACAGCTGGTGCCCTCTCCAACATCACTGCAGAACTACAGGCGGACCGCCTTATAACACTGCAGAACCGCATGGTCCTAGACGTCCTCCTTGCTGATCGTGGTGGTGTGTGTAAATTGATCGGCTCCAGCTGCTGCGTGTACATCCCAGACAACGCACCTTCAGTGTACTATGCCATCCAACGTCTGCATCGCCTTTCTTCCGAAATTCATCTGGATAAAGGCAACTGGTCCCTCACAGGCTGGATCTGGGGCCTCCTTTCCCAGTGGGGGTGGAGGGTCCTCATCTTCCTTGCCTTGGGAATAACTGTCCTGGTCTCCTGCTGTTTGTGCTTTCAGTGCCTGCCAGTGCTCTGTACAATGTGTGTCCAGACCATCCAGCCTCCACCCTCCAACATTCGCAACACCAATATGATGATGATGCTCCAACAAGAAACCGATGGCCTTATGAACATTGACATTTCTTAAAGTATTTGCCACTCAATGGCAAAAGGAGGGTCTGAGGAAAAGTGTTCTTCTGATTGGTATCATTTGTACCAGGACTCTATTGTTTTTTCATTGCCATTTCGTGTCAAACACTTCCACACGACCCACCTGGTCGTTTCTGCTGATGCCTGAGGAAATTCTAACTAACACGACAAAACCATCTTGCAGCCTGCATTTCTGCCCAGGAACTGTCGCACACCCAACCCCCTGTTCTTTGCAGTTCGACAGAAAACCAATGAGACACTCACGCCCTGTGTAAATAATTTGTTTCCCATCTCCTGCTCCCTGCCTGGTAAACATCCTTGACACCGTGATCAGGTTATCTGGACAATGGTCTGACTGCTGGGCCTTGATCAGGGTGATTGGACAATGGTTTGAATGACCGAGCTTTGATCTAGCTGATCGAACAATGACCTGAATGACCGTGCTTTGATCAAGCTGAGTGAACAATAATTTGAGTACCAAGCCTTGATCAGGTCACCAATTACAAACACCGTCTGGATCTGGTTATCAACTGCAAACACTGCCCTGATTGAACAATGGACTAACAGCCAAAAGACTGGAATGAAAAAGTATAAAAGGCTTGTAAGCTGCGGAGTAAAGCAGCAGCCTCCTCTGTCTTGTTTCTAACGAGCTTGGGACTCTGTTCCATAGCCCGGGCTATTTGAATAAATCTGGGTTCCTCCTGCAGACGAAGGCTCCTGTGTCTCCTTTTACTACGTATGAAGGGTATGGAAGACTTGGGCAATTCCCCTGCCGCCGAGACCCAGTAAGTGGGTTAATCCGGTTCTTCAGCGTCGCAGGGCCTGTCGCGGCTCCCAAGATCATCGAGTCGCCGCACGGCCGTCGGGCGTGCACGCATCGCCCCAAGGTTGTCGCATCGCAGCCAAGACGCCATTTTTATCGCATCGCACCGGAGAAGAGTATCGCATCGAGGTGCCATCTGTCGCATCGCACCGGAGAGCAGTAAGAAACCGACGCATCAACTCCCCACACAGTAAGGAAGCGAGCATCAACTCCCCTGCGCAGCAGTAAGGAACCGACGCATCCACTCCCCTGAGTGTACGGAACCGACGCATCACCTTCCCTGCGACCCTTTTGTTTTCTTTGCGTTACGCATTCAAGGTACATTGAGAGTAAAGTGTCGCATCTACAACTTGAGAGAACTGAACTATTTTATAACCTTTTAAAGTCTATTTTTGAGTACAGTATTGTGGATTTTTGTCGTTTGGTCTTGTGTTAAGTCTATATAAAAATACTATTTTTATAATACAACCTGTGTGGTGTCCATCTGTAGTGTTGTCACTGTATTACTGTATGTGTTCACAAATGCTTTACACACTGCCTCTGAGATAAGCCTGCCTGCTTGTGCCAAGCTACCAAGGGGGTGAGCAGGGGTTATTTTAGGAGTGTAGCCCCTCACCCTGACTAGACGCAAGGGTCCCTATTTGTCACAGGTACCTACCTATGCCAACTAGAGACCCCCAAATCTAACACACATCTTAGTGAATGCATGGGTGAATGACTAATGAATGTCTGTATCAGTCTGTCAGTTGGTGTGTAAGTGGCTGCATGGGTTGGTGAGTAGCTACATGAGTGTCTATATGGGTTAATGATTGATTGTCTGATTACCTGTAAGGGTGCCTGAGTGTCTGTGTGGGTGTGTGGGGGGTGTGTGTGACTCCCTCCATCGATGTGTGAGTGGGTGATTTACTGGGTGTATGGGTTCATGAGTGCGTGTGTTAGGGGCTGTAGGGGTGAGTGAGTGTGCGTATAGCTGTGTTGGTGAGTGAATGGATGTCTCAGTGGTATATGTGTAAGTCACTAAATATGTGAAAGGCAGTATATGTGAATGTTGGAGTATATAAGTGACTAAATGTGACAGTGAGTGATTGTGACAGTGGCTGCATGGATAAGTGTGTGCTTATGTCAGTGATTGTAGAAGAAAGTAAGTATATGGTACTATCTGTATGAATAAGTGAGATGGTGTGTGTGTATAACTGTATAGGTGAGTAAATGACAGTGTGATTGATTCTTTGGGTGACTTACTAGGTGTTTGAGTAACTCTTTGGGTGAGTGGTGGTGTGTGAGTGTCTGTATGCGTGTATGAGTGGATATATCAGTGGCTGTATTGATGAATGACTGCATGTATGAGTGACTGTATGGGTGAGTGGATGTGTGTGTAGACGTATGAATCAGTGAGGAGGTATGTACTAACTGGTATTGGTCTGTCAATGGTTTCGAGATTGGTAGTCTGTATTTTAGAGTGGGTCTATCAAAGGTTATATTAGGGTGTGAGGAGGTGCATCAGATGATCACGTGGATGATGTCATCAGTGATGTCATCAGTGATGTCACTGACCATGTCATGAGTGATGTAATATGTGATGTCATCAGCAGTGCATTGTGGGCGTGCAAGTTATAGTTAGGTCAGCTAACTATAACGGCTGAATTTCTCTGGTTTTGTACGAGTGAAATGTCTGACTAACTATAACGTCCCTGAAACCTATGGTTTTTTCCAATGAATTTCTAAGGTTTTTTAAATGCCAATCCCTAACTATAACGTCCCTGAAACCTGTGTTTTTTTCAGTGAATTTCTAAGGTTTTTTAAATGCTAATCCCTAACTATAATGTCCCTGAAACCTGTGGTTTTTTCAGTGAATTTCTAAGGTTTTTTAAATGCTAATCCCTAACTATAACATCCCTGATACCTCTGTTTGTTTCAGTGAATTTCTAAGGTTTTTTAAATGCTAATTTCTAACTATGCCTACGTAGGTAGGACATGTGCAGAAAGAGGAAGAAAGGCGCAGAAAGAAGCAAGAGAAGTGCAGAAAGAGGCAAGAGAGGTGCAGAGAGAGGAAGAAAGGTGCAGAAAGAAGCAAGAGAAATGAAGAAAGAGGCAACAGAAGTCCATAAAGAGGAAGAAAGGTGCAGAAAGAAGCAAAAGATGTGCAGAAAGAACCAACAGAGGTGCAGAAAGAGGCCTACTTTGACTGTACCTTACAACAGACTGATACAAAGTACCCTAATCACTAATCCTTCTCCGAAGATGTCTTAAACCTCACTTTTCTCTTGAAGGTTCACTATTAATCGACTGCTCAGAATGTTAGGCCTACCAAATATAAAACAGCAATCCTAAGCATATCACTGTTGTAAGTCTGACCAAGTTTGTGAAGGTATGCATGCTTGTCTATGCTTTTACCTAGTGACATGTTAAATGAAAATAAACATACAAACAATTGAATACCTGTGTTTCAAACAGCATACTCTGTAAATTTGTGTAAAAAAATGTGTATGCATTTCTTTCTGCTCACAATACAGGGCACATGGGTATTCAATAGTATATTTGAGGGGCTCTATAACACATATATACATAAGACATGTCTGCCTGTGCAATCAAATGACAGAGCAGAACTGAGAAGATTTGACCACCTATAGGAGAAGTTACCCGCTTTTAAGCTACCATCTTCAGATGCATAACACATGTAAGAATACATATACAAGTAGACATATACCTCAGTCACTTAGAGCACGCAGACCTTTAAACTTGACAGTTTGCATTTCACATTTGAATACAGAAAGAGGCGAGAGAAGTTCAGAAAGAAGCAAGAGAGTTGCAGAAACAGGCAATACAGGTGCAGAAAGAGCGAACAGGGGTGCAGACAGAGGCAAGAGAGGTGCGGGAAGACGGGTGCAGAAAGAGGCAAGAGGGGTATAAAAATTTGCACGAGAGGTGCAGAAAAAAGCAAGAGAAGTGCAGAAAGAACCAACAGAGGTGCAGAGGGAGGCAAGAGGGGTGCAGAAAGAGGCAAGAGAAGTGCAGAAAGAAGCAACAGAGGTGCAGAAGGAGACAAGAGAACTGCAGAAAGAGGCAAGAGAGTTGCAGAAACAGGCAAGAGAGGTGCAGAAAAAGGAAACAGGGGTGCAGAAAGAGGCAAGAGAGGTGCAGAAAGAGGGAAGAAGGGTGCAGAAAGAGGCAAGAGGAGTGCAGAAAGAAGTGGCAGAAGTGCAGAAAGAAGCAACAGAAGTGCAGAAAGAAGCAACAGAGGTGCAAAAAGAGGCAAGAGGGATGCATAAAGAGGCAAGAGAGGTGCAGAAAGAGGGAAGAAGGGTGCAGAAAGAGGCAAGAGGGGTGCAGAAAGAAGCAACAGAAGTGCAGAAAGAAGCAAGAGAAGTGCAGAAAGAAGCTACAGAGGATCAGAAAGAGGCAAGAGGGGTACAGAAAGAGGCAAGAGAAGTACAGAAAGAAGGAACAGAAGTGCAGAAAGAGGCAAGAGATGTATAGAAAGAGGCAAGAGGGGTGCAGAAAGAGGCAAGAGGGGTGCAGAAAGAAGCAAGAGCAGTGCAGAAAGAACCAACAGAGGTGCAGAAGGAGGCAAGAAGGGTGCCGAAAGAGGCAAGGGAGTGCCAAAAGTTTCAAGAGAGGTGCAGAAAGAAGCAAGAGCAGTGCAGAAACAACCAAAAGAGGTGCAGAATCATACAAGAGGGGTGCAGAAAGAGGCAAGAGAAGTTCAGAAAGAAGCAACAGAGGTGCAGAAGGAGGCAAGAGAACTGAAGAAAGAGGCAAGAGAGTTGCAGAAACAGGCAAGAGAGGTCCAGAAAAAGGGAACAGGGGTGCAGAAAGAGGCAAGAGAGGTGCAGAAAGAGGGAAGAAGGGTGCAGAAAGAGGCAAGAGGGGTGCAGAAAGAAGCAACGGAAGTGCTGAAAGAAGCAAGAGAAGTACAGAAAGAAGCAAGAGGGGTGCAGTAAGAGGCAAGAGAAGTACAGAGAGAGGCAAGAGAGTTGCAGAGAGAGGTAAAAGAGGTGCAGAAAGAAGCAAGAGCAGTGCAGAAAGAACCAACAGAGGTGCAGAAGGAGGCAAGAGGGGTGCAGAAAGAGGCAAGAGGGATGCAGACATTTGCAAGAGAGGTGCAGAAAAAAGCAAGAGAAGTGCAGGAAGAACCAACAGAGGTGCAGAAGGAGGCAAGAGGGGGCAGAAAGAGGCAAGAGAAGTACAGAAAGAAGCAACAGAGGTGCACAAGGAGACAAGAGAACTGCAGAAAGAGGCAAGAGAGTTGCAGAAATCAGGCAAGAGAGGTGCAGAAAAAGGAAACAGGGGTGCAGAAAGAGGCAAGAGAGGTGCAGAAAGATGGAAGAAGGGTGCAGAAAGAGGCAAGAGGAGTGCAGAAAGAAGCAAGAGAAGTGCAGAAAGAAGCAACAAAGGTGCAGAAAGAGGCAAGAGAGGTACAGAAAGAAGCAACAGAGGTACAGAAAGAGGCAAGAGAGGTACAGAAAGAGGCAAGAGGAGTGCAGAAAGAGGCAAGAGAGGTGCAGAAAGAAGCAAGAGCAGTGCAGAAAGAACCAACAGAGGTGCAGAAGGAGGCAAGAAGGGTGCGGAAAGAGGCAAGAGGGGTGCCAAAATTTTCAAGAGAGGTGCAGAAAGAAGCAAGAGCAGTGCAGAAAGAACCAACAGAGGTGCAGAAACAATCAAGAGGGGTGCAGAAAGAGGCAAGAGAAGTTCAGAAAGAAGCAACAGAGGTGCAGAAAGAAGCAAGAGAAGTGCAGAAAGAGGAAGAGCAAAGAGAGTTGCAGAAAGAGGCAAGAGAGGTGCAGAAAAAGGCAAGAGAGGTGCAGAAAGAGGCAAGAGAGGTGCAGACAGAGGCAAAAGGGGTGCAGAAAGAAGCAAGAGAGGTGCAGAAAGAAGCAAGAGAAGTGCAGAAAGAAGCAAGAGAGGTGCAGAAAGAGGCAAGAGAGGTGCAGAAAGAAGCAAGAGAAGTGCAGAAAGAAGCAACAGAGGTGCAGAAAGAAGCAAGAGAGGTGCAGAAAGAGGCAAGAGAGGTGCAGAAATAGGCAAGAGAGGTGCAGAAAGAAGCAAGAGCAGTGCAGAAAGAAGCAACAGAGGTGCAGAAACAGACAAGAGGGGTGCAGAAAGAAGCAAGAGAAGTACAGAAAGAAGCAACAGATGTGCAGAAAAAGGAAACAGGGGTGCAGAAAGAGGCAAGAGAGGTGCAGAAAGAGGCAAGAGGTGTGCAGAAATTTGCAAGAGAGGTGCAGAAATTTGCAAGAGAGGTGCAGAAAGAAGCAAGAGAAGTGCGAGAAGAAGCAACAGAGGTGCAGAAAGAGGCAAGAGGGGTGCAGAAAGAGGCAAGAGAAGTGCAGAAAGAAGCAAGAGAGGTGCAGAAAGAGGCAAGAGAAGTGCAGAAAGGGGCAAGAGAGGTGCAGAAAGAGGCATGAGAGGTGCAGAAAGAGGCAAGAAGGATGCAGAAAGAGGCAAGAGAACTGCAGAAAGAAGCAACAGAAGTGCATAAAGAGGCAAGAGAAGTGCAGAAAGAAGCAACAGAGGATGCAGAAAGAGGCAAGAGGGGTGCAGAAAGAGGCAAGAGGGTACAGACATTTGCAAGAGAGGTGCAGAAAGAAGCAAGAGAGTGCAGAAAGAGGCAAGAGAGGTGCAGAAAGAGGCAAGAGGGGTGCAGAAAGAGGCAAGAGGATGTGCAGAAAGAAGCAAGAGAAGTGCAGAAAGAAGCAACAGAGGTGCAGAAAGAGGCAAGAGGGGTGCCGAAAGAGGCAAGAGGGGTGCAAAATTTGCAAGAGAGGTGCAGAAAGAAGCAAGAGCAGTGCAGAAAGAACCAACAGAGGTGCAGAAACAGACAAGAGGGGTGCAGAAAGAGGCAAGAGAAGTTCAGAAAGAAGCAACAGAGGTGCAGAAGGAGGCAAGAGAACTGAAGAAAGAGGCAAGAGAGTTGCAGAAACAGGCAAGAGAGGTGCAGAAAGAGGGAAGAGGGTTGCAGAAAGAGGCAAGAGAGGTGCAGAAAGAGGCAACAGAAGTGCATGAAAGAAGCAAGAGAAGTGCAGAAAGAAGCAAGAGGGGTGCAGAAAGAAGCAAGAGGGGTGCAGAAAGAGGCAAGAGAGGTGCAGAAAGAGGCAAGAGAGTTGCAGAAAGAGGCAAGAGAGGTGCAGAAAGAGGCAAGAGCAGTGCAGAAAGAAGCAACAGAGGTGCAGAAGGAGGCAAGAGGGGTGCAGAAAGAGGCAAGAGAGGATGCAGACATATGCAAGAGAGGTGCAGAAAGAAGCAAGAGAAGTGCAGAAAGAACCAACAGAGGTGCAGAAGGAGGCAAGAGGGGTGCAGAAAGAGGCAAGAGAGGTGCAGAAAGAAGCAATAGAGTGCAGAAAGAAGCAACAGAGGTGCAGAAAGAGACAAGAGAGGTGCAGAAAGAGGCAAGAGAGGTGCAGAAAGAGGCAAGAGAGGTGCAGAAAAAGGCAACAGGGGTGCAGAAAGAGGCAAGAGAGGTGCAGAAAGAGGGAAGAAGGGTGCAGAAAGAAGCAAGAGGAGTGCAGAAAGAAGCAAGAGAGGTGCAGAAAGAAGCAACAGAGGTGCAGAAAGAGGCAAGAGAGGTGCAGAAAGAGGCAAGAGAGAGTGCAGAAAGAAGCAAGAGAGGTGCAGAAAGAGGCAAGAGGAGTGCAGAAAGAGGCAAGAGAGGTGCAGAAAGAAGCAAGAGCAGGTGCAGAAAGAGGCAAGAGAGGTGCAGAAAGAGGCAAGAGGGGTGCAGAAATTTGCAAGAGAGGTGCAGAAAGAAGCAAGAGCAGTGCAGAAAGAAGCAAGAGAGGTGCAGAAACAAGCAAGAGAGGTGCAGAAAGAGGCAAGAGAGGTGCAGAAAGAAGCAACAGAGGTGCAGAAAGAGGCAAGAGAAGTGCAGAAAGAGGAAAGAGGAAGAGAGTTGCAGAAACAGGCAAGATAGGTCCAGAAAGAGGCAAGAGAGGTGCAGAAAGAGGCAAGAGAGGTGCAGAAAGAGGCAAGAGGGGTGCAGAAAGAGGCAAGAGAGGTGCAGAAAGAAGCAACAGAGGTGCAGAAAGAGGCAAGAGAGGTGCAGAAAGAAGCAAGAGAGGTGTAGAAAGAGGCAAGAGGGGTGCAGAAAGAGGCAAGAGAGGTGCAGAAAGAAGCAATAGAAGTGCAGAAAGAAGCAACAGAGGTGCAGAAAGAGGCAAGAGGGGTGCAGAAAGAGGCAAGAGAGTGCAGAAGATGCAAGAGAGGTGCAGAAAGAAGCAAGAGCAGTGCAGAAAGAGACAAGAGAGGTGCAGAAAGAGGCAAGAGGAGCACAGAAAGAGGCAAGAGAAGTGCAGAAAGAAGCAACCGAGGTGCAGAAAGAGGAAACAGGGGTGCAGAAAGAGGCAAGAGAGGTGCAGAAAGAGGCAAGAGGGGTGCAGAAAGAGGCAAGAGGAGTGCAGAAAGAAGCAACAGAAGTGCAGAAAGAAGCAAGAGAGGTGCAGAAAGAAGCAAGAGAGGTGCAGAAAGAGGCAAGAGAGGTGCAGAAAGAAGCAGGAGAGGTGCAGAAAGAATCAAGAGAAGTGCAGAAAGAAGCAACAGAGGTTCAGAAAGAGGCAAGAGGGATACAGAAAGAGGCAAGAGAAGTGCAGAAAGAAGCAACAGAGGTGCAGAAAGAGGCAAGAGAGGTGCAGAAAGAGGCAAGAGGGGTGCAGAAAGAGGCAAGAGAGGTTGCAGAAAGAAGCAAGAGCAGTGCAGAAAGAACCAACAGAGGTGCAGAAGGAGGCAAGAGGGGTGCATAAAGAGGCAAGAGGAGTGCAGAAATTTGCAAGAGAGGTCCAGAAAGAAGCAAGAGCAGTGCGGAAAGAACCAACAGAGGTGCAGAATCAGACAAGAGGGGTGCAGAAAGAGGCAAGAGAAGTTCAGAAAGAAGCAACAGAGGTGCAGAAGGAGGCAAGAGAACTGCAGAAAGAGGCAAATAGAGTTGCAGAAACAGGCAAGAGAGGTCAGCAAGAGGAAGAAGGGCAGAAAGAGGCAAGAGGGTGCAGAAAGAAGCAACAGAAGCAAGAGAGAGTGCAGAAAGAGGCAAGAGAGGTGCAGCAGAGAAGTAGAGCAGAGAGGCAAGAGAGTTGCAGAAAGAGGTAAGAGAGGTGCAGAAAGAAGCAAGAGCAGTGCAGAAAGAACCAACAGAAGTGCAGAAGGAGGCAAGAGGGGTGCAGAAAGAGGCAAGAGGGATGCAGACATATGCAAAAGAGGTGCAGAAAGAATGAAGAGCCGTGCAGAAAGAACAGAGGTGCAAATAGAGGCAGGAGGGGTGCAGAAAGAGGCAAGAGATGTACAGAAAGAAGCAACAGAGGTGCAGAAAGAGACAAGAGAAGTGCAGAAAGAGGCAAGAGAGGTGCAGAAAGAGGCAAGAGAGGTGCAGAAAGAAGCAACAGAGGTGCAGAAAGAGGCAAGAGAGGTGCAGAAAGAAGCAAGAAGAGGTGCAGAAAGAGGCAAGAGGAGTGCAGAAAGAGGCAAGAGAAGTGCAGAAAGAAGCAACAGAGGTGCAGAAAGAGGCAAGAGAGGTGCAGAAAGAAGCAACAGAGGTACAGAAAGAGGCAAGAGGAGGTGCAGAAAGAGGTAAGAGGAGTGCAGAAAGAAGCAAGAGAGGTGCAGAAAGAAGCAAGAGAGGTGCAGAAAGAGGCAAGAGAGGGTGCAGAAAGAGGCAAGAGGGGTGCAGAAATGTACAAGAGAGGTGCAGAAAGAAGCAAGAGAAGTGCAGAAAGAAGCAACAGAGGTGCAGAAAGAGGCAAGAGGAGTGCAGAAAGAGGCAAGAGAGGTGCAGAAAGAAGCAACAGAGGTGCAGAAAGAGGCAAGAGAACTGAAGAAAGAGGAAAGAGAGTGCAGAAACAGGCAAGTAGGTCCAGAAAGAGAGCAAGAGCAGGAGTGCAGAAAGAGGCAAGAGAGGGTGCAGAAAGAGGCAAGAGAGGTGCAGAAAGAAGCAAGAGAGGTGCAGAAAGAAGCAAGAGAAGTGCAGAAAGAAGCAACAGAGGTGCAGAAAGAGGCAAGAGGGGTGCAGAAAGAGGCAAGAGAGGTGCAGAAAGAAGCATTAGAGAGGTGCAGAAAGAAGCAAGAGAGGTGCAGAAAGAGGCAAGAGAGGTGCAGAAAGAGGCAAGAGGGGTGCAGAAAGAAGCAAGAGAGTTGCAGAAAGAGGCAAGAGAGGTGCAGAAAGAGGCAAGAGAGGTGCAGAAAGAAGCAAAAGAGGTGCAGAAAGAGGCAAGAGAGGTGCAGAAAGAGGCAAGAAGAGGTGCAGAAAGAGGCAAGAGGAGTGCAGAAAGAAGCAAGAGAAGTGCAGAAAGAAGCAAGAGAAGTGCAGAAAGAAGCAACAGAGGTGCAGAAAGAGGCAAGAGGGATGCAGAAAGAGGCACAGAGAGGTGCAGAAAGAGGCAAGAGAGGGTGCAGAAAGAGGCAAGAGGAGTGCAGAAAGAAGCAACAGAGGTGCAGAAAGAAGCAAGAGAAGTGCAGAAAGAAGCAACAGAGGATGCAGAAAGAGGCAAGAGAGGTACAGAAAGAGGCAAGAGAAGTGCAGAAAGAGGCAAGAGAGGTGCAGAAAGAGGCAAGAGAGGTACAGAAAGAGGCAAGAGAGGTGCAGAAAGAGGCAAGAGAGGTTGCAGAAAGAAGCAAGAGAAGTGCAGAAAGAAGCAACAGAGGTGCAGAAAGAGGCATGAGGGGTGCAGAAAGAGGCAAAAGGGGTGCAGAAATTTGCAAGAGAGGTACAGAAAGAAACAAGAGCAGTGCAGAAAGAACCAACAGAGGTGCAGAAACAGACAAGAGGGGTGCAGAAAGAGGCAAGAGAAGTACAGAAAGAAGCAACAGAGGTGCAGAAGGAGGCAAGAGAACTGCAGAAAGAGGCAAGAGAGTTGCAGAAACAGGCAAGAGAGATGCAGAAAAAGGGAACAGGTGTGCAGAAAGAGGCAACAGAGGTGCAGAAAAAGGGAAAAAGGTGCAGAAAGAGGCAAGAGGGTGCAGAAAAAGTTAGAGAGGTGCAGAAAGAAGCAACAGAGGTGCAGAAAGAGGCAAGAGGGGTGCAGAAAGAAGGCAAGAGAAGTGCAGAAAGAGGCAAGAGAGGTGCAGAAAGAGGCAAGAGAAGTGCAGAAAGAAGCAACGGAGGTGCATAAGGAGGCAAGAGAAGTGCAGAAAGAGGCAAGAGAGTTGCAGAAAGAGGCAAGAGAGGTGCAGAAAGAAGCAAGAACAGCGCAGTAAGAAACAACAGAGGTGCAGAAGGAGACAAGAGGGGTGCAGAAAGAGGCAAGAGGGGTGCAGAAATTTGCAAGAGAGGTGCAGAAAGAAGCAAGAGAAGTGCAGAAAGAAGCAACAGAGGTGCAGAAAGAGGCAAGAGGGGTGCAGAAAGAGGCAAGAGAAGTACAGAAAGAAGCAACAGAGGTGCAGAAAGAGGCAAGAGAGGTGCAGAAAGAGGCAAGAGAGGTGCAGAAAGAGGCAAGAGAGGTGCAGAAAGAGGCAACAGAGGTGCAGAAAGATGCAAGAGAGGTGCAGAAAGAAGCAACAGAGGTGCAGAAAGAGGCAAGAGGGGTGCAGAAAGAGGCAAGAGAAGTGCAGAAAGAAGCAACAGAGGTGCAGAAGGAGGCAAGAGAAGTGCAGAAAGAAGCAACAGAGGTGCAGAAAGAGGCAAGAGAGGTGCAGAAAGAGGCAAGAGGAGTGCAGAAAGAAGCAAGAGAGGTGCAGAAAGAGCAAGAGAGTGCAGAAAGAATCAACAGAGGTGCAGAAAGAGGCAAGAGGGGTGCAGAAAGAGGCAAGAGAGGTGCAGAAATTTGCAAGAGAGGTGCAGAAAGAAGCAAGAGAAGTGCAGAAAGAGGCAACAGAGGTGCAGAAAGAGGCAAGAGGGGTGCAGAAAGAAGCAAGAGAGTTGCAGAAAGAGGCAAGAGAGGTGCAGAAAGAGGCAAGAGAGGTGCAGAAAGAGGCAAGAGAGGTGCAGAAAGAGGCAAGAGAGGTGCAGAAAGAGGGAAGAGGGGTGCAGAAAGAGGCAAGAGAGGTGCAGAAAGAAGCAAGAGAGGTGCAGAAAGAAGCAACAGAGTGCAGAAAGAGGCAAGAGGGGTGCAGAAAGAGGCAAGAGAGGTGCAGAAAGAGGCAAGAGGGGTGCAGAAAGAGGCAAGAGAAGTGCAGAAGGAAGCAACAGAGGTGCAGAAAGAAGCAAGAGCAGTGCAGAAAGAACCAACAGAGGTGCAGAAACAGACAAGAGGGGTGCAGAAAGAGGCAAGAGAAGTGCAGAAAGAAGCAACAGAGGTGCAGAAGGAGGCAAGAGAACTGCAGAAAGAGGCAAGAGAGTTGCAGAAACAGGCAAGAGAGGTACAGAAAAAGGAAACAGGGGTGCAGAAAGAGGCAAGAGAGGTGCAGAAAGAGGCAAGACAGGTGGAGAAAGAGGCAAGAGAAGTGCAGAAAGAAGCAAAAGAGGTGCAGAAAGAGGCAAGAGGAGTGCAGAAAGAGGCAAGAGGAGTGCAGAAAGAGGCAAGAGAGGTGCAGAAAGAGGCAAGAGGGTGCAGAAAGATGCAAGAGAGGTGCAGAAATATGCAAGAGAGGTGCAGAAAGAAGCAAGAGGCGTGCAGAAAGAAGCAAGAGAGGTGCAGAAAGAGGCAAGAGGGGTGCAGAAAGAGGCAAGAGGAGTGCAGAAAGAAGCAAGAGAGGTGCAGAAACAGGCAAGAGAGGTGCAGAAAGAGGCAAGAGAGGTGCAGAAAGAGGCAAGAGAGGTGCAGAAAGAGGCAAGAGAGGTGCAGAAAGAAGGAAGAGAGGTGCAGAAAGAGGCAAGAGGGGTGCAGAAAGAAGCAAGAGAGGTGCAGAAAGAAGCAAGAGAAGTGCAGAAAGAAGCAACAGAGGTGCAGAAAGAGGTAAGAGGGGTGCAGAAAGAGGCAAGAGGGGTGCAGAAAGAGGCAAGAGAAGTGCAGAAAGAAGCAACAGAGGTGCAGAAGGAGGCAAGAGAAGTGCAGAAAGAGGCAAGAGAGGTGCAGAAACAGGCAAGAGAGGTGCAGAAAGAAGCAAGAGCAGTGCAGAAAGAACCAACAGAGGTGCAGAAGGAGGCAAGAGGGGTGCAGAAAGAGGCAAGAGAAGTGCATGAAAGAAGCAAGAGACAGTGCAGAAAGAAGCAACAGAGGTGCAGAAACAGGCAAGAGGGGTGCAGAAAGAGGCAAGAGAAGTGCAGAAAGAAGCAACAGAGGTGCAGAAAGAAGCAACAGAGGTACAGAAAGAGGCAACAGAGGTGCAGAAAGAGGCAAGAGGGGTGCAGAAAGAAGCAAGAGAGGTGCAGAAAGATGCAAGAGAGGTGCAGAAAGAAGCAACAGATGTGCAGAAAGAGGCAAGAGGGGTGCAGAAAGAGGCAAGAGAAGTGCAGAAAGAAGCAAGAGAGGTGCAGAAAGAGGCAAGAGAGGTGCAGAAAGAGGCAAGAGATGTGCAGAAAGAGGGAAGAGATGTGCAGAAAGAGGCAAGAGAGGTGCAGAAAGAGACAAGAGAGGTGCAGAAAGATGCAAGAGAGGTGCAGAAAGAAGCAAGAGAGGTGCAGAAAGAAGCAAGAGAAGTGCAGAAAGAAGCAAGAGAGGTGCAGAAAGATGCAAGAAAAGTGCAGAAAGAGGGAAGAGAATTGCAGAAAGAGGCAAGAGAGGTGCAGAAAGAGGCAAGAGAGGTGCAGAAAGAGGCAAGAGGGGTGCAGTAAGAGGCAAGAGAAGTGCAGAAAGAGGCAAGAAAGGTGCAGAAATGAGGCAAGAGAGGTGCAGAAAGAGGCAAGAGAAGTGCAGAAAGAGGCAAGAGAGTGCAGAAAGAAGCAACAGAGGTGCAGAAAGAGGCAAGAGAGGTGCAGAAAGAGGCAAGAGAGGGCACAGAAAGAGGCAAGAGAGGTGCAGAAAGAAGTAAGAGAGGTGTAGAAAGAAGCAACAGAGGTGCAGAAAGAGGCAAGAGGGGTGCAGAAAGAGGCAAGAGAGGTGCAGAAAGATGCAAGAGGGGTGCAGAAAGAGGCAAGAGAAGTGCATAAAGAAGCAACAGAGGTGCAGAAGGAGGCAAGAGAAATGCAGAAAGAGACAAGAGAGTTGCAGAAACAAGCAAAAGAGGTGCAGAAAGAAGCAAGAGCAGTGCAGAAAGAAGCAACAGAGGTAGCAGAAACAGACAAGAGGGGTGTAGAAAGAGGCAAGAGAAGTACAGAAAGAAGCAACAGAGGTGCAGAAAGAGGCAACAGAGGTGCAGAAAGAGGCAAGAGAGGTGCAGAAAGAGTGCAAGAGAAGTGCAGAAAGAAGCAACAGAGGTGCAGAAAGTTGCTAAGAGAGGTGCAGAAAGAAGCAACAGAGGTGCTGAAAGAGGCAAGAGGGGTGCAGAAAGAGGCAAGAGAAGTGCAGAAAGAATCAACAGAGGTGGAGAAGGAAGCGAGAGCAGTGCAGAAAAAGACAAGAGAGGTGCAGAAAGAGGCAAGAGGGGTGCAGAAAGAGGCAAGAGGAGTGCAGAAAGAAGCAAAAGAGGAGCAGAAAAAGGCAAGAGAGGAGCAGAAAGAGGTAAGAGGGGTGAGAAAGGGGCAAGAGGGGTGTAGAAATTTGCAAGAGAGGTATAGAAAGAAGCAACAGAAGTGCAGAAAAAAGCAACAGAGGTGCAGAAAGAGGGAAGAGGAATGCAGAAAGAGACAAGAGGGGTGCAGACATTTGCAAGAGAGGTGCAGAAAGAAGCAAGAGCAGTGTAGAAAGAACCAAGAGAGGTGCAGAAAGAGGCAAGACAGGTGGAGAAAGAGGCAAGAGAAGTGCAGAAAGAAGCAAAAGAGGTGCAGAAAGAGGCAAGAGGAGTGCAGAAAGAGGCAAGAGAGGTGCAGAAAGAGGCTAGAGGTGTGCAGAACTTTGCAAGAGAGGTGCAGAAATTAGCAAGAGAGGTGCAGAAAGAAGCAAGAGAAGTGCAAGAGGAAGCAACAGAGGTGCAGAAAGAAGCAAGAGCAGTGCAGACATTTGTAAGAGAGGTGCAGAAAGAAGCAAGAGCAGTGCAGAAAAAACCATCAGAGGTGCAGAAACAGACAAGAGGGGTGCAGAAAGAGGCAAGAGAAGTACAGAAAGAAGCAACGGAGGTGCAGAAGTAGACAAGAGAACTGCAGAAAGAGGCAAGAGAGTTGCAGAAACAGGCAAGAGAAATGCAGAAAAAAGGGAAGAGGGGTGCAGAAAGAGGCAAGAGAGGTGCAGAAAAAGGGAAGAAGGGCACAGAAATAGGCAAGAGGGGTGCAGAAAAAATTGAGAGAGTGTAGGAGAGTAGGATCTGCCTCTTATGTTGCCCCCACTTTTTTCTGATGTTAGCACTGGTTTCTGGCTATAGTCTGGCTGGGCCCCTGCCAATCAGGGCCCCAGCCTCTCTGTTCTCTCTAAACGACATGGAGTGCACTCTAGGTGCACTAGTGATTGGATACTGTGGTGCCTTATGAGTCCCTAGTATATGGTACCTTAGGTACCAAGGGCATAGGTACTTCACAGGCCTCCCAGGGGCTGCAGCATATGTTATGCCACCCCTGGGAAGCAGTCTAAATCTGACACCACAGGCCTGCTACTGCAGCCTGGGTGAGGTGGTGCTAGCACCCCTCACTGAGATATAGGTTTCCTATATCTCTCCTGCACACACATATAAACCTATCAGTCACCCCTAAGGCAGGCCCTATCAATCCTGAGGGCAGGGTGCTTGGCTTCTATGTGAGGGGGTGCCTCTGCCTGAGCAGGGCTCCTCTGCAGCTCTCAGAGTCTATTCTCTGGGGCTGTTTGTGGATGCGGTTAAACCATATACTCTTAAGTGCATTATATCCTCGCGGTAAAATGCTAACTTTGGAATGGCTGCATCAAAACATGTCGTGTTTGGTGTCAAACATCTTGGAATACTACCCCCGCCAATCCTGGCGGCGGGGGTAGCATTCCACCCTTCTAGAGGATAAGACATGTACCTGCTGTGGAAACGCGGTAGAATCCTGCAGAGCCCTGGCATCACAAAATGGATGCCACCAGTCACAGACACTGGGCTGCCCTCCTGCTGATGACCGAACACTCACAGTGGAGGAAGCCCAACAATAGGCATCCTGTCACAGGGAGGTGTAACCACCTCCCAGACAGGGTTTAGTGTCTTGGGGCTGGGTGGGTGCACTCTTAGAGTGCTTTGAAGTCCTGCACTGGGGAGCAGAAGGCTCCTCTGTGCATATGCCAGTTCAAACCAGCTCAGGGGCTACCTGCCCCTGCTCTGGTGCGAAACTGGACAAAGGGAAGTGGGTGTAGCCACCCCTCCCTTGACCCTCCCATAGATGGGGTCATAGAGCTAGTCCATCCCCTCTTTTAGTATAAGAGGGGGAACCTTGCCATTGCAAAGCAGATAACCCCTGGACGACGCTCTACAGAAGAATCCTGGCCCTTCGACGTTCCACTACCTTTGGAAGACAGAAGAATCTCCTTGGAGTCAAGGAGTGACTCCCTGCTTGGCAGGCACCAAAAACGACAACGATGGTTTCAGACTACACTGCTCCCGCCGGAGTCCGAAGTCTCTGCAGCCCAGGAAGTAGATTTCCTGACCTCTCCCAGGCCATCGTGAGTCTCCAGCGAAGCTGAGGCAAGTGGACCCCCCGAGTAATGAGGAACCGCGACCCCTGGGTACCGTGCACTATTGTCGAGTGCAACCCCTTCACAACGTTCTACGAACCTGTGCTTTGGAACACGTGTGGTCCCGATCTCCAGCAGAAATCCCTCCGAAGATCAGAGGCCTACACCGTCCCGAGTGACCGTGGGCCCCTGTTGAGTGATTCCGCCCGAGGTGTCTTCGCGATCCCTTGCCCGCTGGCTTGTGGGTCCCCAGGAGACTTCTTAAAGAAACCAAAGGGCTCCCCTGGTTGCTCCAGGCCTGCCCTGACTTAACCTCGCTGGGTGAGTTCCACAGACCTTGCTGGTCTGCGCCATCAACTTTTCTTCATCTCCCCAAGACTTGCGGCTGTCAAGGCTTGTTGGCTCCGATCGAGTTGCCGACACCGCAGTCAGCTGCAGACGTCGAGGGACACACCGAATCCAGCTCCTGGTCGTCGTCGACGCCTCCTGGACCACGTGGCTGAAGAGTCAAGGCACCCGCAACCGACCTGAATCACTCGACGACGGTGGGCATCCATCTTCCTTGCCCCGAGTCACTGCCAAGTGACTTTGAACACTGTCCCCTCTGCTTTCAGGTCATCCTTCTTCAGAATCCAGGCTTGGATTCCACCGGACACTTCTTCAGCTCCCGCAAGCAGCAAGTCTTCTTTGTTCGCCATTGAAAACAACGCCGCGACCCGACACCAAAGGACACCTGTGCACCCGGCTTCCTGGGTGAGGTAACTCCAGCACAACGGTGCTCCTGTGGGTGTGGGCCCTAGAACGACTTACCCTGTAAGTGACTTGCTTGTAGGTTCTATAGAAGTATCCTAAAACTCTTTATTTCCAACCGCGACTTGCCCCATTGAAGTCAACGGCGATCCGCGCCTGTGTATCTACCCTGCACGCATCCCCAGTGGGTCCTTTACTTACCTGCCTTGGGTGGTTTGGTGAGGCCCCAGCACTTCTGAAGGCCCTAGGCCTTGTCTCCCTGCAAGTCGTTGTCCCTAAGTCTCTTACTTAGTATATGGTCTGGTACGCCCCTAGGGCCCCAGCCATATTTTGTACTTAACTTATTGTGAAACGTTGATTTGTGCATATGTTTGTCTTCTAATCTCATAAAGAGATTAGTAGAGAGTTATTTAGAAATAAATACATATATATTTGATATATATACCTGTGTGGTGTCTTTTCATTTGGTGATTCAAGAGATTATATGGTAAAACAAGCTGCTTTACATTCCTCCGAGACTTAGCCTGAAGGCTGCTCTCCACAGCTACCACTAGGATAGCTTTCTTTAAAAGGTTGTCTTAAACCTATCTACCATAAGAGTCGATTTGCCCTGGTGCAAGGTGTCCACTTTAATTAGTGAACAGCATATACCAGGCCAACTTCTCACAGAGAGGTGTAGTAAGAAGCAACAGAGGTGCAGAAAGAGGTAAGAGGGGTGCAGAAAAAGGCAATAGAAGTGCAGAAAGAGGCAAGAGTGGTGCAGAAAAGGCAAGAGAAGTGGAGAAAGAAGCAACAGAGGTGCAGAAGGAGGCAAGAGAAGTGCAGAAAGAGACAAGAGAGTTGCAGAAACAGGCAAAAGAGGTGCAGAAAGAAGCAAGAGCAATGCAGAAAGAACCAACAGAGGTGCAGAAGGAGGCAAGAGGGGTGCAGAAAGAGGCAAGAGGGGTGTAGAAATTTGCAAGAGAGGTCCAGAAAGAAGCAAGAACAGTGCAGAAAGAAGCAACAGAGGTAGAGAAACAGACAAGAGGGGTGCAGAAAGAGGCAAGAGAAGTGCAGAAAGAAGCAACAGAGGTGCAGAAAAAGGCAACAGGGGTGCAGAAAGAGGCAAGAGAGGTGCAGAAAGAGCAAAGAGGGGTGCAGAAAGAAGCAACAGAGGTGCAGAAATTTGCTAGAGAGGTGCAGAAAGAAGCAACAGAGGTGCCGAAAGAGGCAAGAGGGGTTTAGAAAGAGGCAAAAGAAGTGCAGAAAGAAGCAACAGAGGTGCAGAAAGAAGCGAGAGCAGTGAAGAAAAAACCAACAGAGGTGCAGAAAGAGGCAAGAGGGGTGTGGAAAGAGGCAAGAGGAGTGCAGAAAGAAGCAAAAGAGGTGCAGAAAGAGGGGTGCAGAAAGAATCAAAAGAGGTGCAGAAAGAGGCAAGAGAGGTGCAGAAAGACACAAGATGGGTGCAGAAATTTGCAAGAGAGGTACAGAAAGAAGCAACAGAAGTGCAGAAAGAAGCAACAGAGGTACAGAAAGAGGCAAGAGGGGTGCAGAAAGAAGCAGGAGAGTTGCAGAAACAGGCAAAGAGGTGCAGAAAGAGGCAAGAGTGGTGCAGAAAGAAGCAAGAGAGGTGCAGAAAGAGGCAAGAGAGGAGCACAAAGAGGGAAGAAGGGTGCAGAAAGAGGCGAGAGGTGCAGAAAGAAGCAAGAGTAGTGCAGAAACAAGCAACAGAGGTGCAGAAAGAGGCAAGATGGGTGCAGGAAGAGTCAAGAGAGGTGCAGAAATTAGCAAGAGAGGTGCAGAAAGAAGCAAGAGAAGTGCAAGAGGAAGCAACAGAGGTGCAGAAAGAAGCAAGACCAGTGCAGAAAAAACCATCAGAGGTGCAGAAACAGACAAGAGGGGTGCAGAAAGAGGCAAGAGAAGTACAGAAAGAAGCAACGGAGGTGCAGAAGTAGACAAGACAACTGCAGAAAGAGACAAGAGAGTTGCAGAAATAGGCAAGAGAGATGCAGAAAGAAGGAACAGGGTGCAGAGAGAGGCAAGAGAGTTGCAGAAAGAGGCAAGACAGGTGCAGAAAGAGGCAAGAGAAGTGCAGAAAGAAGCAAGAGAGATGCAGAAAGAGGCAAGAGGAGTGCAGAAAGAGGCACAAGAGTTGCAGAAAGAGGCAAGAGGTGTGCGGAAATATGCAAGAGAGGTGCAGAAATTTGCAAGAGAGGTGCAGAAAGAAGCAAGAGAAGTGCAAGAAGAAGCAAGAGAGGTGCAGAAAGAGGCATGAGGGGTGCAGAAAGAGGCAAGAGGGGTGCAGAAAGAAGCAAGGAGAGTTGCAGAAACAGGCAAAGAGGTGCAGAAAGAGTTAAGAGTGGTGCAGAAAGAGGCAAGAGAGGTGCAGAAAGAGGCTAGAGAGGTGCACAAAAAGGAAGGAAGGGTGAAGAAAGAGACAAGAGGGGTGCAGAAAGAAGCAAGAGAGGTGCAGAAAGAAACAAGAGAAGTGCAGAAACAAGCAACAGAGGTGCAGAAAGAGGCAAGAGGGTACAGAAAGAGGCAAGAGGGGTACAGAAAAAGGCAAGAGAAGTGGAGAAAGAAGCAACAGAGGTACAGAAGGAGGCAAGAGAAGTGCAGAAAGAGACAAGAGAGTTGCAGAAACAGGCAAAAGAGGTGCAGAAAGAAGCAAGAGCAGTGCAGAAAGAACCAACAGAGGTGCAGAAGGAGGCAAGAGGGGTGCAGAAAGAGGCAAGAGGGATACATAAAGAAGCAATAACAGTGCAGAAAGAAGCAACAGAGGTGGAGAAACAGACAAGAGGGGTGCAGAAAGAGGCAAGAGAAGTGCAGAAAGAAGCAACAGAGGTGCAGAAAAAGGCAACAGGGGTGCAGAAAGAGGCAAGAGAGGTGCAGAAAGAGGGAAGAGGGGTGCAGAAAGAAGCAACAGAGGTGCAGAAATTTGCTAGAGAGGTGCAGAAATAAGCAACAGATGTGCAGAAAGAGGCAAGAGGGTGTGGAAAGAGGCAAGAGGAGTGCAGAAAGAAGCAAAAGAGGTGCAGAAAGAGGCAAGAGGGGTACAGAAAGAGGCAAGAGAGGTGCAGAAAGACACAAGAGGGGTGCAGAAAGAGGCAAGAGAGGTGCAGAAAGACACAAGAGGGGTGCAGAAATTTGCAAGAGAGGTACAGAAAGAAGCAAGAGAGGTGCAGAAAGAAGCAACAGAAGTGCAGAAAGAAGCAACAGAGGTTCTGAAAGAGGCAAGAGGGGTGCAGAAAGAAGCAGGAGAGTTGCAGAAACAGGCAAGAGAGGTACAGAAAGAGGCAAGAGAGGTGCAGAAAGAGGCAAGAGATGTGCAGAAAGAGGCAAGAGAGGTGCAGAAAGAGGAAAGAAGGGTATAGAAAGAGGCAAGAGGGGTGCAGAAAGAAGCAAGAGAGGTGCAGAAACAAGGAACAGAGGTGCAGAAAGAGGCAAGAGGGGTGCAGAAAGAGGCAAGAGAAGTGCAGAAAGAAGCAGTAGAGGTACAGAAAGGGGCAAGAGAAGTGCAAAAGGAGGGAAGAGATTTGCATAAATGGGCAAAAGAGGTGCAGAAAGAGGCAAGAGGAGTGCAGAAAGAGGCAAGAGGGGTGCAGAAAGAGGCAAGAGAAGTGCAGAAATAAGCAACAGAGGTGCAGAAAGAGGCAAGAGAAGTGCATAAAGAAGCAAGAGAGGTGCAGAAAGAAGCAAGAGAAGTGCAGAAAGAAGCAACAGAGGTGCAGAAAGAGAAAAGAGGGGTGCAGGAAGAGGCAAGAGAAGTGCAGAAAGAAGCAAAAGATGTGCAGAAAGAGGCAAGAGAGGTGCAGACAGAGGCAAGAGAGGTGCAGAAGAGGGAAGAGGGGTACAGAGAGAGGCAAGAGTGGTGCAGAAATTTGCAAGAGATGTGCAGAAAGAAGCAAGAGCAGTGGAGAAAGAACCAAGAGAGGTACAGAAAGAGGCAAGAGAAGTGCAGAAAGAAGCAACAGAGGTGCAGAAATTTGCAAGAGAGTTTCAGAAATTTGCAAGAGAGGTATAGAAAGGAGCAAGAGGAGTGCAAAAAGAAGCTACAGGGGTGCAGAAAGAGGCAAGAGGGGTGCAGAAAGAGGCAAGAGAAGTGCAGAAAGAAGCAGGAGAGGTACAGAAAGAAGCAAGAGAAGTGCAGAAAGAAGCAACAAAGGTTCCAAAACGAGGCAAGAGGGGTGCAGAAAGAAGCAGGAGAGTTGCAGAAACAGCCAAAAGAGATGCAGAAAGAGGCAAAGGGGTGCAGAAAGAGGCAAGAGAGGTGCAGAAAGAGGCAAGAGAGATGCACAAAGAGGGAAGAAGGGTGCAGAAAGAGGAAAGAGGGGTGCAGAAACAAGCAACAGAGGTGCAGAAAGAGGCAAGAGGGGTGCAGAAAGAGGCAAGAGAAGTTCAGACAGAAGCAACATAGGTACAGAAATAGGCAAGAGAAGTGCAGAAAGAGGCAAGAGAGTTGCATAAACGGGCAAAAGAGGTGCAGAAAGAGGCAAGAGTAGTGCAGAAAGAGGCAAGAGAGGTGCAGAAAGAGGCAAGAGAAGTGCAGAAATAAGCAACAGAGGTGCAGAAAGAGGCATGAGAAGTACATAAAGAAGCAAGAGAGGTGCAGAAAGAAGCAAAAGAGGTGCAGAAAGAGAAAAGAGGGGTGCAGGAAGAGGCAAGAGAAGTGCAGAAAGAAGCAAAAGATGTGCAGAAAGAGGCAAGAGAGGTGCAGACAGAGGCAAGAGAGTTGCAGAAGAGGGAAGAGGGGTGCAGAAAGAGGCAAGAGGAGTGCAGACATTTGCAAGAGATGTGCAGAAAGAAGCAAGAGCAGTGGAGAAAGAACCAAGAGAGGTACAGAAAGAGGCAAGAGAAGTGCAGAAAGAAGCAACAGAGGTGCAGAAAGAGGCAAGAGAACTGCAGAAAAAGGCAACAGAGGTGCAGAAAGAGGCAAGAGATGTGCAGAAAGAGGGAGCAGGGATGCAGAAAGAGGCAAGAGACGTGTAGCAAGAGGGAAGAGAGGTATAGAAACATGCAAGAGAGGTACAGAAAGAGGCAAGAGAAGTGCAGAAAGAAGCAACAGAGGTGCAGAAAGAGGCAAGAGAACTGCAGAAAGAGGCAAGAGAGTTGCAGAAACAGGCAAGAGATGTGCAGAAAGAGGGAGCAGGGGTTCAGAAAGAGGCAAGAGAGGTGTAGCAAGAGGGAAGAGAGGCATAGAAACAGGCAAGAGAGGTACAGAAAGAGGGAAGAAGGGTGCAGAAAGAGGCAAGAGAGGTGCAGGAAGAGGGGTGGAGAAAGAGGCAAGAGGGTTGCAGAAAGAGGCAAGAGAAGTGCTGAAAGAAGCAACAAAGGTGCAGAAAGAAGCAAGAGAAGTGATGTAACAGACAAGAGAGTTGCAGAAAGAAATGAGAGGTGCAGAAAAAAAGCAAGAGAAGTTCAGAAAGAGGCAAGTGAGGTGCAGAAAAAGGCAAGTGAGGTGCAGAAACAGGCAACAGAGGTGCAGAAAGAGGGAAAAGGGGTGCAGAAAGAAGCAAGAGAAATGCGGAAAGAAGCAACAGAGGTGCCGAAAGAGGCAAGAGAGGTGCAGAAAGAAACAAGAGAGCTCCAAAAAGTCACAAATGATTTGCAGAAACAGACAAGTGGGGTGCAGAAAGAGGCAAGAGCGCTGAAAAAAGCAAGAGGGGTACAGAAAGAGGCAAGAGAAGTGCAGATAGAGGCAAAAGAGGTGCAGATAGAGGCAAGAGAGGTGCAGAAACAGGCAACAGAGGTGCAGAAAGAGGGAAGAGGGGTGCAGAAAGAAGCAAGAGAGGTGCAGAAAGAAGCAAGAGAAGTGCAGAAAGAAGCAAGTCAGGTGCAGAAAGAGGCAAGAGAAGTGCACAAAGAGGCAAGAGAGGTGCAAAAAGAGGGAAGAGGGTGCAGAAAGAGGGAAGAGAAGTGCAGGAAGAAGCAACAGAGGTACAGAAAGTGGCAAGAGAGGTGCATAAAGAAGGGAGGTGTCGAAAGCGAAAGAGATGTGCATAAAGAGGCAAGAGAAGTGCAGAAAAAGGAAGAAAGGTGCAGATAGAAGCAAGAGAAATGCAGAAATAGGCAAGAGAAGTGCAAAAAGAGGCAAGAGAGTTGCATAAACGGGCAAAAGAGGTGCAGAAAGAGGCAAGAGTAGTGCAGAAAGAGGCAAGAGAGGTTCAGAAAGAGGCAAGAGAAGTGCAGAAATAAGCAACAGAGGTGCAGAAAGAGGCATGAGAAGTACATAAAGAAGCAAGAGAGGTGCAGAAAGAAGCAAAAGAGGTGCAGAAAGAGAAAAGAGGGGTGCAGGAAGAGGCAAGAGAAGTGCAGAAAGAAGCAAAAGATGTGCAGAAAGAGGCAAGAGAGGTGCAGACAGAGGCAAGAGAGTTGCAGAAGAGGGAAGAGGGGTGCAGAAAGAGGCAAGAGGAGTGCAGACATTTGCAAGAGATGTGCAGAAAGAAGCAAGAGCAGTGGAGAAAGAACCAAGAGAGGTACAGAAAGAGGCAAGAGAGTGCAGAAAGAAGCAACAGAGGTGCAGAAAGAGGCAAGAGAACTGCAGAAAGAGGCAAGAGAGTTGCAGAAACAGGCAAGAGATGTGCAGAAAGAGGGAGCAGGGGTGCAGAAAGAGGCAAGAGACGTGTAGCAAGAGGGAAGAGAGGTATAGAAACAGGCAAGAGAGGTACAGAAAGAGGCAAGAGAAGTGCAGAAAGAAGCAACAGAGGTGCAGAAAGAGGCAAGAGAACTGCAGAAAGAGGCAAGAGAGTTGCAGAAACAGGCAAGAGATGTGCAGAAAGAGGGAGCAGGGGTGCAGAAAGAGGCAAGAGAGGTGTAGCAAGAGGGAAGAGAGGCATAGAAACAGGCAAGAGAGGTACAGAAAGAGGGAAGAGGGGTGCAGAAAGAGGCAAGAGAGGTGCAGGAAGAGGGGTGGAGAAAGAGGCAAGAGGGTTGCAGAAAGAGGCAAGAGAAGTGCTGAAAGAAGCAACAAAGTTGCAGAAAGAAGCAAGAGAAGTGATGTAACAGACAAGAGAGTTGCAGAAAGAAATGAGAGGTGCAGAAAAAAAGCAAGAGAAGTTCAGAAAGAGGCAAGTGAGGTGCAGAAACAGGCAACAGAGGTGCAGAAAGAGGGAAAAGGGGTGCAGAAAGAAGCAAGAGAAATGCGGAAAGAAGCAACAGAGGTGTCGAAAGAGGCAAGAGAGGTGCAGAAAGAAACAAGAGAGCTCCAAAAAGTCACAAATGATTTGCAGAAACAGACAAGTGGGGTGCAGAAAGAGGCAAGAGCGCTGAAAAAAGCAAGAGGGGTACAGAAAGAGGCAAGAGAAGTGCAGATAGAGGCAAAAGAGGTGCAGATAGAGGCAAGAGAGGTGCAGAAACAGGCAACAGAGGTGCAGAAAGAGGGAAGAGGGGTGCAGAAAGAAGCAAGAGAGGTGCAGAAAGAAGCAAGAGAAGTGCAGAAAGAAGCAAGTGAGGTGCAGAAAGAGGCAAGAGAAGTGCACAAAGAGGCAAGAGAGGTGCAAAAAGAGGGTGCAGAAAGAGGGAAGAGAAGTGCAGGAAGAAGCAACAGAGGTACAGAAAGTGGCAAGAGAGGTGCATAAAGAAGGGAGGTGTCGAAAGCGAAAGAGATGTGCATAAAGAGGCAAGAGAAGTGCAGAAAAAGGAAGAAAGGTGCAGATAGAAGCAAGAGAAATACAGAAAGAGGCAAGAGAGGTGCAGAAACAAGCAAGAGTGGTTTGCACACCATTAGTACCAATTCAACACCCACATTTAGCAATAAGTAAGAGGTAACCATTCTAGGTTTGCAAAGGGCCTTCCACCACGCTATAACACTTGTTGCTGCATTTTTGGTAACCTTTGAGCCGTTTGAGCTAGAAACAAGTTTTTTTTTGTTCAAATCTGCAGATTATGCAGCAGATGATGGATTATGTGGCCAATGCGGAAAATGTATAATAGTGCGAAAGTCAGTGCAGCCCAACAGCCGCATAGTTCCAGTGGCCCTGCTCATACCTCTGACTAGGTCCAGAAGTGCTCCTCAGTGGTTCCTTCATCTTTTTTTGTCTCATTGAGTTTATAGTTTAGCTTCTATGGAAACGAGGAAGATTAAACCTGAGGTTACCACTCCACAACACAGACTACCATACCACATAATTACTCTCCATAACACATAATCCCACTCTACATAATTCCTATACACTAAATACCAGATACTTTCTATCCACATAATGTCACTGCACAACATACCACATAATTTCACTACACACAACATACATCCACTCCAAAAACATTAGTAAAAATGTTTTACATTTACAACGCCAATAGCTCTAACTCTTGCAAATGCGAGACCTATTACATTGCAAATGCTTCTTTAACTAGTAGTCGCATTTGCAAAGTGGTGGAGAAAGGGGGCTGGGCCTCCGACCAGCGCTCAGGAATTCCTCTGCATAGGACTTACAGGAGGTACCAGGAGGACTTCTTGGCCCCCAAAGTCCCTCGGGAGTAATGTGGACTTCATCCCCCAACCAGTAGAGTGCCAGGAGGTGCGTTTGCAGAGTGTTGGAGAAAGGGGTGTGTGGCCTCCGAAGACCTCTTAGCAATCCCACTGTGTGGGACATACTGGAGGTAACAGCAGGCGTAGTTGGCTCCCAAGGACATGCTTGGCGGCCAACTACCCCTCCTATTATCTCCAGTAAGTCCCACACAGCAGGATTGCTAAGTTCTCATAGCAGGCCATGCCCCCTTTTCCCACCACTCTGCAAACGGCTTTTGGATGGGGATTGACGTGTCCTTCGCTGTTGGGGGTCCTTAGGGGACAACTAGCCTACCTGTTACCTCCAGTAAGCCCCACACAGTGAGATTGCTGAGAGGTGGATGTAGGACATGACCCCTTTCTCCACCACTCTGCAAATGCACCTCCTGGCACGCTCTTGGTTGGGGGATGAAGTCCCCTTGCCTCCTGAGGGACCCTGGGGGGCAACTAGCCCTCCTGTTACCTCTAGTAAGCCCCACACAGCTGGATTGCTGAGAGTGGTCAGAGGCAACGCCCCCTTTTTACACCACTAGGCAAACGCGCCTCCTGGTGCACTGCTGCTTGGGGGATGAAGTTCACTTTAGTACTGAGGTCCTCAGGACACAAGGGAACTTCATCACCCCACCAGCAGTGCGCCAAGAGACGTGTTTGCAGAGTGTTGTAAAAAGGGGCATGGCCTCGGGACCACCTCTCAGCATTCCCACTGTGTGGGGCTTACTGGAGGTACCTGGTGGGCTAATTGGCCCCTAAGGACCCTCACCAATTAAGAGGACTTCATCCCCCAACCCACAACGCACCAAGAGGCGCGTTTGCAGAGTGGTGCAGGGAGGGGCGAGGCTTCCGGCGAGTTGCTGGTTTCTTTTTATTTATTTTTATTTTAGGAAGGGGGCTGTGGGGCCTGAGCCCCACAGCCCCTGAGACCCCCTGGGGCCTGAGCCATTTTTTTAAAAAAAAGTTGAAAAGGGAGGGGACGCGTTGTCCCCCTCCCGAGGCCGATTTCTGCCCAGGAGACCCCATCCCCCTTTTTTTATGGAAGGGGGCCCGTGTGGCCCCCCTTCCCTGGGCCTCTTTTGGCCATGGGGACCCCATCCCCTGGGGCCTGCCCTGCCTATAGTTTTTAAAAAATGTTGTGGGGGCCACGCGGCCCCACTCCTGAGGCAAATTTTGGCCCCGGGGACCCCATCCCCCGGGCCCAGCCTTATTGTTTTAAAAAAATAATAATAACAAAGGGAGGGGGCCAAGTGGCCCCCTTCCGTCGCCATTTTTGGCCCTAGGGACCCCATTCCCCAGGGCCTGGCCTCACGTTGGGAATCATGGTGGGAGTCCCAAGGCCCCCTCGGTCCCTGCCGGCTCCCCGCCTCCTGCAGGAGCCGGCATTGCTTTAAGGCAAAGGAGCTGCTAACATGCAGCTCCTTTGCCTAAAAGCAAATCTGCTTCGCTTCATGGAAGCGAGAGCAGTTTTCCTGCTCTCGCTTCCATGAAGCGAAGCAGAAGTTTGCTATGGCAGGGCGGGAGCATTGCTCCTGCCCTGCCTTAGCAAACTGCAATGTCCCTGGGTGGGCACCCCAGGACATTGCTGGAGCCGGCCCTGGGGGTGGCGGTCCCCAGGGCCATCTAGGGCTCCAGGAGGGGGCCGCATGGCCCCCCTCCCAACATGTATGTAGCCCCAGGGAGGTGGTGGTCCCCGGGGCAGGGGGTCTGCAACGGACCCCCGTATTTGAATAATTAGTGCACGGGGGAGGTGGTGGTCCCCAGGGCAGGGTGGGGGGGCTTGAGCCCCCCCACACTATGTTTTTAAATTAAGCCCCCGGGAGGTGGCGGTCCACAGGGCAGCGTGGGGGGGCAGGAGCCCCTCCATGCATTTTACATAAATAAAGCCCCGGGGAGGTGGTGGTTCCCGGGGCAGCGGGGGCCCACAGGGCCCCCAATACCTATTTATACATTGCCCTCGGGACCTGGCCCACCCGGGGCTTAAATAAACAAAGCACGGGAGACCGCGCTTCGTTTTTGTAAAAATAATTCGGCAGGATTCGCGTACGGTACGCAAATACCGCCGAATTAAAAAAAAATGTTTTTTGGGCCTGGGGGTTCTTGTGGGACCCCCTGAGCAGGCCTAGGGTGTCAGGGTGTTTCTACCCTGCCCCTTTTCTTTTTTTTAACCTTTTTCTTGTGACTCGGTTCAACAGAGTCACAAGATGGCTGCCAACACTTCCTGGTTTAAAGTGTTGGCAGCCAATCACAAGTCAGCTCGTGATCGGGAGGGTTCGCGAATCCATCGCAGTCACCAGATACTAATATTTTTTATGTATTCATTTCTCACGAACTACTGAACGGATTTACACCATTTAAAAAAAAGGTCGCTTTCTGAACCAAGACCTACCTTTTTGCCAAATTTGGTGTAATTCTGTTCAGCAGTTCGGGCTGTAGCCTTGTCTAAAGTTTCCTATGGAAATTAACATGGAGAAAATGCGTTTTGGTACCCCCCTTTTTTCTTGGCCCCACTTGACGAATCACCCCAAAACTTTCAATACAGAAGCTGACCTGAGCGGGCCATTAGTTTTGAAAATTTCACGAAGATTCGTCTAAGGACGCCAAAGATATTGGCAAAAGAAAAACGCTTTTTGAATAGAAACAAGTTCCTAACTATAACTACCTACTGGCGACCGCCAGTAGGTAATATTTATATATATATATATATATATATATATATATATATATATATATATATATATAAATATATCACAATGCAAGGAGTATCAACAGAAAGAATCTCCACGAGCCTGCTGATCCAATGTAAGGTATTTATTTCGGCAGAGAAAGACGCGTTTCGACCACAGCCGTGGTCTTTGTCCCACATATATATAAAGACTAAAATACTGGCTTTAGATGATCCAGCGTTTGCTTGGCCCACTTGTTTACCACTGGACCTCCGATGGACCTTTTTAACCGACTGAGAGGTGATGGGAGTTAGCATTTGTAGGAAGCTGGCTCTATATATACTATACCAAAGTAAGGTATAGTGTGCACAGAGTCCAGTGGATCCTCAAAGGCTTGCAGAGGTAAAAGTAGATAATACCTTACTCTCCATTTCTGGTAGTGTGGGCGAGCAGTAAGGCTTTATCAGAGGGCAGTGTTAAGCATTTATTGTACCCACTCAGACAAGAAATGATATCACACACTCAAAGACTGAACTCAGACCAATTGTTTGTACCAAAATATTTCTTTGTTGTATTTTATTTATAGAACCAAGCAGGACTTGGTACAGATAAATATGATTGTACTTTTGAAGACAGATTGTTAAAAAGCAAGCTGGATGAATAATGACTTTTCTTACAGTTTTGTAAAAATGTGCATATACAGTTGTAATTACTTTTTGATTACTTTTAATTACTTTTTAGGATTACTTTTTTCTACTCAGTGTGATATGCCTAGATATCACACTGGGACATTTCCTGGATAAAAGGTAAGTAAACAGTTTTTCTCAAATCATAGTTTCTTAAGTTTTCATATACTTTTCAACTCCACACGTAGAACTTTTTCCACAGAAAAACAGCCAATGCAGTCTCGTTATCGGTTTAAAGGTGAGTAATTGGTCTTAGAAGCTGAATTTCCGGGGTTAGAACCAGGGTTCCCCAGGGTCAAGGATGCACTCAAAGAGCACCCTCAGCAGCACTAGGGCGGCCTGGTGCAGAGCGCTGTCAAGTCACAATGTAGTGCATATGTGAACGAAGTCCAGGCTTGGCCGAAACGTGTTATGGCGCACAAGTTGCAATAAACTCAAGAAATTGAGTTTGTGCCTAGTCTGTCTGGAGGTTGGAGTGACGGGGCTTTGGATATAATTATGGAGCAAGCTGACCCCCTCCCTGTTGTGTGGTCAAGCGGCAAGCATAGGGTGACCAGGCGTCCCGATTTTGCCCGGACCGTCCCGGGTTTTTACCAGCTGTCCCGGCAGATTTCAGACAATTTAGCTCCTGTCCGGTTTTAGAGAGGGTCGACTGAAAACGGCGCGAGGTGCTTTTTATGTTTTACAAAGCAGGGATAGTTAGCAGTTGTTTCAAGAAAGCAAGTTAATTAACAGGCAAGCTTCTGGGTTTAAAAATTGCATTTCATGTATGTTCTAACTGCCTGTTCTGTAATTCTCTTCTGAGAGAGCGCCGCCTTTCTGTGCGCTCGCTTGAAGTAAAACTGTAGTCCTTCTTCTATTTCCATGAAATGTCCCGTGCTTTTAGGTCAAAAGCTAGAACAGCGCAGCTGTCTCTTCGAGACCTGCTGTAATCAGTCTGTGTGCATCAAGTCCATCCCTTTTCTTGAAATTGCTTCTCATTTGTCTATGTCAGTGTCCTTCAAAAATCCCTGCTTGCTAGTGGTCAGTCCTGCCTCTTTGTCCCTCCTTTCTCTCTTCTGTTCCTCCCACAGAGCAGGAACTTAGTACTGTCTCATTCCACTATGGTTCTTCATGTGTTCTTTGTGGGACCTCTTTTATTGCTTGGATCCCTGCCCTGTTACTGCTTGTCTGTAGTTCAACTTCAGCTCACTACCTGCTTACATTTATATATATTATTCTTACTCCCATCCCCACTTATGCCACAGATACCTTACTGCTGCCTCCCTGCCATGCCTCCCGCTCTGTTGCTTCTATTTTATTTTAAGTTTATTTAGGCTTTTTGCACTTTTAGAAGTTCGCCGTCAGTTGGGCTTCTTTTGGTAGGATAGTTTGGTTTGGGCTTCCTTTTAAGGTGGGTTTGGGCTTGTTTCACAAGCTAACTCCCTTTGCTGACGCTGGATCAGGAACTCGCTCCTGCCCACACTTGTTTAGACTTGTGACGTGCCCCTTCTTACAATACACAGGATTCAGGCGGGGAAACTCGCCATTTCTGAAAAACCAAAAACGCTTTATTTGAGTTGTCTCTGGGCCAAAGTTGCCCCCGGTTTCAATATTAGCGTATTAGGGTAAACCTACAGTTCCCCGATTTTTTTCCCAAAATATCCCATTTTCTAGTTAGAAATTATGGCATGTACTACTTCTAATTGAAGCCTTTTGATTAAACATTACATGGTTTCCTACGGATTTGATTTTCTCTCTGCTGGTACAGCCTTTTTAAAAACAATGACATCGGATGTACTTTCAAGATGGCCACTTTCTTCGCCCTACAGAGAACAGCGTGTCGCCTCCTCATTCATAACCTAGGACGTTCCCCTAGCCCGCCCCATGCCAATTCCCATTTGCCATCTTCTGCCTAAGCCGCTGTTGCCCACAGTCCCCTTGTCTCCACCTTCTGACTCCCAAAGTCAGCTTCTTTTGAACATCGTCGGGGTCGGGATGAGTCAGTTGGCGTCCTTTAGCCTCTTGTGCCCTTTGTCCCACGGGCGACAACAGTACCTTTGTTACACCCTGCCCGAAGGATGGTGCCTTGAAGATCTAGTGAGGTGCGGGTCACGGAAGGTACTAGATGGGGGAGTGAACATAGTTACTACAGCAGCACACTGAACTGTTTCCTTTAGCAGTTGGTATTCTAAACCAAAAACTGCTTTATTTGAGTTGTTTGCGGTCCAAAGTTGCCCCGGTTTCAATATTAGCATATTAGGGTAAATTACAGTTTCCTGATTTTTCTTGAAAAATATCCACTTTTCAGTTAGAAATGTTGGCATGTATGCTTCTAATTGAAGACTTTTGATTAAACATATACATGGATTCCCACGGATTTGATTTTCTCTCTGCTGGTACAGCCTTTTTAAAAACAATGACATTGGATGTACTTTCAAGATGGCCGCTTTCTTCGCCCACAGAGAACAGCGTGCGCCTCACTCACTCATGACCCATGATGTGCCCCTAGCCCGCCCATGCCAATTTCATTTGCCATCTTCTACCTGCGGCTGCGCCCTACAGTCCCTTTGTCTCTGCCTTCTGACTCCCAAAATCAGCTTCTTTTGAACATCGTCAGGGTCAGGATGGAGCCAGTTGGTGTCCTTTAGCCCCTTGTGCCCTTTGTCCCACGGGCGACAACAGTACCTTTGTTACACCTGCCCGGAGTGATGGTGCCTTGAAGATCTAGTGAGTAAGCGGGTCAAAGAAGGTACTGGATGGGGAAGAGAACATAGTTACTGCAGCAGTATTATGTGACTTGTAGTTTAATTTCTCCAATTTCCTCTTAGAGTAGGAGGAGTGGGAAAGCCAAGCAGGATAAATAGGAGCATCCCGCCAAGGGTGGGTCTTCCTGCAGAGAACAAGTCAATGAGCAATGGTTGCTCAACACGATTACCGCCGAGGACAGGAACAGCATTGCAGCTCCAGCCAAGGGGCACGCACGGCACCGTGGTTGACAAGCAAGAGTGCAGTAGAACAGCACAATCAACACAGCTCATTTCCTGCTTTGTAGTCTGTCTTGTTCTCACCATACGCCCAAGCAGGGCTTTAAGTGGGCCAGGTCCTGCTGGTCATCAGCACCAGCAGTTCTAAAATGCAGGTGCCGAGACGGGTCTCTATCGGGCTCTCTGTTTTTGCCTCTCACCATCAGGGTGAAAAAAAAAATCGTAACTCTGCAGCGTGACCACCCTTCACTGCCTGTGATGTAACTTTAAAAGTTCTTGCACAGTCTCATAATTTCAGAACTGAGAAGCATTATTATTTACAACGAAGCCATAGTTGTTGCCTATTCATCATATGCAGCTAACAATTGACAACGCCAATAGTCCTGGCTTGTTGTAGGTGTAATGTTACATGTTGTATTTTATATCTGGATGCAAATGACAGAAGAGGCAAAATACTAGTCGGGCGGCATACTATGCTAAGCACAGTCTTGTGGTGCGTCCCCTTGCAGTGTGCGCAATGAAGAGGTGTGAAAGTGGTATATTCATCCGAATCAAATCATTATCACTCAGGGTATTTACGCTTGTTCATTAGTATAAAATTGTCTATACCTAATTCTGGTGCCTCACCCTGCCTCTCAATCTTGGTTCTATCTCACAAGTGAACCTTCTTTAAAAGGAGGCATAATCCCTTCACCCTACACAGTGATGGCATGCATTATCTACAGACTGTCCTTCCCAGCAACACGTGTCGCTCCAGCCAGCTGCCATGTGACCATTTGATCTCATCTGTTGTATTTTTTTAGGTCGAGCCTTGGCAGCGCTGCGCTGTTCTGCAGGCATGCTGTATTCAGTCTGAGACTTGAAGCTACGCCCACTCTCCGCCCATATTTTTTATTGGCTTGTCATTGTCCTTTGTGAATGCTGCTTCTGATTTGTTAATAGGTTTGTTAGACCCTCCTTAGTACCGCCTTGTCTTCATTTGTAACCTCCCATGAGGACTGGCCCTTTACTTCTGTTGTTACACTGTATGTAAGCACTATTTTCTTTAATGAGTTTCTCCTCCTGCAAGCACCACATGCTTTCCTGCAACATTCAGCGCGCCATGCTTGCTTTTCATCTTCCAAGAAGCCCCGGTACAATGGCGGCAGCTTCTTTGAAATTAAATACGTCTCACATTTGCAAGAGTTTGAGCTATTGGCATTGTAGGACAATGCCTTTTATTTATATGTTAATTATCAAAACAGATAAATAAAAGGCATTATCATTTACAATGCCAATAAGCTTAAACTCTGCGGAATGTGAGACTATTACATTGCAAATGCTTGTTGGCTTTACAATTCTGGTCACGCTAAGCAAGCACCAAAATCGACGGATGTCAAATGGTTGGAGACTACGTAAGAAGCCGCAGCAACACTCTGCCCCCGCAGCACGTCAGGCTGACGTCGTCAGCAGTAGGTCTTTGTAGTGTGAGTTGGAAGACCTGGACCGCAAGGACAGCATACTGTGGTGAATGAGGGACTGGCAGCTCGGGAGGTTCTCATATCCCGTTAAGGCTGGGGGAAGAAGTCAACGTGCCATGGGAACAATTCCAAAGGCAAACACTGAGGGCATATTCTCAAGAACGTGTGATAACCATCGCAAAAGTAACCTAACGCAACCTTCAACATCGCAGTCTATCGCGCGAAATTTACGCCGTGTTAACCAAGTATTCACAACACGGTGGTACCATGCGATAGTCTCCATATAACGCGTCAATGACCGCGTTAAAATCAACGCCACGCCGCAAAAATGCGAAACACGAATGCAAAAAGCTGCGATGAGGCCAATCGCGATATGAAAATCAGCGAAACCCAGCTACAGGGCCTGCAATTCACATGCGTCAGGCGGGAACAATCACCATAAAAGTAGAAAAAAACCAGACAAACAAATGCCAAACAACAGCGAAGCACAATGGAGCGTTGCCGGAGCAAGTACGGGAGGAGAACCAGAACCCCACAAGCCCCCCGGAGGACCATCCTGGGACCTCGGCGGTCAGGGAAGGGCAAGGACAAGAAGAGTAGGAAGAAGCGGTTCAGTCCGCAGGAAAACAGGATCCTGATAACGGAGGGTGACCAAACACTACTGGGCCAACTGTTCTGTCACATCCACTGGTGTCATTGGCAACAAAAAATGGACTATGGCGGTCCATCGTGGACAAGCGTGAATGCAGTCGGAGAGCTGAAGATGGAGCAATGGACGAGGTCAAGAGGCGCTGGAACGATGTCAAGCTCAAAACCAAGCTGAAACTCGCCAACAACCTGGAAGGCAGCAATGCAGACTGGGAGGTGGGAGCTCAGCGCCACAGGAGGAGCTGGACGAGATGGAGGAAAATGGTGTCCAACAGTCATCAGTGGGGAGATGCGGTGGCAGGAGTTGGGGGCCTGGACACTGCCCAACAGGACCCACACACCAACAGCAACAGGGTGAGTAACGCTCCAGGGCCTGGGGGGATTCGGGGGAGATTGGGCACAATGGCACACATGCACAATTAAGTTGAGCACATCTGCGGACAAACGCATGCCTCCCAGACCACCAAAACTCCCAAATCCAAGGAGACCAATGTACCCAAGTATGCAACATGTCAGCACTGTAGCAAGCACAGAAGCCAAAGGCACACCTCATGAAAGGGATAAGGAGGGCAGCAAAATCTGAGCTGCAGGGGCGACTCCCCAAAATGCAGCAGCACACATATCACATGCAGAGCACATCTCACATTGGACAACGATGTGACAGCAATCCGCAAAACACCTACAACAGAACACAGGACACAACTGGTGCCGCTTGGGTGCAGACACTGGCCAATCGTCGATTTGGCATTGCAGGGAAATGTGAGTTGATAATGTACAAGCACAAACACACACGTCTGTTGGCCGAAATGTCCACTGTCCCCCATCAAATAGGCAGCACTCTCCCAAACAGCCGCTAATGTACCCATAGTCATGCTGTCTGTATGAAAACACGTACAATGACGACAACATACATGTGGACACATTGTTAAACTGCATCTCCCCTTCACATTGCAGAGGGAGAAATCACCACCTCCTGTAGAGCAGCCACGACCCTCTCTTCTCTGGAGACGAAAGAGGACCACCACAGCTTCGGGACTCTGATGCCCGCCAACCTACTCGTGGACAGCCCACGCAGCCCACCTCCCAGGAGCTGGGCAGCCCAGCTGCTACAAGGAGACCCCACCCCCTGCACAGACCACACAGCAGGCCGCACCCACCACCACTGCTGCCTCCCAGGACCCCCACAAAGAACACATGGCCTTCCAACGCCGTGTTTTGAGTGCAGCCAGGAGAATCTGGCTGAACAGGTGCGGGTGGGCTTCGACCGCATGGGCAGACAAACTAGATGCCATACGTGGGTGTCTAAGTCCCATCAGGGACCACTCACTGGCCCCTAACGGACACCCACAGTCCGCTCCATGCTCTCCAACGGACCATGGCTGACATCGCTGGAGCCCTGACTCAGAGAATAGCACAATCCTTGTCCAGTCAGAGTGGCTCGAGCGATGCACAACACGAGGAGTTGGGAAACATGCGGAGGTTAATGGAGACCATGGAGCGGGCTGAATGCGTGAATGTGGCGGCTGCCACGGCTGCACACCAGCGCAGAGTGCAAGCTGGGCTCCTCAATGACCTCAGGACCATCCTCATGGCATTGCTGCCATCAAGGCCTGGCGCGGATGCATGCTGCTGCCACTCACTCCATCCACATCTCCGCCCCCTCGAAGTGTCAGTGCCACACAGTGCGGCAGACCTTCCACCTCCGGCCACTGATGTGTCACTGCGCACACAGTGCTGGAGACAGAACACCACCACCCACACGTGAGGTACATGAAACAGCAGAGAACGAAAGATGCGGATGATTCTGCCCTCGTGGTAAAAAGGGCACGCAGCCTGCATGCATCTCATCCATAGGTCCGGCTTCAGCTTGGTACTTCCCTCTGCATCATCACCTTCCACTGTCCCCCGATGCACTCTGCGACACCCACCTTGGACCTCGACATGGACTGCCATGGCGGCTGTTTGATCGCCATTGACACAGCAATCAGACTGCGGACTGAACTCTTCCTCTCTCCTTTGGACTTGTCATTCCCCGAAGGACCCTGGCTGGCCCTCAGCACGGACAACATCGTCATGTTGGGCCTGCATGGCCCTGCACTGCTCCAGATGCAACAC